>JBBCBC010000017.1:16826238-17426238 GCA_037126765.1 Stenogyne calaminthoides | reverse complement strand
CCCACTGATTCTTTGTCATATTGCTTTGACAAGACACCAGTCTCTTTGTTAATTTATGGTTCTTGAATTTCTTCAAGTTCTATCAGCTTACGACCTTGTTCTTTAAAGACATGGTCTTCTTCGAGGAACTTGGTCTGCCTAGAAACAATCACTAATTATTTCTCAGGTAGATAGAAGTAATATCCTTTAGTTTCCTTAGGATATCCCATAAAGTAACCTTTTTCACCTTTGGATTCCAACTTGTCTGTACGCATCCTTTTCATAATCGCGGGGTAACCCCATGTTTTGATATGTGTAAAAGTTGGCTCAACCGATTTAGATGGTATCCAATTCAGAATGTAAATTGAGGTTTGTAACGCGTATCCCCATGAGAATGTCGGAAGAGAGGAAAAGCTCATCTCTCGGACACACCATTCATCTGAGGTGTTCCGGGAGGAGTCCATTGTGACTGGATTCCATGTAACTTCAAGTAATCAATGAATTCATAGCTAATGTATTCACCTCCTCTATCTGATCGAAGAGTCTTGATACTCTTACCAAGTTACTTCTCTATTTCTACCTTAAACTCTTTGAATTTCTCAAAAGATTCGAATTTGTGTTTCATAAGATACACGTATCCGTATCTTGAGAAATCATCAGTAAAAGTGATGAAGTATCCGAAGTGACCCCTAGCTAGAGTGGGCGATGGTTCACATACATTGTTGTGGATCATCTCTAGAACTTCTTTGGCACGCACCCCTTTTCCCAGAAAAAGGTTTGTTGATCATCTTGCCCTTGAGACAAGATTCGCAATCTCCATAAGACTCAAAGTCAAATGGGGTTAAGTAGTCTAACTTTCTTAACCTTGCAATTCCTTTCTCATTGACATGATCAAGTTTACAATGCCATAAGTAAGTTGGGTTTTCCTGATTACTAAGTTTGAGTCGTTTATTTTGTATATTAATAGCAATATATCCACAATGCAACAAGTATAAACCATTCACCATAGGGACATTCCCATAATCCACACCATTCATCGTGAAATAACAATTATTCACTACAAAAAAGACGGTGATTTATGACGGTTTTAGCGACGGTAAAAACCATCGCTACAACATGTAGCGACGGTTTTAGTGACGGTTTACTGGCCGTCAAAAACGAGGTCGCTAGACTTTAGCGACTGTTGTTGGGAATTTTGTATTAAGTTTTGATGGAAGTTCCAAAATAGTTTGTAATAGGACCAGTCAGACTTGTTAGCTGACTGATGATGCAGAATCGGGTTAGGATGACCAACTGAAATGTATAGACAGCTGATGTACAAGATAGGTCACATATTGAGGGGGAACTCAATATGTATAGGTCAGGTCAGAAGATCGGAAGACCAAGTCAGGCCAGAAGACCAGATGAGGTCTGAAAATTAGAAGACCAGATGAGGTCTGAAGATCAGAAGACCAGCTGAGGTCAGAAGGTCAGAAGACAAGTCGAGCAGAACACAAGACAAGTCAGATGATCAGGTGAAGACATGAAGCTCAAGTTCAAAAGACCTGAAGATCAGATGACTACCAGAAGATCAAGACCAGAAGACCTACAACAGCCGAGTCTGCTAGTTGATCTAAGACAACTTGCACCAGAAGACTCTATCAGGTAGACTGATCAGTTGTATCTGATCAGGTCAGCTCACACCAGGTGTTAACTGATGCTACACCAGATCATACGTACTATCAGGACAAGAAGAATGCCAACTTGAGTTGGTAGAACAAACACTGAAAAGGTGTACCTGTTAACCAATGAGAGCGCGACACGTACGTACGGAGTCGATAACACTGGATTCGGCGCTGCATAAGTCAAACGGCTATAAAGGACAACTATTCACGCTTTCGGCCATGCCAATCCTGAAGCACGTCGCATCAATCCTGCAACCTACCAAATATAGCCAGAAATTCAAATTGCTCTCCAACGGCTCTTTGATTTCGAGGTCTATAAATATGGGATTGCTCTTCAGAGTGAAGACACGGAAATTACAATCAAGCTCAAGCTATAGCAAACTTTCCGCACGAAGAACACTAAATTCAAGTTTATTTTATGAGTGTTCATCCCATTAGTTCTTAGCATAGAAATCTCATCCTCTAGCCTTAGACTACATAAACACTGGGATAGATTTCCAGTTGGAACAACAACAAATCTTTACCCAAACCCAAAAGTTAGGTTAAGTTTGTTTTGCAAGATTTCAGACTAGGGTTTCTAGTTCTGATTTATGGGATCGGTTGAGTGAGAACTCTCTAAACATCTGTTGGTTGTAATGTGTTGGACTAACACAATAAACTAAGTCCAGTTGGTTAAGTTGGTGCCCCTTGTGATAGGGAAGAGTGGACGTAGGACTAGTTGTCCGAACCACTATAAATCTTGCGTGTATTTACTTGCTCTTAACTAATTTACACTATCGCACACGACTTTGTTTAAAATGCATACATATTCTGAGTTAGGATCAATCTGCACCAAGCAACTGATCTGATCAGCTTGACAATTTAGTCACCTGATTGAAAATAGACTTCAGAATCTAATTTGATAAAACTGGTTTTTCACACGGGTATAAACTAGCTTCCGCACATCAGTTAAACTAATAGACATAGAACTGATCTGCCAACAGGCAACCAGTAAGTTGGATATCAGTCTAAACTGATTCACTCGCACTCTGATCAGGAAACCTATTTTCACACCTGATCTGCAAGACGAAAAAGTTTTATCGGTCTATTCACCCCTCCCCTCTAGACTTTTACCCTCACGAAACCCGTTCGGGACCTACAAGTGGTATCAGAGCAGTGGTTCTACGGACCACTGGCTTTGAGTATCATCGGTTCTTGAGGAAGAACCATTGTGGTCACTTGAACAGATCTTGAAAAACCCATTTTTAAAATTCATCTGTTTTCAAAACTCACAATCAGCATGGATAATACCTCTGGTATGTATCATGATCTGCCTAAGTTTTCTATCGATGAGTATGCAGACTGGACCATACTCATGAGCAACCATCTGGGAGCGATAAGCAGCAGAATGATGGAAGTTCTTGAACAAGGACCTATCATTATCTACCACACAAACCCAAATTGAAGGTGGTGATCCAGTTGATGATCTCAAAATTTTCCGGTTGGTGAACTCGGATCGAGAGTCTAAAAAAAGCGAGGATAGTTTTCCGTAAGCCCATCTCGATGGATCTTTGAAGAAAAGAAAGTCATCAACAAAATACGGTTGCAAGACATATCATCATGAAGACGATGGACAAGATAACTAGAGAGAAGATCAAGTATCTCAAGACAAAAATGGACCCTAAAAAAGATGTGGGATACACTTGCTTTGAGATGTCATCGAAGGAAATGATTTGATTAAAGACAATGACCTTGCAAGTTTAAACAAGCGAGCTGAAGTTTGAGAAACTTAAGATGTTGCCAAATGAAACCATAAATCAGCTCGATGGAAGAATCACCATGTCTTGATTCATCAACAAGCTTAGGAACTATGAACGAGAAATGTCGATGTTTAAGACATCAACTACAAGATCTTGAGATCTCGACAAAGAAATGGGATATGAAAGTTCTTGTGATAAAGGATTGTCAAGATATTGCAAAAGATGAAGCCAATAAACCTGCTTTAAGAGCCTTAAAGCCCATGAATTTGATCTTTGATTGAAAGAGGGCAAGAAGAAGATGATGAGTTGCCTTCCGAAGCCACACACCACATCAAAAAGTTGCATTCAAAGTAGCTAAAGAACTCAAAGTTTCTATGAACTTTTATGATTGGAAACATCATAAGTCGAAAAAGAGCAGTTGCTTTGTTGACGAAAACTTGAAAAATCCAACATTCAATTGGGTAAATATCGAAGATTCTCTGAGACTATCGAGCAATGGGAGAAGGGAGGAAGAGATAGGAGGTCAATGACGATCAAGATCAATCACAAGAAAGGAATAGCTCGATGATTACAAGAGATGATCATCGGTGTGGAAACAGAAAACACAGATGGTTTAGAAGATACCCGAGCTACTCAAGAAACTACAGAATGAGAAGGGTGTCAGTATAGTGAAAATCAGATCCTATAAAGGTACAGAATTCTAAACTCCTTTATTACTGACTTTTGCACTAAGTTTGGAATACAACATGAAACATCAGCTGCAAGAACACCACAACAGAATGGAGTAGCAGAACGGAGAAATAGAACACTCAAAGAAGCTGCTCGAACTATGTTAGCTGAACATGCCACTCCAAACTTTTACAAGGCGTAATGCCATCAACACTGCATGCCACACTCAGAACATATGTTCTCTGACTAAGGCTCACTTCAAAACACCCTATGAACTGTGGAAGGGCAGAAAACCTCGTGTTTCTTACTTCTATGTTTTTGGGTGCAAGTGTTTCATACACAACAATGGGAAGGGTCATTTGAAAACCTTTGAGGCCAAGTCGATGAGGGTATATTCTTAGGATATTCCTCAACCAACAAGGCTTTTTGGGGTGTTCAATAAAGAACCCTAGTTGTGGAAGAAACACCTCATGTGGTCTTTGATGAGATATCTTACGAACAAGAGAAATCTGCCTTAGAACAAGAAGTACCAGATCAACCGGTACCAGATGCACATAAAATGGATCAGCTAAGTATCAAGGATAAAGGATCAGATCACGTAACAGTGTATGTTCCAACACTTGATCTTGCTGATTCACCAGGTCAATCAGACTCAAAGGTACGTACAACTGTCGATGAAAAAGCTCGGTACAAATTAAGATAAGAATAACCGAACCATCTGGTTCAGGGGGCACACCTGATGTTCCTACGGACAGACATCAGCACATGATGATTCCAACATCAGCTGAGATATGTCCATGTCAAGTGGATCCTATTACTGCACCACTCCACCTGCTAGTGACTCAATATCAAATGAGGATGATGACATCAAAACTGATAAACATCAGAAAAGAAGGACTTGGTTATCTGACCATCCAACTAATCTGATAATTGGTAATCAAATGCCCGAGTCCGCATTAGACATCGAAATTTGGTGAAAGTGCCATGTATTGTTGTTATCTGTCTTTGAAGGAACCAACCACCATTGAAGAAGCTCTACAGGATGCTAACTGGATTTTAGCCATGCAACAAGAATTAGAGCAGTTTGAAAGAAATCAAGTGTGGAAACTGGTGGACAGACCGAGTCATCAAGATGTGATTGGCACAAATTGGGTATTCAAGAACAAGAGAGATGAGAATAATGTCATAACCAGAAATAAGGCAAGACTTCTTGCTAAGGGGTATTCACAATCAGAAGGAATTGATTATGATGAGACCTTTGCACCCGATCGCTCGCTTTGGAAGCCATTCGGGTCAAGCTTTAAACTTATCTTTGCCCACGAAGGGTTTATTGTGTATCGAGATGGATGTAAAGAGTGCATTCTTAAAAGGGGTACTAGCTGAGGAAGTTTATGTTGAACAACCTCCTTGCTTTGAAAAAGGCGACCAAGTGTAACGGTTAAGAAAAGCTCTTTATGGCCTGAAACAAGCTCCTCGAGCTTGGTATGATACACTATCTCAATTCTTAATAGACAGTGAATTCACTAAAGGAACAGTGGATAGAACCTTATTCAAAATAGATGATGGAGAAGATATTCTGATGGTTCAGATTTATGTGGACGACATCATCTTTGGATCTCCCAATAAGAGCCTATGTGAAAGATTCAGCAAACTGATGCAAGGGAAATTCGAGATGTCCATGATGGGTCAGATGAATTACTTTCTAGGTCTTCAAGTTAAGCAAAGTACAGAAGGGGTATTCATCTGCCAGGCGAAGTACACTAGGAATCTGTTGGCTAAGTTTGGAGTTCAAAACTGTAAGGAAGCCAAAATTCCTATGATGACTGGATTCAAGATGGATCCAGATGAGAATGCTCAGAAAACTAATCAGAAAGAATATAGGGCTCTCATTGGATCTCTGCTATACCTGACTGCCAGCAGACCAGATATAACTTTTGCAGTAGGTGTATGTGCCAGATTTCAGGCAAATCCAATGCAAAGTCACCTGGATGCAGCTAAGCGATTCTTAAGTATCTGAAGGGGACAGTAAACCTTGGTTTATTCTACCCATCAAATGATAATCTAGAGCTTAGTGGGTATTCTGATTCTAATTATGGAGGTTGCAGGATAGAAAGAAAATCAACCTCAGGTACATGTCAGTTCTTAGGTAGTAAATTGATCTCTTGGTTCTTGGTTTTCGAAGAAACAAATATCTGTTGCAACATCTACTACTGAAGCAGAATATATGGTCTGCGAGAAGTTATTGTTCCCCAAATCGCTTCCGCTAAGTCGGCGGTGAGGGGATTACAACATTGTAGCTAAGAACGTACCTATATTCTGTGATAGTAATAGTGTTATTGCAATCACTCAGAATCCTGTTCTACATACAAGATGCAAGCATGTGGATGTTAAACATCATTTTATAAGAGATCATGTTGAAAAGAAGAACATCAGAATGGAAAAGATCCATACTGATAAGCAAAGAGCTGATATCTTAACCAAGCCACAAGCTGAAGTCAGATTCAGAGAACTCTGTAATGAGCTAGGGCTTCTGGATCTTGGAGAAAGTGCACCAGAAATGTTTGGTGGACTAGTCTCTAGAACCAGTTAGTTAAGAGACTAACCAGGTTAAGAAGGATCAGTTGAGTAAGGTACCTCAACTGGTCAGAAGATCGGTCAAGGAACTGATCAGATTGGATGTTCAAACTTTGTAAGTTGATTAAACACGTACTGTATAAGTATTAAAGATACAGTCGCATAAGAAAATAGAGTCAACACAATAAGGGTTTAAAGAAGGATTTCATTGATAAAGACCCGGAGGTTGAAACTTTCATTACAATTTCATTACAATAGACCCGGAGGTCGAAAGATAAACCCTAAACCCTAAACCCTAAGCCCTTAGTCCTAAAATCAATGGGACTACCCGCTTTAAATGAACACGAGTGTCATACACAAGTGTCAAACATGTAATTCAAGGGATTTAGTCTGATCAAGATCGTATACTAAATCCATATTACATGTCAGAAAAAGACAATTGATGTTAATTTGTCATCTCGATCGGCGCACAAGGCACAAATGGCCAGGAGGAGCATTGACTTGGCCGTAAAATGTTATATTCTTAACTAGCAGTTACCCCACAAGAGTATGGGATCACTGTAGCAAGGGTAAGTATTTGGACCAAGTAGTATCGAACCCAAAGGAAGTTTTGTATGCGTGTAAATCCCTGGAAATGCATGCTTCGTAACTAATATGGATGTGATTTGAGAGTTCTATTTTACTACTATGGAATCAACAGAAAATAAGTAGATGACAACGATTACACTAACTTCAGATGAAGTGCAAATATTGGAGAATGTTGCTTTGGATAGAAATCCCTACGTATACTATCAGAATTGGTTTGGCGACGAGGGCTATCATGGTGTACAAAAGAGTAATCCTAAGTGTACTGAAACTAGGCAATCAACTTCCCTAATCTCGCACTAAATAAGATACAGCAAAAGCCAAGTTATTTAGATTGTGCTTAATTACTATAAACCTTATTCAAGTTGGGTGATTCGGTCGTCCTCCCTAAATGAACCGGTATATTACCAACCCCTTCACAAACCCTCTCCTAAAGCCTATTCGTTGGAAAAGAGTGATTCGGTCGTCCTCTCTCTAACAACTTTCATACTCAATTCAATGATTTTTATTGGATTGGTTATTCAAAGGTTTAGCCTACCATCTTGATCGTCAAATCACAAATAACCAATTTAATTATAGAACTCATCAGGCAAGAATGCATAAACCAAATCAACAATGATTAATCAATTGAATTCAAGTAGCAAACATAGTATTGGATGAAATAATTAAACAAACCCTAAAATTGTTCTTCAAGAATAAGAAACTTTAGAAATTCTAAAAGACAAATTCAGGAAAACTAGAATGTAAAACCAGTAAGTTTGATAACCGGATCGTGTTTCTCGTGGTGGAATTTCTCTCCTTCCTCTCAGAACCATAGAATGTTTTTTCTCCTTTTTTTTCTATCTAATTCTCGTCTTTTCCCTTATCAATTGTGTCTCCCCTCTTTTCTTTCCCGTCTGACCTTATATATTCCCATTTTAAGACCGCTCGAGCACTACACTTGGTCGAGCAGTTCTGCTTCGACCTACCCTGGTCAAGCACTTATTGATCGTTGGACTCGGAGTCGCTCGACTACATTCCTTGGTCGAGCGGTTTCACTCGACCACACCTGATCGAGCGCTTCCTCATGGCTGTATTTCCGACCGCTTGACCGCATTGGTCAAGCTCCAGGTGCTCGACCTCGTCCTTCTATCACCTTTCTTCACTCCAACTAATACTTTTCAGTATTTCTTTCATATCTGTTCAATCGGAAGTCCGATTCATGCACCGCGAAATCTCATGAGCTCCATTTTCAGCCTTCTTTCCTGTTATACCGACCAAAGAAGCAAATTAGTGATTTTATACAGATTATGCTCAATCACCACAAGAATATCACTAAAAACACTCAAAACATGGCTAAAACTCGCTCGTAACTCACTCAATTTCACCTCTAATCAACTCCCCCAAACTTACAATGTTGCTTGTCCCCAAGCAATGAAATTATAAGTTGAGTGAAATTGACAAAACAAATCGAGATACCAAATCATGCATACAATTGCTTTCAACTCTCAATGATCGGTCACCCGAACACAAACTCATCTTCTTTTCTCCTACTCATGGACAATCAACATAACTCACCAAATCAAACATGGATGTGCTCTCGACGGTGTGTTTCACTCCCTCACAAGTGTTTTTCTCAATAAGTAGGGACACTCAAACAATCAATCACACAAATCAGTGACCATATGCTTGTAAATACTCTCAACATCGATCACGTTCAATGTATTCATACCGGATCAACAAGGACTTGCACTAGGTTGTAACGGAAGGCTCTTTGGACAGGTGGGATAAGTATATGGGAAACTGACTCAAGTGAGCAGAGAATAAGAAAATCGTAGTCAAATTATTTCAATTTAAGGGATGAAAGTTCTGTTATCATATGCAATGTTATTTGCATCTTTTTTTCTTTTCAATTCTCCTTCCCCCAAACTAAAACACTTCAACATTTCCTTTCTTTTTCCCATTTTTTTTTCGAGCAAGAATGTATCTTTTCTGTTGCTCAACACACTCTTATTTCTTTCCCATCCTTCCACAAGCTTCTCATTCCCCTGTTCATGAATAAACTCAACCCATCAATTATTTACATCAAGCAATTTCACCCCCTTCTTTAAGACTTTTCCTATTCTCCACTCAATTTTGGACAAAAGAGTTTTAAAACGGATATGGCTTAAATCTGCTAACAAATGATTAGGCCTCAGGCTCAAACGGGCTAGCACGGGAAAAATGTCATCGGTTGGGAAATTTGGGCTAAAGTGACTTACAAATCGAAACATGGCCTATGATCACTTCCGGCATGCAATACAAGACACAATCAAGAAGAGAGAATATCCACAAGTTCTAGCACCTCCAAGGTGATGATTCACACACAATGAATGAGATGAATGTAATGAATTTCAATCTCGTTTAAGGCTCAAATCTCACGATTATTCACATCCATGCCTAGACCCAGCAACTTATGCCTCATGCCACACAAATATTCAAAAAGAAAAATCTTAAGTGCACGACTTCCCTTTCAAATCCACCTTACTCAGAACTACACACATTCTCAAGCACTCAACCATTCCACAATTACTCAACTCAGCATTCACACTCAAAGTAGAGCAACATATAAGCAAGTAGAACATCAATCATCAATGAAATTAAGCAAATTCACACTAAATACCATGAACCCATCAACAATAATAAGCATTAATCACACAAGGTAGCAAAGAAATCCACAAAATCATCACAAATTCCAACTATAGCATAAACCCTAGTTTCTCAATCCTACCATGTTTCCAACTATAATCCAAGCAAAACTCGATTTACTAGTTAGAAATTGAAAGAACTTACCTTGGATTTGAGAGAAACTTGAAGTTATATGCAATTTGTGAAGAAAGAATGAGTTTTTTGGAATAGAAGAAGAGACCGTCCAATTTCGCTGCAATTGTGTGTGTAAAATGGTGTGGGAGTGTGTGAGAATGTTTAAATATAGAAGAGAAACCGTTTGGGTCGACCCGTGTTTGACCCGGATAAATTTTACCCTGTTTTCACAATTTAGTAGAAAAACGCTCGACCGCAGTGTTTGGTCGAGCGGTATCGCTCGACCACTTGGTTTGATCGAGCGCCTTTGTATTCCTGGACTCCGGGACTGCTCGAGCAACATTAACCGAGCGCCAGGCGCTCGACCTCAGCCTTTACACTTCCATGCTCCTGCTTCTTGCCACCTGGGGGTTCAAAATATACCTGCACTCAAAATCCTTAAATCCACGAGATCAAAACACCACGAAACAACACAAAACAAACTAAAATTACACTAAAAGAAAATGGGTTACCTCCCATTCAGTGCTATTTTTAAGGTCCTATTGCCGGACCGAACTTACTTACGTTCACGAAGTGAAAACCATGTTACCTCATTTGTCCTCATAGGACCGGTTGTAAAATTTCTTGACCCTATGGCCATTCACCGTGAATACACTCCCATCTTCCTTATCTAGCTCTAAGAATCCACTCTTGAACACTTTGCGAACCAAATACGGACCATTCCACTTGGATTTTAGTTTTCCCCCAAACAGCTTCATCCTAGAGTTGAAAACGAGAACTTGATCCCCAGCTCTAAACTCCTTCTTTTTTACCCATGCATCATGCCACTTTTTAGTCTTCTCTTTGAATATTCGGGCACTCTCATATGCACGATCACGAAATTATTCCAACTCATGGAGTTGAAGAAGTCTCTTCTCCCCAGCCAGTGTGCTATCAAAATTGAGCTTTTTAATTGCCCAATAAGCCTTGTGTTCGACTTCCACCGGAAGGTGGCAACCCTTCCCAAACACCAGCTGGTATGGTGACATTTCCAACGGAGTTTTGTAGGTTGTTCGGTAAGCCCACAATGCATCGTCCAACTTCATGGCCCAATCTTTTCGACTGACATACACCGTCTTCTCTAGGATGCTTTTAATGTGTCTGTTTGAAACTTCAGCAAGGCTATTGGACTGGGGATGATATGTTGTAGAAACACGATGGTTGACTTCGTATTTGGCAAGAAGCTTTTGCATCAGTTTGTTCACGAAATGGCTTCCACCATCACTAATCAATGCCCTTGGTACTCCATATCGTGAGAATATATTCTTTCTCAAGAATTCAATCACTACATGCGCATCATTCACCTTGGTAGGGATGGCTTCAATCCATTTCGAGACGTAATCAACACCCACTAAGATATAAGGAACCCTTTGCTCGGAGTAAATGGACCCATGAAGGCCAACCCCAAACATCGAACACCTCTACTTCCATGAAGATATGTAGAGGCATTTCATCCCTCTTCGTAATCGTGTCGAATCTCTGACATTGATCACATCTTTTAACCCACTCCTCCTTAATCTGAGAAAAATCGTGAGGCCAAAAGAATCCTCGCTGAAGAACTTTCCTTCCTGTTTTTTCTCTCCCCCCAAGTGGCCTCCACAAGACAAAGTGTGACAATGCCTCATTATATCTGCCCATTCATCCTCTGGAACACACCTCCGTAAAATACCATCAATCCCTCTCTTAAACAAAAAAGGATCATCCCATATGTACTCTCGAACTTCCTTCAAAAACACCTTTCTCTGTAGATAGTCCATGTCCACTGGAAGCTCTTCATTGGCTAAGTAATTAGCATAATCGGTGAACCACGTTAACTCTTCCCTTGATTTTACTCACCAACACATCCTCTACTCCAAAAAAGCTTCTCATCGAAACTCCTCGTTCACTTCCCTTCTTCCACCATGTTCTCCTCATTGAGCTTCAACCTAGATAAATGATCAAATGATAACATTCTCACTCCACTTTTTATCTCGGATTTCCAAATCATACTCTTGGATTAAGAGAATCCACTGAATAAGCTGTGGCTTAGCATCCTTTTTGCTCATGAGATACTGAATAGCTGCATGGTCCGTATACACTATCATTTTAAATACCTACTAGGTAGGGTCAAAATTTGTCAAAAATATATCGACCGCCAACAACTCTTTCTCGATTAAATAATGTAGTTGATTTGAGCAGAATTCATCATTTTTGAAGCATAGTATATAGCATGAAATCGCTTCTCTCTGATTTGCCCCAAAGCTACACCCATTGCGTAGTCACTTGCATCACACATGAGAACAAAAGGACTATTCCAATCCGGAGTCCCCTTCTCAGTAGAGGGTGGTGGAAGCTTTTCGATAGCTATCACTTTTGCCTTATCAACCTGTATTCTTTTCGAGGACACATGATGTCCAAGAACAATGCCTTCCTTAACCATAAAATGGCATTTCTCCCAATTGAGCACCAAATTGGTTTCTTCAGACCTGCTCAAAACCACTTTAAGATTGATTAGACATAAATCGAACGACTCTCCAAAGACGGAGAAGTCGTCCACAAATACTTCCATTATTTTCTCAATCAACCCATGGAAAATAGCCATCATGAACCTTTGAAAGGTGGCGGGTGCGTTACACAACCCGATTGGCGTTCTCCTGTATGCATATGTACCATAAGAGCATGTAAAGGTGGTTTTTTCCTGATCCTCCAGGGCAATCATAATTTGATTGTACCCAGAATATCCATCTAGAAAATAGTAATACTCAAAACCCCCTAACCTATCGATCATTTGGTCAAGAAACGGCAAAGGAAAGTGATCCTTGCACGTAACTTTGTTCAGTTCCCTATAATCAACACACACACGCCAACCAGTCACCAATCTAGTAGCCACTAATTCATCAGTTTCAGATTTAATCACAGTGGTACCCCCTTTCTTAGAAACAACATGCAATGGACTCACCCAAGGGCTATCAGATATAGCAAAGATCGTATTAGAATCTAGCAATTTCAAGACTTCCTTATAAATGACACCCTGGATTACGGGATTCACTCGCCTCTGGTTTTGCACTACAGATTTCGTCCCTTCCTCTAGTCTAATCCTATGCATGCATATGGATGGACTTATCCCCTTAATGTCCTCAATCGACCAACCGATGCCCGATTTGTGCTTACGTAGCACTTTGAGGAGTCTATCTAATTGATCATGAGTTAAAGAAGAAGAAACAATAACTGGGTACCTTTCATTATCTTCCAAGTAGGCGTACATGAGGTGATCAAGTAATGGCTTCAATTCCTCTTTAGCTTCCAATGGTGGGGTTTTGTCGAACATCGCCTCGAAAGGCTTCTCCTCCAGGTGCAATTCTTCTTCTTCCCCCACTTGTGTCACTTCCATATGCTTCAACTCTTCACTGTGGAGTGTGTCATCAACACAAAGATCGATGATATCAACAAAATGACAACTCTCATCCCCCATCGGATATTTCATTGCCTCATAAATAGCAATTTTTATCACTTGATCATCCACCTTCACCGTGATTTTTCCATTTGCCACATCTAAGACCATCCCAGTTGTAGCCAAGAAAGGTCTTCCTTAAGGGCACATACTCATCTTCCTCCATTTCAAGGACTACAAAGTCAGATGGAAAGACATGACCATCCACTGTCATGAGAACGTCTTCCACTACGCCTTGAGGTCGAGTGATAGACCTATCATAGTCGGTTCCAGTTCTCCACAGTTCAGCCTCTTGAATAATGATAAGGGTATAAGGTTGATACTAGCCCCCAAATCACACAAAGCTCCCTTCTTGATTCCATTCCCAATGTCACAAAGAATCGTGAAGCTGCCCGGATCCTTCAACTTTGGATTGAAGAGTTATCATAGTCGGTTCCAGTTCTCCACAGTTCAGCTTCTTGAATAATGATAAGGGCATAAGGTTGATACTAGCCCCCAAATCACACAAATCTCCCTTCTTGATTCCATTCCCAATGTCACAATGAATCGTGAAGCTGCCCGGATCCTTCAACTTTGGAGGAAGGGCTTTGTGCACCATTGCACTCACTTCTTGGTTCAACTGAACGAGCTCAGGTTCATCAACTCTCCTCCTTTTAGCAATTAGATCTTTCAAGAACTTTGCATAATTCGGCATTTGTTTTAATGCATCATAAAAAGTTATGTTTATGTGCATTTTCTTGAATACCTCCAAAAACTTAGCAAACTTCTCGTCTAACTTCTTCTTCATAAACTTTTGAGGATAAGGAACGGGAACCACAGATTTAGGCACCTCCCATTCATCTCGTTCAGTTTCTTTCACCTTGAGCCTTTTTTCTCTCGACGTCTTCCACTTTAGTACACGTTCTTCATCAACAATCCCTTCTTCCACTTTTTCTTTCTCTTTTTCTAGCTTTTCACTTTCTACCTCTTCAACTGGCTCATCATCTTCCACCTCTTTACCCTCACTATCTTCCTCAACTTGCCTATAATTTTCCTCCACCTCAGCCGGTAATGGAGGTCCATCATACTTCTTCCCACTTCTAAGCTCAATAGCTTTGCAATTTTCTTTCGGATTCATCTCGGGCATAGATAAGAATTTGCCCGTCTCTCTACCTTGTGACTTTGCTATCTGTCCCATTTGATATTCAAGCGCATTAAATTGCCTTTTGTTTTCTTGCTGCATCCTCTGGAAATCCTGCTCTCTTCTCTCGTTCTTCTTAGTCGCCTCTTTCTGATCAAATTCAAGAGAAGATAATCTCTTCTTCACCTCCTCACCTTGTTGCACAAGAGTTTGCAACATCTCAAAAACTGTTGTTCCGCCTTCTCCACCAGGAGGCTTTGAACCCGGATCAACACCTGGTGGAACAGTGATTCCAGCCTTCGGATTTCCATAGAAAAAATTCTCGTTCTTTCTCCACTGATTCGGATAAGATGTAGAACCCCCTTGATAGTTTGAATTGTTTCGCTATTGGTTCTGTGAAGGTGGTGGACCCTGAGGCATAAAAGGTTGACCAGAGGTAGGTAGCCCTTGCTGATAATTTCCCTGTTGGTACCCCTGCTGGTTGTAATTAGGCCTCCCCATATAGTTAGCCTCTTCCTGCTGAAGTACCGACTGGTCCATAAATTCATTCGCCTCGTTGCTTCCTCCCCCAAACTGTTGGCTAACCTGAATATTACTAATTTTCTCCACCATAGTCATCAACAGCTTCTGAGTTCCAATGCTGTCTTCCATCTGATTCACACTCTGACGTGATTGATCAGCATTCCATTCCCCAGCATTTTTAACTCCTTCCATAATTTCTCTGCACTCCCGGGCACTCTTATTCAGAAAACCACAACCTGCACAAGCATCGAGGTGCTTTTGCTCATTGTAATGGATTCCACAGTAAAAGTAGGCCACTGTATCTTGCTCACAAAACCCATGCTGCGGACACTCAATCAACAAATTACAGTATCGCTCCCATGCTTGACTGAGACCCTCAATCGGTTTTTGACGGAATGTAGATATCACGGTTGTTGCATTCATTTTTCTGGATGGAGGATAAAAACTCTCCAAAAATGATCGCTCCATTTGAGCCCAGGTGGTGATACTTCCTCGAGGAATTGTATTATCGAACTAATCCTTAGCTATCCCTGTCAGTGAAAACAGAAACAATCTGAGCTTCTTTGCATCCTCCGACATCCCATTGTAGTCAAATGTCGAGGCAATCATCAAAAAATTCCGTAGATGCGTGTTTGGATTGTCTCTCCCAACCTCTCCTCGGAACTGAGAATCAAGGAGCATCTTAAGGATCCTCGGAGAAATTGAGAAGTTGTTAGTTTCCACACTTGGCAAAGCCACTCCATCATAGTGTCTTTGAGGTTGAGCCTCAAACATCCCTCGGATATCCATCTCAGGATTCCCTCCCCTCGGGTGGTTTGGTTGGTTTTGGTTCTGGTAGAGAGGGTTGTAGTGTGGATTATAGTGTGGGTTTGGTTGGTGGTTTTGGTTCGATTGATTTTGGTAAGGTGGATTTTGATAAGGTGGGTTGTTGTACGGATGATTTAGGTTTTGGAAGTTTGGATTTTGGTTTGGGAATTGGTTTTGTGGGTTTAGTTGGTTGGGATACTGCTGTTGGTTTTGTGGGTATGGTTGGTTTGGTTGTGGGTTCGGGTTATTAATCCCTTCTGGGTGCAACTGATTCTCTCTGTTCCCTCCATTTCCATCAACATTCAACCCGTCATTACCTACCGCAACCATTCTCTGGAAAGCTCGATTCCTTCTTGCTATAGTTTCAGGGTCTAGTTCAGTTCGATCAACACTCGTTTCTCCTTTTGAGCGTGTTCTCATAAACTTGAAAACTCAAACAAAGAAATCAAATGCAACTAGCACAAGAATATAGTAAAAACAGAAAAGAAAACACCCACTACTAGCTAATAATCTATTTCCAAGTTTTACGCAAGGCACATACGTCACTTCCCTGGCAACAGCGCCATTGACTTGCCCGTAAAATGATATATTCTTAACTAGCAGTTACCCCACAAGAGTATGGGATCACTGTAGCAAGGGTAAGTATTTGGACCAAGTAGTATCGAACCCAAAGGAAGTTTTGTATGCGTGTAAATCCCTGGAAATGTATGCTTCGTAACTAATATGTGTGTGATTTGAGAGTTCTATTTTACTACTATGGAATCAACAGAAAATAAGTAGATGACAACGATTACACTAACTTCAGATGAAGTGCAAATATTGGAGAATGTTTCTTTGGATAGGAATCCCTACGTATACTATCGGAATTGGTTTGGCGACGAGGGCTATCATGGTGTACAAAAGAGTAATCCTAAGTGTACTGAAACTAGGCAATCAACTTCCCTAATCCCGCACTAAATAAGATACAGCAAAAGCTCAGTTTTTATCCCTGATTACTCAACTAATACCCTCTTTACCTCGCTTACCAAATAACCAAGTTATTTAGATTGTTCTTAATTACTATAGCCCTTATTCAAGTTGGGTGATTCGGTCGTCCTCCCTAACTGGACCGGTATATTACCAACCCCTTCATAAACTCTCTCTTAAAGCCTATTCATTGGAAAAGAGTGATTCGATCGTCCTCTCTCTAACAACTTTCGTACTCAATTCAATGATTTTTATTGGATTGGTTATTAGAGAACTCTGTAATGAGCTAGGGCTTCTGGATCTTGGAGAAAGTGCACCAGAAATGTTTGGTGGACTGGTCTCCAGAACCAGTTGGTTAAGAGACTAACCAGGTTAAGAAGGATCAGTTGAGTAAGGTACCTAAACTAGTCAGAAGATCGGTCAAGGAACTGATCAGATTAGATGTTCAAACTTTGTAAGTCGATTAAACACATATTGTATAAGTATTAAAGATACAATCGCATAAGAAAATAGAGTCAACACAACAAGGGTTTAAAGAAGGATTTCACTGATAAAGACCCGGAGGTCGAAATTTTCATTACAATAGACCCGGAGGTCGAAAGATAAACCCTAAACCCTAAACCCTAAGCCCTTAGTCCTAAAATCAATGGGACTACCCGCTTTAAATGAACATGAGTGTCATACACAAGTGTCAAACATGTAATTCAAGGGATTTAGTCCGATCAATATCGTATACTAAATCCATATTACACGTCAGAAAAAGTCCATTGATGTTAATTTCTTCATCTCGATCGGCGCACAAGGCACAAACGGCCAGGAGGAGCACCTCCATGTTGCCGGAGGCAGATCCATAACCAAGTAGTAAAGCATGGCAATGGTCGTATGATCATCCTTCGATGGAGACGAAAGCAGGAATGAGGGAAGCACAGGATTGGACTGAGAATCTGAGATTATTTGTGTAGGGTAGAAGAAGCCTTTTACCGGAGGACTCGCCGGAATAAAGGAATAGCCAGAATTTATCATGTGAAAGCCTTAGGACGATAAGTATGGTGAATGGGTTGTGTTGTGTATCCAAATCATTTTTCCTATTTATAGAGGAAAAGCGGGGGTGAAAATGCAAATTTGTTTTCTTGAGGCCCTTCAGAGAAATTGGCACCGCAAGGACAGTGCGTAGGTGGTACGCGACCAATGGTTGGATTAGTTTATGGCGTGTGATATCACAAAGTGTCCAGACCATCATTGCAAGACTGTCACATCACGCCGACTTAGGGAATCGAGGCGACTCTTCGATTTCCCGAGAATAAGGCTTTGGCGGGAGATTGGCACATTTCTCAAGATCTGACCTGATCAGATTGGATCAGCGGAAATTTGATGATCAGATAAGTGGATCAGATAAGTGAATCAGACAAGTGGATCAACTGAGTGAATAAGCTAAGTGGATCATCAGATTGGATCAACAGAAATCTGATCAGATAAGTGGAACATTGTTGGGAAATACTAAGGGATAGGCTACCATCAGTAAGGTCAACAGTAATCAGGCCAACCAGATCAGATCAAAGTGGTAACTGATTGATTACTGCATCAATCAGTCAGATACGTTTCTGATTTATCTTTTCTATTTCATGTTATATACATCATCGATGAGAAATTCGTAGTGTTTTCTGTCACAACAGATCCTGAGTCCTTAGAAATTCTAGATTGCCTGCGAGCGTGTGGTCTAGATCAGTACTGCTATCGCCATCAGAACATTGTCCACACTTATGAAGCCCTAGAATTTCTATACAACCTAAAGAAAGACGAGGATGATGATGCGAAGTTGATGTCTTCCGTCGGAGGAATGGAAGTAGTGATCACAGACAATGATCTGCAGAGAATCTTTGGTCTTCGTCAAGGAAGAATTGCTCCAGATTCCTTCACAACTGATATCAGAGAGAAAGAGTTTCTTCAAGCCGAGCTGTTGAGACCAGCGAATAAGGATCAGACAGTGAATGTCAAATCTCCATATCTGAAAAGGAAATATCGCCTTCTCTTCGAGATTGTATCCAAGGTGATATTGTGCTTAACCTATAGTTTTGATGACGTCACTTCTCACAAGGTCGATGTCATGACTGCAATTATCAAAAGGGCATCTGATGTGGATTGGTTTGGTATGTTCAAAACAAAACTGCTGAAAGAGAACGCAAAGTTTGATCTGAACGAAAGGAATGAAATATTTTTATCATCTAAGTGCTCCTTCCTACATAAAGTTTCAATCATCCTATCAGACAAGCTGCCTAACAATTTTGAATGGAATGAGGATGGCACGAAGCTGTATCAAGCTAAGTACAAGGCCCTCTTGGGCAAGAACGAATCTCTGTCGGGCCAGTCGGATCATGATCCGGCTCCCTATGTGCCCAGACAGAGGGGCGAAGGAAAGGGAAAAGACTCTACGGCAACTGTGTCTTCCATTCAGTCAGAAGCGCAGGGAAAGGCCATTCCAGAGAAGAGTTTAAAGAGGAAGGGAGTGGCCAAGAGACCAGCTGTACAAGAGAAACGTCAGAAGAGAATCACTTCTCCTTTGAAGAATGTTCCCAGTACTACTCAGAAGGTGAACAGAGTGGAGGAGTTGATTCAGATTGAATCAGAAGAATAGGTTACTGGAAGCTCTGAGTGAACTGCAAGTGAAGGTAGAGATGAGCAGATGCTCAAAGGAGAAGGAGAAGGAGAAGGAGAAAAGGTTGCTGAAGGGACAAATGTTGAGCACTCTGGGGAGATGTCACCATCTGACTCTGTGCCTCTTAGCACAATTTTCAGGAAAGAAAGATCACCCACACCCACTTCCAAGTCCCCATCACCCTCTCCTATCAAATCTCTCAAATCATTCTCACCCTCACCCTCACCCTCACCAGTTAAATCACTCCCCTCACCCATATATGCCACTCCCCTAATCGATGAACCTGAACCCCCTCAACCCATGGCCAGTAAACCACATATATCCTCACCCCTCCCCAAATCTCCAGAAAAGACACCAGAACCTGAGGGACATGACAACTTTGTGTACATCTCTCACAATCCCTTTAACACCAGAATCTTGCTTGCTACTCCAGACTCAGAAAGCCCTGTTATATATATCGTGAAGCAGCAAGTAAAGAAGTATCTGCTGGAACTGTGCCCAGATTTGGTCAATCACCCTGGCATCCAGCACAAGATTGAAGAAATTATGTTCTGGAGGGATGTTAGATTGAAAAGCATCGAGGAATTTTTGATCCTCATGGACTCTCTAGACTCTGACTATTTGGTGGATCTGGAGATGAAATGGTTGGAGAATGTAGGGATTGAGAGTGCAGCTGAATTGGCCTCTGATGATGATATCAGATGGTTAACTCATGATAGATTTGGGATTGCCAGAGAAGAGGAAGAGTTTGAAGAACCTCACTCTCATGAAAATATTGAGGAAGTTGCCGATGAACCAAGAGTGGGTGCTGCAGATGAGACCCATCTTGGCAAGGCATCAACATCTGACCAGACTGCTGTGCTGAGTGCTAATATCCTAGATCTTATGACATCGAAAATACAAGATCTCAATGTAGATCTGATGAAGAGGTTCGAAGAAGAACAGAGGAACCTGGTTGACAGAGAGAGGAAGCTGACAGTTGATAAAATCACACATATGCATGAATCTATCCTCGCCTCTGTGATGCAACGGGTTGATCCTCTTGCTGATAAGCTCAAACTCCAGACTGACATGCTTGGCAAAACACAGATTCTACTGGAAACTGTCTGCGGATCCTTGGAAAAGACTGGATCTTGCCTGGATCTGGGTTGGAAGAGATTTGCGGGTTCTGTTGAGAATACCAGGAAGGCCATTGAATCTGGATTGAACAGGCTCCTGGGTCCCGCACCCTCTTCTTCTCGCGAATCCCCGCATCACTCCTCTTGCTGTGGAGGAACTAAAGGAGGAAATGACGAGTCAATTTAAGGCTCTGAACATCAGCCTATCACACCTTTTTGATGCAACCAAAAAGGGGGAAGGACAAAAGCAAGAAGAAAAATAGATGCAGCAGATGGTAACCATTGTGAATATACCAGAAGCCATTGTATCTGATATGCCTGAAGTCACTCCACCTGGTGATCTAGTCACTTCACCTGATGCTAATGATCTAAAACAGACTGTGGAGCAACACAGCAAAGAAATTGAGGCTCATGGAAAGGAGATCACTGAGCAGAAGACAGGATTATCAGAGGTTGTTGCCAGAGTTGATAAGATTGAAGACTTCTCTTCTTCTGTTCAAAAAAGATTGGAATCTGATGATCAGGTAAAAAACCTTGAACTTGCAAAGAAACTCGCAAAAGAAGATGAACGAGCCGAATCTGAACAATCTCTGAAAAGGAAGAAAGGTAAGGGTAAGTTGTCAAAATCAACTGCTGGAGATCAGGGACAAGGTCAGATAACCGCTACCAAATCCAGAATCCTGATGTCTCCTGAACAAACTTAAGAGCAGAAAATACAGAAGATAATAGAAGCTGCCATTAAGAAGCAGAAGATGGCAGAAGCTGAAGGACTTAACGTCGCATACATCCGGAAGTAGAGAAAGAAGGATGCTGCAGCAGAGGATATTGACTGGGAAGAGAGAGCTTTTCCGGCGACTGTTAAAGATATCCTCAGTACCCGGGAAGATCTGTTTCCTAAGTGGGACCAGATCAGGGGCGAATGGTTGTGTGATGTGTACATCCTGGAGAGGATTCCGATTCATCTAGACCAAGTTGCTAATGATGATGAATTCCAGAACTGGTTAGAAACAAAGTACCCAGATTTCTACCAGATTGTTATGAAGGAAGGAAAGATTATGTCCTCCCTTCGAACAACTTATTCCACCTCTGCGTCCAGATAAAAATCTTGATCCTATCCGATTTAAGAAGGCCTACTATGAGTTTGCTAAGAAAAGAGGGATCATCGGGAGAGACAGACTGGAGCAGCTGATGCAGAGGATGTACAAACTTTTTGGTATTCCGAAAGAACTTCAAAGATTCAAGCAAGTGTGATGAAGACATATTAGAATCAGATGATAGGTATTTTATGTAATCCGTAAGCTCAACTCTATCTCAATAAAATACTCTTATCCTTCTGATTCTAAGACAACATCTCATTGTCTTCTGAACTGTGCACTTTATTTATTATCTGTTTTTTATTCATGTCATCTGTTTTTCTGATTAAGTGTTTTGGTTCCATCAAAAAGGGGAATATTGTTGGGAAATTTGTATTAAGTTTTGATGGAAGTTCCAAAATAGTTTGTAATAGGACCAGTCAGACCTGTTAGCTGACTGATGATGCAGAATCAGGTTAGGATGTCTAGCTAAAATGTATAGACAGCTGATGCACATATTGAGGGGGAACTCAATATGTATAGGCCAGGTCAGAACATCGGAAGACCAAGTCAGGCAAGAAGACCAGATGAGGTCTGAAAATTAGAAGACCAGATGAGGTCTGAAGATCAGAAGACCAGCTGAGGTCAGAAGGTCACAAGACAAGTCGAGTCAGAACACAAGACATGTCAGATGATCTAGTGAAGACATGAAGCTTAAGTTCAGAAGACCTGAAGATCAGATGACTACCAGAAGATCAAGACCAGAAGACCTACAACAGCCGAGTCTGCTAGTTGAGCTAAGACAACTTGCACCAGAAGACTCTATCAGGCAGACTGATCAGGTCAGCTCACACCAGGTGTTAACTGATGCTACACCAGATCATACGTACTATCAGGACAAGAAGAATGTCAACTTGAGTTGGTAGAACAAACACTGAAAAGGTGTACCTGTTAACCAATGAGAGCGCGACACGCACGTATGGAGCTAACAACGCGGGATTCGGCGCTGCATAAGTCAAACGGCTATAAAGGACAACTATTCACGCTTTCAGCCATGTCGTTCCTGAAGCACGTCACATCAATCCTGCAACCTACCAAATATAGCCGGAAATTCAAATGGCTCTCCAACGGCTCTTTGATTTCGAGGTCTATAAATGTGGGATTGCTCTTCAGAGTGAAGAAACGGAAATTATCATCAAGCTAAAGCTATAGCAAAATTTCCGCACGAAGAACACTAAATTCAAGTTTATTTTATGAGTGTTCATCACATTAGTTCTTAGCATATAAATCTCATCCTCTAGCCTTAGACTAAATAAACACTAGGATAGATTTCCAGTTGGAACAACAACAAATCTTTACCCAAACCCAAAAGTTAGGTTAGGTTTGTTTTGCAAGATTTCAGACTAGGATTTCTAGTTCTGATTTCTGGGATCGGTTGAGTGAGAACTCTCTAAACATTTGTTGGTTGTAACGTGTTGGACTAACACAATAAACTAAGTCCAGTTGGTTAAGTTGGTGCCCCTTGTGATAGGGAAGAGTGGACGTAGGACTGGTTGTCCGAACCACTATAAATCTTTGTTGGGATTATACTGGAAAGTATGTTTTTACTTTGTATAATCAAAACTGAATTTCGGACTTATTCTTTGAAATAAATTGTTTATCATCGATGCTTTAAATATCATCGAATGTTACATATATTTCTTGCATAATCGCTTTCAATAAATAGTCGTGTTACATTGTAGTTAATTTAGTGATACGGATCACGAAAGATTAAATTAACAGTCCCTTGTAACCAAAAAGTACACCATTCACGACCTAGATGGAAATGAACAATCCATCGTGAAAGGTTGAAGTGTAAGGCTCGATTGGCTTGTCTTGACCAAGAGATTACACTAGTGCATGACCTCGATGCCTTTGAATAAGACCTACTGAGGACAAATTCTTGAATCCGAACAATGAAGTATTAGACCTCAGTGGTTCGTTATTTCTTAATCTTCGTCCCTTAAACAGGATCACGTGTGGTTGGTAACTATTGCTTTGACTTATCACGGGTAGAGAATCAACGAGATTCAATACTTTATATCTTGGGCAATATTATTGGTCACATGTGATTGTTAAGATTTAATACGGAGAATCGTGTGCAAATACGCTTGTTCGATTTGCTCCCATGGGAGGTTCATAAGATTTATCATACCAAATCTTGCAAGTGGAACTAGTTTCCGGTATGGATAATAATGTTGAACCATTCCTTAACCAAGGACAAAAGATATTAATTAATGGACGGCCGGACGAAGGCGAAAGCGTAAGAAAGGCGCGAGGGGACGCAATGGCGGATTTCGCGGCGGCGAGCCGGTGAGGACGCTGCAGCAGCGTGCCCTGCGAAACCTGCCGGCGAGAGACGTGGGCGCCGCCGAGGTCGCTGAGCACCGATGGAAGCGTCTTGTGCGCTGTGCCAAATTACGCACGGACGCGTCGCTTTCTGCCAAGGGGGCCGGATCTTGCGGCATGCATCCTACCGTGAGCTACTTGGCGTGGCGTTCGAGATAGAGTTCTTTTCGAAAGATCGAGGGGAGAAATTCAAGATGGTGTTTCTTCAAAAATCAAGCCAAAAAAAAATCAAACCTTGACATTTGGATCATTTGTTGCCCAATATGTTTATTTTTCCGCTTTGCTTGATTTATTGTTGTGATTTCTTGTGCTTTATTTAATTTTTTTAAATGTGTTTGCATGAGAATTGTCCAATGAAAAATCTCACCTTCAAAAAATTACTAAGTATGTTTAAATAATTAATTGACAATTTTATTCCCACAATAAAATTGAATTAATTTTGACCTCCATGATTTATTTATTTGTGAATTCTTTTGGAGAAATTCCCCCCGGACTGGTCAAAAGATAGCTTTCACATGAATAAATTCCAGTTGGATGATTGTGGATTATTACTAGTGGCAACGATGATCCTCCCCACGAGGCTCGTTCAAAGCGAAATAATAATTATGTATTTAATCATGGTTATTACTTAGGTATAAAATTGATATGCATATACTTCCCCAAAGTCCTGTCAATTTTATATTGGTCAAGTGGAGCCAACTATTAATCCCGAATATTAAAGGTTTATAAATGTTCTTGTTTATAACTTTTGCTTGAATGTGTTTAAATAATGACCCACCCCACGTGGCTTATTTAAAATGATTTTGAATGTTGGTGATGCATGTTCATATTTTTTGAGATTTTAATATGAAACATGTGATCGAACCTTGTGATATATTTATGCTTATGCATATTATTATTTATTTCGATTCGACAAATGTATGTAACCTTTTAATCCAATTGCTATTATACTTAAAGTAAATAGAATAAGTATGGAAACTATATTTATTGGAAACGAAAAATTATAATTGTCCTAATCGCATAAAAGCACAAGTGGATTCTTGACACACCAAAAACAGATGAGCCAACTGACGAGTCAAAAATGCAGGACTCGTCGGATCACCTTCTGAGAGATTTAAATCGTTTGAAATGGTGGAGGGCAAACCCGTAAGGGATTACGTTCTCAAAATTAATGGCCCATCTGAACAAACTTGAAGTTACGAAAAGCAGATTATAATCTGGAGACTCGGATGAATTTGGTACTTCACTCTCTGCCCAAAAGTTTATGAGCAATTTTACCTCGCTAGCTGATTTGTTGCAAGCTTTAGTCTCGGCAGAGGTGTTGATAGGGCACCAAACTCAAGCTTTGACGGCAAGTGGTCCATCTTCATCTTCTAGGCCAAGGGATGGCAAGAAGAAGAAGGTGACCAAAGGCCATAAGCAATCGAACTCAATGTTGCCAAAGGGCAATGATAAGATGACGAATCTTTGGTGGTGTCAAGGAAAATCCAAAGAGGAAGTGCTTAAGGCTGCGGTGAAAGAGACAATGGAGATTTGCTGTTCCAACCCCAAAAGGGCGGAAAGAAAGGTAATTCTCACGCACTAATTGTTGAAACTTGTTTAGCGGGCGTATACTTCTCATTCGTGGGTAGTTGATACGGGATCCACTAATCATGTTTGCTTCACCGGGTTCAAACCCGATCCGACAACAACTTAGTGGCGAAGGAGATCCTCATCACACCGGGCGATGCTACGAGTGGCGGTGAAGCGATGGGAGAAGTGCACCGTCTTTTGAAGACGAGTTCTAATTTTAAAGAGATGTTCTTTATGTTCCCGATTTTGGAAAGAATTCACTTTCGGTTTCTAAAATTACGTTAATAGACACTTAGTTTCTTCTAATAAGAATGAAATCATTTCTTGAAATGATGAGTGTATCTGTTATGGGACATTGATGGAAAATCTCTATACAATTAATTCATGCACACAATCCTCGAAATGCATCCTAAAACACATCAATCTGTTTTCAATAAAAGAAAACGTGAACGAGACACTTCTATGGCATCTAAGATTGGAACATATTAATTCAAAGAGGATCCAAAGGTTGGTAGAAGCAGGTTCACTGGAGTCTCTCCAAGTTGAACCAATTCCAACCTGCGAATCATGTTTGGAGGGTAAAATGACCAAGAGGGCATTCAGAGCCAAGGGGAATAGAGCCAAAGAAGTGTTAGAAATCGTTCACACAGACGTATGTGGTCCAATGTCAACCTAAGCAAGGGGAGGTTATGTGTTTTCGTCACTTTTATTGATGACTACTCAAGGTACGGTTATATTTTCCTTATGAAGCATAAATCTGAGACCTTTAAGAAATTCAAAGAATTTAAGGCTCAAGCAGATAATCATCATAGAAAAAACGTATCAAGTCTCTACGATCCGATCGTGGAGCGAGTACCTCAACGATGAGTTTTGAACTACTTGTCTACGATGAAGGATTGTATCCTGACTAATCGCACCGGAACCCCTCAACAAAACGGGGTTGCAGAGCGGAGAAACAGAACTCTTTTGGAAATGGTTAGATCAATGATGAGTTATGCAGATCTTCCCAAGTTGTTCTGGGGTCATGCCTTGAAAACAGCGCCTTACATTCTGAACTTGGTGCCATCCAAATCGGTTCCCAAAACTCCCAAAGAATTGTGGACCGAGCGCAAGTCCAGTTTGAGACACATGAGAATTTGGGAGTGTCCGGCCTCGTGTTGGACAAGAAAGCCTTTTAAAATTGGATCCTCGATCGAATTAAGGTTGTTTATAGGATACCCCGGGAACAAAAAAGTGTATGTTCTATGGTCCCAAGATCAAAAGGTGGTAATAAGCACCCACTTTAGATTTTTGGAAGAAGACTATATGAACAAAAGAAGACCCAGAAGTGAGATTACCTTAAATGAGCTAAGAGGGCTAACCTCAGTGCCAACTGTACAAGATGACATACCAAACGACACACTTACACAACCTAAACTAGTAAGTAGTGGGAGGGTTGTGAGAGACGAGAGAGATTCATGGGGATAGGAGAGTCCTCGGAATTGATTCCCGGACAAGATGAATCAGACCCATGGACATATGACGAGGCAATCCAAGACAAGGATGCAGGTTCTTGGCAAATAGCAATGAAAGCCGAAATGGGTTCTATGGATCATAACAGAGTGTGGGAGCTAGTCGAACCACTTAATGGGGTCAAACCCATTGGTTAAAAGTGGGTGTACAAGAGAAAAAGAGGACAGGACGGGAAGGTGGAAACCTTCAAGGCAAGGCTTGTGGCAAAAGGTTATACTCAGAAAGAAGGGATCGACTATGAGGAAACATTTTCGCCCGTAGTAATGCTCAAGTCCATCTGAATTCTCTTGTCGATTGCTGCGCATCTCGACTTTGAAATCTGGCAAATGGATGTCAAGATGGCTTTCCTTAACGGAAGTCTTGATGAAGAAATCTATATGCAACAACCCCAAGGCTTCATTGAAAAAGGCCAAGAACACCTAGTTTGTAAGCTCATGAAGTCCATTTACTGAGACTCAAACAGTATCCATCGAGCTTGGAACCAATGTTTTGATCATGCTATAAAGTCTTATGGGTTTGATCAAAACGAGTTCGAAAAGTTGTGTGTACAAAAAGCATGTCGGAACGCATTGGTATTCTTAGTACTATCGTGAGATTTATATTCTGATCATCGGGAATGATGTAAAGGTGTTATCAGACGTAAGGGCATGGCTTTCAAAACAGTTTGATATGAAGGACTTAGGGGAAGCCGCGCACATCCTTGGGATCAAGATCACTCGAGATCGCAAGAAAAGGATGATAGGCTTATCGCAAGCTTCATACATAGACACTTGTCTTGAAAACGATTCAAATCTGCAGATTCCAAGAAAGGCCGTAAATTTTCGGACATGGAATCCATCTATCCAAGGAAATGTGACCTAAGACACAAAAGGAGATAGATGACATGAAAGGCATTCCATATGCTTCTTTGTCGAAAGCCTTATGTATGCAATGATGTGTACGAGACCGGATATCTGCTTTGCTGTTGGCATGGTGGCAAGATATCAAAGTAACCCGGAGAAAGAACATTGGACGAAAGTTAAAAACATTCTGAAGTATATGAAAAGAACTCGAGATAGAATGTTAATTTATCAGTCCAGATAGTCTAATCCCCATCGGCTACACGGACTCGGTTCCAATCGGACTTAGATTCCGAAAATCTACCTCCGTAGTGTGTTTTGCATGGGGGAGCCATGACATGGAGAAGCGTTAAGAAAATCGTCGCAGATTCTACCATGGAAGCGAATATGTAGCTAACTGCGAAGGAAAAAAAAAGCGGTTTAGCTCAAGAACTTCCTAGTGGACTTGAATGTAGTTCGAATTTGCCTAGTAGGATCACTATTTATTGTGACAATGCCGGGAGCGATTTGCAAATTCAAGGAACCAAGAGCCCACAAGGCCAAAAAAACACATTGAAAAATACCATCTTATACGAGATATCGTTAAGAGAGGAGATATAGAGGTGGCAAAGATAGCGTCGGGGAAGACAACCTAGCAGATCCATTCAAAAAGTGCGCCTCGAGAATACATTCGAGAGACATGTGGAAGGAATGGGTGTCAAGACCGATTTGCCAACTGCTTTTTAGTATAAGTGGGAGAAATTATTAGGTTAGTGTAGGTGACATTAGATGTCACGTGTTAGGAACTACACGAGACATGTTGTAGTATACTTAAAAGCGGACTTTGAGTATAAGTGGGAGATTATTGGGATTATCTTTGGAAAGTATGCTTTTACTTTGTATAATCAAAACTGAATTTCGGACTTATTCTTTGAAATAAATTCTTTATCATCGATGCTTTAAATATCATCGAATGTTACATATATTTCTTGCATAACTGCTTCAATAAATAGTCGTGTTACATTGTAGTTAATTTAGTGATACGGATCACGAAGATTAAATTAACGAATTGTTGTAACCAAAAGTACACCATTCACGACCTAGATGGAAATGAACAATCCATCGTGAAAGGTTGAAGTGTAAGGCTCGACGATTGACTTGTCTTGACCAAGAGATTACACTAGTGCATGGTGATGATGCAATTGAATAGGACCTCTGAGGAGGACAAATTCTTGAATCGAAAAAGGAAGAATTAGACCTCAATGGTTCGTTATTTCTTAATCTTCGCCCCTTAAATAGGATCATGTGTGGTTGGTAACTATTGCTTTGACTTATCACGGGTAGAGAATCAACGAGATTCAATACTTTATATCTTGGGCAATATTATTGGTCACATGTGATTGCTAAGATTTAATATGGAGAATCGTGTGCAAATACGCTTGTTCGATTTGCCCCCTTGGGAGGTTCATAAGATTTATCATACCAAATCTTGCAAGTGGAACTAGTTTCCGGTATGGATAATAATGTTGAATCGTTCGCAACCAAGACAAAAGATATTAATTAATGGAAAGCTATTTCAAAGGCTTGAATTAATTAATGGGCTAGATAATCTTAAACACGGAAATAATAACAAGGGAGCCATATTGATATAATATGGGTTAAGATGGATAGTGCAATATTAATTATATAGTGGGATTAATTAATATTTATGGGCTTGAATAATATTGTGGCTCAATATTGATAATTCAAGATCCATTGCAAAGTCCAATCTTAATTCTCCTAAAGGCCCCCTATGTAGCCCAACATAAAGTCCAATAACTGAAAAAGGTGTTTAAAAATAAAATAAATATTGTTGCCTTATTTTTCCTCTCTATTTTTTCGAAAATTATGGATTAAAAGTGGAGAAAGATTTTCTTTGAATTTTGTTATGGAATGAAGATATGTATTCTTGGAATACAAGATTATCTCATTAAATTCAAGAAATCTCCCACTTGGTTATCCATATAGTAAATTTCGAAAATTTTGAAATATAAAGGGCAAGAAAGATTTTCTTGATTTTCTTGAAAAGATATTATGGAAGATATGTATTTCTTGAAATACAAGAATATCTCATAAATTCAAGAAGATCCAAATCTTGGATTCTTGTTCTCTATATTTCGAAAAATACACCATAACAAGAGTGAATGGGATTTTTATGGAATATTTTAATTATGGAGAAAAAGAATATATGAGATATATTCAAGATTTTTTGGAGATCAAGAAAAGATTTTTTCCCTATTCCATGAGCAAAAAATCGGCCACTTCAACTCTATAAATAGGGGATGAGTGTCTCATTCCCAAGTACAATTCCATGTGCTGGAAAAATTAGTAAATCCACAAAAGTGGTGCAACAAAGTTTATTTTTTCTTTCGTTAATTGTTCGCGAGCATCCTTTCACCGGATTGTCGAGCAAGGACTAGGGAATACTTGGGAAGGCTTTTTGGTGTGTTTTCATCGATGAGTCCATTGTCATTCCAAGAGGTACGTTCACGTAAACTAGTAGTAATTCCGCATGCGTAGGATTTACGTGAACTTTTATATGCATGATTTGTTGTTGAATTATTATTTGAATTAATATAGGATTAATTCATGCTAGTAATAATTGTTAGAATTAAATTTGTATTTAAATATTCATCCCGAATAGATCCGTGCAACTTATTCCCCATCAATCTTGTGTGTATTTACTTGCTCTTAACTGCTTTACACTATCGCACACGACTTTGTTTAAACTGCATACATATTCTGAGTTAGGATCAGTCTGCACCAAGCAATTGATCTGATCAGCTTGACAATTTAGTCAGCTGATTGAAAACAGACTTCAGAATCTGATTTGATAAAACTGGTTTTTCACACGGGTATAAACTAGCTTCCGCACATCAGTTAAACTGATAGACACAAAACTGATCTGCCAACAGGCGATCAGTAAGTTGGATATCAGTCCAAACTGATTCACTCGCACTCTGATCAGGAAACCTGTTTTCACACCTGATCTACACGAAAAAGTTTTCAGAAGTCTATTCACCCTTCCCCTCTAAACTTCTGCCCTCATGACACCCATTCGGGACCTACAACGGTCATTGTGATAACATCGCTATTTAGCGACGGTAAATAACTGTCTCTACTTATCGACGGTTTTGGCGACGATTTCAGGGTCCGGACCCGGGTCAGAATTACCGTGGCCAAAGCCGTCGACAAGCAACGACGGTATAGCGACTAAAAATATTCATTGCTATAATTGCCTAACACTAGTGACGGTTAATTTCCATCGCTATTAGCGACCATAGATGTCGTCACTAAAACCGTCGATAAATCGTGAATTTTCGAGAAAAAAAAGGGCTAGCAATGGTTCGAACCCGAGCCTGATGGGCGCCCGAGCCGCCACCGAACCACCCGAGCCACGGACCATCTTGAACCAAACCACCAAACAACTCATATATAAGCACCAAGCCTCGCAATTAAATGAGGCAATTATTCTCTCCCATGGGGAACCGAACACGGGAACTTAGGCGCCTGAGCGGGAATCAATTCCGCTCGGGCACTTGTTTTATTATGTTTACTTAATGAAATTAATTCTATATGTCCTAGAATTATTTTTTTTTACAATTTTTTTTAAAATTCTTTATTTTAATTATCTTTTTAATTAATTCAATCACATTTTTATATAATTTTTTTTATATAAATTAATTTTTTAATTAAATTATAATATCTATAAACAAGTTATAATTTTCTATTTAAACAAGTTATACTTTTCTATCTAAACAGGTTATACTTTTCTATTTAAGCAAGTTATACTTTTCTATTTAAACAAGTTATACTTTTCTATTTAATCAAGTAATACATTTCTATCTAAACAAGTTATACTTTTCTATTTAAACAAGTTATACTTTTCTATTTAAACAAGTTACACTTTTCTATTTAAACAAGTTATATTTTTCTATTTAACAAGTTAAATTTTTTTATTTAATCAAGTAATACTTTTCTTTAAACAAGTTATACTTTTCTATGTAAACAAGTTATACTTTTCTATTTAATCAAGTAATACTTTTCTTTAAACAAGTTATACTTTTCTATTTAAACAAGTTATACTTTTCTATTTAATCAAGTAATGTAGGTCCCGAACGGGTTTTTGTGAGGGCATAAGTCTAGAGGGGAGGGGTGAATAGACTTCTGAAACTTTTTGTGTGAGATCAGGTGTGATAGCAAGTATATCTGAACAGAGTGCGTGTGAATCAGTTTGGACTAATATCCAACTTACTGATCGCCTGAGGGCAGATAAGTTCGGTGTCTATCAGTTTAACTGATGTGCGGAAGCTAAGTTTTAACCCGTGTGAAAAACCAGTTTTGTCAAATCAGATTTCTGCTTATCTGTTTTCAATCAAATGACAAAGTGTCAAGCTGATCAGATCAATTGCTTGATGCAAATCTGATCCAGACTCAGAATATGCAAGTAATATCAAATCAGGTAGTGTGCAATAGTGTAAAGCAGGTAAATCAGATAAAGCACACAAGATTTTTATAGTGGTTCGGACAACCAGTCCTACGTCCACTCTTCCCTATCAGCAGGGGCACCAACTTAATCAACTGGACTTAGTTTAATGTGTTAGTCCAACACAGTACAACAGATGTTTCAAGAGTTCTCACTCAACCAATCCCAGAAATTAGAAGCTATAAACCCTAGTCTGAAATCTTGCAAAACAAACTTAACCTAACTTTTGGTTTGGGTATAAGATTTGTTGTGTTCCAACTAGAAATCTATCCTAGTATTTGTGTAGCTTAAAGTTAAAGGATAAGATTTATATGCTAAGAACAATGGGATGAACACTTAGAAAATATTCTTGATTTTGTGTTCTTCGTGCGGAAATTGTTGTAGCTTGAGCTTGATGATAATTTTCGTCTCTTCATTATGAAGGTTGATCCCATATTTATAGACCGTGAAATCAAAGAGCCGTTGGAGAGCAATTTGAATTTTAGGCTATTTTTGTTCGCTTGCAGGCTTGATTTGACGTGCTAAGGAAGGCCATGCAGTCTTCATGCATATTTGTCCTTTGTAGCCGTTTGCCCTGATACGCCATATCCTGCAACGTCAGATTTGTACATACGTGTCGACCCCTTAGTGGCTAACAAGTACACTTATTCGCCGTCTTGTAAAGCCAACTATATTGACATTCTTCAGGTCTGATTTACAGCGTATGCCTTGGATAAGTAGTTATGCTTATCACTTTTCTGACTAAGCTTGAACTGATCAATACTCTACTGATCAGTCGCCTTGAGTCTTCTGATATGGTTGTCTTAGCTTCAACCAATTGAATCTGTTGATGTCTTCATAGAATAGGTCTTCTGATCTGCTGCGTCTTCAGATCGTTTATTCTGATTCCCGCTACTGATCTCCGCTACTGATCTTCGCTTCTGATCTTCGCTACTGATCTTGACCTAACTTATGCATTTCGAAGTTCCCCCTCAAAATGTGACCTAGTCTAATTCATCAGTTGTCTAACATGTTCAGCTGGTTTCCTATCAAATCATCAGTCGACTAACAGGTTTCGACTGGTCCTATTACAACTTTTTTGGAACTTCCATCAAAACTATAAATTTCCCAACAATTTCCCCCTTTTTGATGGGACCAAAACATTTACCAGAAAGTATGCTGAACAATATTAAAACTAAAGTAAAAGAGACTGTAAATCAGAGACAAAGAGAGTTTTTCTTAAGATCAGAAAAGTAGGATTTTCATTAATAATATCAACATTACAAGTACAAGATAGACAAATCCTATTCTGATCTTACATGAATGAGTCTTCTGATTTCTTCAGTATCTCTCTTCCACCTGAACAACACACATTTCGAAGAGCGTTGCCTTGATTTCAGCCACTTTGCTTTCTACAATAATATCATCTTGTGCTAACCACATGTTTAGAGTTGCATTGAAGGCAATCTTATCCAGCTTCCCATTCGGAGTCTTCTTATATTCCATGATCTCGACTTCAGGAGCAACTAGTATGCAGCTTAGTTTCTTGGCCTCCCTCATGATGTTCTCATAGAATGTTGGATGTTTGTTACTCAACCAATCTCTGAATATTTCATTGATTTCAACATTGGTTGGAATAACCTGATTGATAAGCCGAGATGTACCATTCCCCTTTGATTTTCTTCCATTCAGCCACCATGTTCCTATCCGGCTTCACAATCACATCCACATCTCCATCCAGAATTGGCTCAACGAAGTGTGATCCTTCTCCAAATTCTGCAACGAGTCCTTTCTTCTTCTTCTGTCTGTATGATCTATCCAGACTCAATGCTTCCTCCAGCCTTTTCTTCCTATCCATCTCTGCTTTCCTCAGCTCCTCCGCTTTTCTTTTCTCAGCAAGATCCAGCAATTTCTTATTCTTCTCATCAGTAGCAACTTTCTTTCTCTTCTTTGCTGATCTTGCTTTCTCTTGTTGAGGAAGAGATGCCTTCTGATTCCTCCAATTCTGCAGCTGCTTGAACATCCTTCCGAAGTCTCTTCTTATCCAGCTTGATTTGGATACCAGCCACAAAATTTTTGACCTGGTTGAGTCTGTCTTGAATTTCAAAGATCTTTCCTTCTTCCCCTTTTTGGTTCCTCAAAAAGTATCTTCAATTCAATACATTTGAGGTTACCAATGGTCCGAGAAAGAAATTGTCCAGGACCTTTAGAGCGAGAGACTCAATTCTGATGATCGGCTTTGACTTGTTCAACAAACCGCCAAAGATAAACGTTTGAGCATTATCTACCACATTGCTGACTTTGTCGAATAGATTCTCAAGCTTATCAGCAGAAGAGTTGACCCTCTTGGTTGCATCAGTAAGGTCATGTTGCATTTTGGTTAGCTGGGCTATCTTCTCCTTCATCATCACAGTGAATTGCTGATTCCTATTTTCTTCAATTTTTGCGGTATTTCGTTCACTTCAACCATCTTATCGCTAGTTGTATCTCTCATCTCTTCGGATATTCGCATGCAAAGGAGAGGATACATGTTCTCTCTCGATTCGGATGGCTTTCTCAATCTGGCGAAAATCGAAGAAACTTACATCATCCCCGAACATATCGCCATGTTCACCTCGAACGAGTTCTTAATGTACTTCATAAGATTCTCTTCAAATGATGGAGAAGTTTGGAGAATCTGCACTACCTGACCTGCTGATGTCGAGGGGCCTTCGACCTCCATTTCCTCAGCTTGACTTGCTCCAAAGAAATAGTCTATTACGTGCTTTCACCGATTGTGCCTCAGCTGATGGGGATTGTGTCGCATCTCCCACATCAGCTTCATCGGCAGCTTCTTCTGGTTCCTCAATGATTCTTATTTGTTTTGTTGTCCTCTCATTATCAGCCATTTGTTCAAATATATCCTGGATACTGATCGGAACCCCATCACCAACCTCATTGTCATCATCAGAATCATGCATTTTCCGCATTGCGCCTTTGCATTTTGACCATCTTGTGGGTTATCTCCCTGTGGATTGGGGTATCCGGCATACCTAACTGCCTCGTGATCAGCCTGGCTACTGCATCATATGATAGGAGATCAGGAGCAGTCTCAACACCCACAATATTATGATCAGAGCTCATAATCCGAAAAAAAATGGATTCCACCTTTACGCTCAAAGCCACGATCCCCAAAATCCTCAAACTTCTTCAACCTGATATCCCTCCAGGTAAAAGCACATCCAAAGACGGTGTGACCTTAGCAAAGATCGGGCTTGAGGGCAAGCTCAGGGTATCTTTCCTCGATCATCTTCTCCAATCGTCGTCTGATGATCTTTTAGGTATAGGACAGAGTTTCCGCCTGTGGAGAAGATGATGGGAGTGGAGGAGAAGACACAATGGATTCTAGCACGGCTTGTACTGGCTCAACATATTCTGGAGCCTCTGGATCGGGGTGAAAGAGGCCTCCCAGATGAAAGCGTAATCGATGAGGGAGGTTTGTCCAAATGAACTGCGGGCCGTGGGTAATGGCTCAATTCGAGCAGAGCCTTTGGACACTTGTCCCGGGCCTTTTGGCAACTTGCTTCGTCGAAATTCAATCATCATCAAATTCGGAAGACTCATCTACCAAAGATGGTCTGCGCGTTTTTCTTTCCTTTACCGCTAACCTCTATTATTTGGTGCAGATTTCTTCTTGATAGCAGGTTCTTTGAAAAACAACCCCTTTCTCTGGTTTCCTGGTAGTTGCCTTCCTCTTTTGACCACCTTTCCCAGTCCTGCGGACTTCAGTGGCTGGTTTAACAGTTGTTTCTGCAACATCATCACCGCTGGGCCGTGGTATAATTAACTAAGATCATCTTCTTATGTCTGAGTTAATAGGGGATCATCTCCCCTCGCTCCAATATCATCTCTCATCGTCAATCGTAATCAGAGAGACCTTATGCAGCATCGTGATCTTGGCAGAGAGAACGACTTTCCCTTCGTCTACCACAAACTTGGCAGACTCCTCCAACAACCTTCTTTTCAAAAACTCCAGCTAGTTAATCTTGGCATTGTCAATGATGGCAGTCATGATTTGAGCCTTTTCTTGAGTGACCGCATCCAAGCTGTAGGTAGTTCCCACGATTACCTTTTGAACAATATCAAACAACAGCCGAAATTTTTGCTTTAGCATTGGTTTCTTGAAACCTTTGGAATGATGAGCATCAGCAGGTCGGAGAAGGTGTTTGATAACCGCACTCTCCTCTGCGGCGAGGTATTCGTCGGGCATAATTCCATCCACCGGAGCCGGAAGCCGAAAGATTCTGTACAAATCATCATCCGTAATCTCTTGATGCTCTCCCTGGACCTCCGAGTACAACACCCCTTCATGGTCTCTCAAATTATAAAGAAATTCGAGAGCACCATCCAGCAAGATTGAATCCGCACTTGCAGAACAGTACGTTTTCAATCCACAATCTTTAAGCATCTTCAGAATCTCAAGAGACTTTGGATCAGTGGTTGTCCTTGTTGGGGAATTAATTGCACGGATCTATTCGGGATGAATATTTAAATACAAATTCAATTCTAACAATTATTACTAGCATGAATTAATCCTATATTAATTCAAATAATAATTTAACAACAAATCATGCATATAAACAGTTCACGTAAATCCTACGCATGTGGAATTACTACGAGTTTACGTGAACGTACCTCTTGGAATGGCAATGGACTCGTCGATGAAAACACACCAAAAAGCCTTCCCAAGTATTCCCTAGTCCTTGCTCGACAATCCGGTGGAAGGATGCTCACGAACAATTAACAAAAGGAAAAATAAACTTTGTTGCACCACTTTTGTGGATTTACTAATTTTTCCAACACATGGAATTCTACTTGGGAATGAAAGAATCATCCCCTATTTATAGATAGGGTGGTGGTCGAAATTTTGGGAAAAAACAATGTGGGAAAATCTTTTCTTGATCTCCAAGAAATCTTGAATATATCTCCTATATTCTTTTCTCCATAATTAAAATATTCCACAAAAATCCCACCTTATCTTGTTATGGCATATTTTTCGAAAATTTAAGAGACAAGATTCCAAGATTTGGATCTTCTTGAATTTATGAGATATACTTGTATTTCAAGAAATACATATCTACCATAATATCTTTTCAAGAAAATCAAGAAAATCTTTCTTTCCCTTAATTATCAAAAATTTCGAAAATTTCAAATATGAATAACCAAGTGGGAGATTTCTTGAATTTAATGAGATAATCTTGTATTCCAAGAATACATATCTTCATTCCATAACAAAATTCAAAGAAAATCTTTCTCCCCTTTAATTCATAATTTTCGAAAAAAAACAAGGAAAAATAGGCAACAAAATTTATTTTATTTTTAAACACCTTTTTCAGTTATTGGACTATATGTTGGGCTACTCAGGGGGCCTTTAGGAGAATTAAGATTGGACCTTCCAATGGATCTTGAATTATTAATATTGAGCCACAATATTATTCAAGCCCATAAATATTAATTAATCCCACTACATAATTAATATTGCACTATCCATCTTAACCCATATTACAAATCAATATGGCTCCCTTGTTATTATTTCCCTGTTTAAGATTATCTAGCCCATTAATTAATTCAAGCCACTGAAATAGCTTTCCATTAATTAATATCTTTTGTCCTTGGTTAAGGAACGGTCCAACATTATTATCCATACCGGAAACTAGTTCCACTTGTAAGATTTGGTATGATAAATCTTATGAACCTCCCAAGGGGGCAAATCGAACAAGCGTACTTGCACACGATTCTCCGTATTAAATCTTAGCAATCGCATGTGACCAATAATATTGCCCAAGATATAAAGTATTGAATCTCGTTGATTCTCTACCCGTGATAAGTCAAAGCAATAGTTACCAACAACACGTGATCCTATTTAAGGGACGAAGATTAAGAAATAACGAACCACTGAGGTCTAATTCTTCCTTGTTCAGTTCTGAAGAATTTGTCCTCCTGTAGGTCCTATTCAATGCATCAGTCATTCACTAGTTTAATCTCTTGGTCAAGACAAGCCAATCTAAGCCTTACACTTCAACCTTTCACGATGGATTGTTCATTTCCATCTAGGTCGTGAATGGTGTACTTTTTTTTCTGGACCGTTAATTTAATCTTCGTGATCCGGTATCACTAAATTAACTACAATGTAACACGTCTTATTTATTGAGCGATTATGCAAGAAATATATGTAACATTCGATGATATTTAAAGCATCGATGATAAACAATTTATTTCAGTAAATAAGTCTGAAATTCAGTTTTGATTATACAAAGTAAAAGCATACTTTCCAGTATAATCCCAACAGTCCTGAAGTCTACACATCTCTCTTCAATAATTTCGTCTGCAAAATTCCTAAAGATTGGATCTTCAGGTTCAGGAGAGGCATGGGAAGAGGAGTGAGCAGTCTCTGCAACTTGTCGTACTTTAGGTGCCATTTCTGCAATAATTTGGAGTGATTAGAATCGAGAAGCTTATATATAATAACCACATATTTGGAAATGAAATCACAAACATAAACCCTAGAACATTTACCAGTTATAAACGCGTAAGAGATATGAATTTAAATTGGCATGAAATCGGTAAAATGCATAAAATATTCTGAGTTTTGCGTGAAGTAAAATTTGCAGAGAGTATGTGAGTTTGTGAAATGTGCAAATGATGAATGAGGGTTTTAGAAGGGAAGGGAAAGATGAAAAGATTTTTGAATTGGAACTCCAAACGTCGTGTAATCTAGATCAATGGTCCAGATTAAGCGGTTTTAAATAATTGGAGATCGTGTGGTTAGAAAAATAATAGGTCGCAGCTTTTGGATTTAAATTTGCAGAGTGTGCGTCATAAAAGGTATGTGCACAGTAAAAGCAAATATTATCAGATAATTGCATATAAGTAATCAGTAAAATAAAGGAACATAAATGTGTATCTAGTTGACTGATGTTGTAATCAGTCAATACCACTTGAAGTCTGACTGATTTCTGTTGATCTTAGTTTCTGCCTTAACCTTAGCATTTCCCAACAATGTTCCCACTTGTTTGATCAGGTTCCTTCTGATCCTATCTGATCAGTTGATGTTCCCCCTTCAACTGTTATCCCTTTTCTGATCAGTCCCTGACTGATTCTTTCTGATCAGTTGAGGTTCCATTATTCAACTGATCCTCCTTATCTGGTCAATCTCTTAACCAATTGGTCATGGAGACTAGTCCACCAAAGATTTCTGGTGCACTTTTTCCTAAATCCAGAAGTCCTAGCTCATTACATAGTTCTCTGAATCTGACTTCAGCTAGTGGCTTGGTTAAGATATCAGCTCTCTGCTTATCAGTATGGATCTTTTCCATTCTGATATTCTTCTTTTCCACATGATCTCTTATAAAATGATGTCTGACATCCACATGTTTGCATCTTGTATGTAATACTGGATTCTGAGTGATTGCAATAGCACTATTACTGTCACAGAAAAAGAGTACGTTTGTAGATATAATGTTGTAATCCCTCAGCTGCTGACTAAGCCAGAGCAGTTGGGAACAACAGCTTCCTGCACCCATATATTATGCTTCAGTAGTAGATGTGGCAACAGATGTCTGCTTCTTTGAGAACCAAGAAATCAGTTTGCTTCCTAAGAACTGACATGTACCTGAGGTTGACTTTCTGTCTATTCTGCAACCTCCATAATCAGAATCAGAATACCCACTAAGCTCAAGATTATCATCTGATGGGTAGAATAAACCAAGGTTTACTGTCCCCTTCAGATACTTAAGAATCCGCTTAGCTGCTTCCAGGTGGCTTTGCATTGAATTTGCCTGAAATCTGGCACATACTCCTACTGCAAACGTTATTCTGGTCTGCTGGCAGTCAGGTATAGTAAAGATCCAATGAGAGCCCTATATTCTTTCTGATTAGTTTTCTGACCATTCTCATCTAGATCCATCTTGAATCCAGTCATCATAGGAATTTTGGCTTCCTTACTATTCTGAATTCCAAACTTAGCCAACAAATTCCTAGTATACTTTGCCTGACATATGAATATCCCTTCTGTACTTTGCTTAACTTGAATACCTAGAAAGTAATTCATCTGTCATGGACATCTCGAACTTCCCTTGCATCAGTTTGTTGAATCTATCACATAGACTCTTCTTAGGAGATCCGAAGATGATATCGTCCACATAGATCTGAACCATCAGAATATCTTCTCCATCTTCTATTCTGAATAGGGTTCTATCTATTACTCCTTTAGTGAATCCACTGTCTATCAAGAACTGAGATAATGTATCATACCAAGCTCGAGGAGCTTGTTTCAGGCCATAAAGAGCTTTTCTTAAATGGTACACCTGGTTGCCTTTTTCAAAGCCAGGAGGTTGTTCAACATAAAATTCCTCAGCTAGTACCCCATTTAAGAATGCACTCTTTACATCCATCTGATACACGATAAACCCTCTATGGGCAGCATATGCCAGAAACAGCCGAATGGCTTCCAGGCGAGCGACTAGTGCAAAGGTCTCATCATAATCAATTCCTTCTGATTGTGAATACCCCTTAGCAACAAGTATTGCCTTATTTCTGGTTATGACATTGTTCTAATCCCTCTTGTTCTTGAATACCCACTTGGTGCCTATCACATCTTGATGAGTTGGTCTGTCTACCAGTTTCCAAACTTGATTCCTCAAACTGCTCTAATTCTTCTTGCATGGCTAGAATCCAGCTAGCATCTTGTAGAGCTTCTTCAATTGTGGTTGGTTCCTTCAAAGACAGATAGCAACAATACATGGCACTTTCACCAACCTGATGTCTAGTTTGGACTCGGGCATTAGGATTGCCAATTATCAGATCAGTAGGATGGTCATTCAACCAAGTCCTTCTTTTCTGATGTATATCAGTTTGGATATTGTCATCCTCATCTGATATTGAGTTACTAGTGGTTGGAAGTGGTGCAGTAATAGGATTCACTTGACATGGACAAGTCTCAGCTGATGTTGGAATCATCATATGCTGATGTTTGTCCGTAGGAACATCAAGTGTTCCCCCAACCGAGATGGTTCGGTTATTCTTTATCTCAAAATTGTACCGAACTTCTTCATTGACAGTTGTACGTAATAAACTTAGTGCAAAAGTCAGTAATAAAGGAGTTCGGAAATTCTGTACCTTTATCGGATCTGATTTTTACAATACTGACACCCTTCTCATTTTGCAATTTCTTGAGTAGCTCAGGTATTTTTGTTGTAGTCTCATTCTTTGTTGGGAAATATGTAATTTAGTTTTGATGGAAGTTCCAAAACAAGTTGTAATAGGACCTGTCAGACCTGTTAGCTGACTGATGACTTAGAATCAGATTAAGATGACCAGCTGAAATGTATAGATAGCTGATGTAAAAGATATGTCACATATTGAGGGGGAACTCAATATGTATAGGTCAGGTCGAAGAATCAGATGACCCAGATAAGGTCAGATGATCAGATGGCTAAGCACAAATCAGAAGACAAGAAGTCAGAAAATCAGGTGAAGACAAGAAGACACTGAAGACTCAGATGAACCTGAAGACTCAGGTGAACCTGAAGACTCAGATAGACACTGAAGACTCAGATGAACCTGAAGACTCAGATAAAGCTAAAGACTCAGTAACAAACCTGAAGACTCAGTACGACTGAATACACTGAGGCTCAGAGACACCTGAAGATCAAAAGACCTGAAGACCTACACTCAGCAGAGTCTGCATATTGAGCTAAGATAATATACATCTGAAGACTTAAACAAGGTAGACTGATCAGTTACCTGATCAAGTCAGCTCACACCTGGTGACAATCAAAAAGATACACCAGACAAGACGAATCCTCTACAAAAGGAATATCAATCGTCTAACGGGCAAATTTCTGAAGTGCCACCTCGCGAAGCCAAGGAGAAAGCGACACGTGCACATAAAGAGCTGACAATACGGGATACGACGCTGCAGACAAAAATAGTGCTAATCATGCCTACAGCCATGCCGATAATCGGAGCACGTCACAATCATATCCTACAGCCTACCTAATATAGCCCAAAATTCAAATTGCTCTCCAACGGCTCTTTGATTTCGAGGTCTATAAAATGGGATCGATCTTTACTTTGAAAAGTAGAGTCCAACAAGCAAAGACCAACGAAAGAACCATCAAGTGAGAACAAGCCGAAGAAGCTAAAGCTACAGTAAATTCTCCGTTCAAAGAACACTACATTTGAAGATTATTCTTAGAGTGTTCATCCCATAGGTCTTAGCAAGAAATCCTATCCACTAGCATTTTGGCTACCTAAAGCACCAGGATAGATTTCCAGTTGGAACCCTCAAACATTCTTTACCCAAACGCAAGTTAGGTCAAGTCTCAGAGAGTGAGAACTCATTAAACATCTCTTGTTATCCTCTTTGTAGGATATAAGTCCCGGCCGTTACGTTTGTAGAGTGGGAACTTCCCAGAACGCCTCGCCATCCCTGAAAAGGATATAAGTCCCAGAGGTTAAGCTTGAGTGGGAACTCGGAAACATCTCGCCATCCTGAAAAGGATATAAGTCCAGCAGGTTAAGTTTGTAAGAGTGAGAACTCGATAAACATCTCGGCCATCCTGAAAAGGATATAAGTCCCACAGGTTAAAGTAGGTTAAGGTTCCCCTGTGTTAAGGGAAGAGTGGGCGTAGGACGGGTTTCATCTGAACCACTATAAAAAGTCTTGTGTGCATTTACTTGCTTTCTTATCGCTCACAACTGAGTTTAAACTGCATACATATTCTAAAGTTAAAGCTCGATCGCACCAAACAAGCAATCGATCCGATCAGATTGACGCTTGATCAAACTCGGTTGAAAACCGACTTAAGAATCGATTGATAAAACCGTTTTTCACACGGGTAAAAACAAGCTTCCACACCATTCGATTAAACCGACAGATATCAAACCGATATGCCCTCGCACTCAAGAAGATTGAACATCGATCTAAACCGACACACTAGACTGATCGGTAATCTGCGGTTCACACCGATCCACACGAAAAGTTTTGGAAGTCTATTCACCCCTCCCCTCTAGACTTCCACCCTCACAAAACCGTTCGACCTACAAGTGGTATCGAGCAAAGGTTCTACGGGACCAATCGGCTTTGAGTATCATCGATTCTTGAGGAAGTATCTTTGTGGTCATTTGAACAGATCTTGAAAAAACTGTTTTTAAACTCATTCATTTTCAAAATCACTCAGCATGGATAATACCTCTGGTATGTATCATGATTTGCCTAAGTTTTCAATTGATGAGTATGCAGATTGGGCCATATATATGTGCAACCATCTAGGATCGATAAGAGGCAGAATGATGGAAGTCATTGAACGAGGACCCATCATCATATATCACGACAACCCAAAGAGCTTGGAGGAGATCCGGTTTTGCCACGAAGTCTTGTGCGAAAAAAAGTTGCCCATACGATGGATGCAATCATGAAAAAAAAACAGATACTCTGAGATACAATCGCCAGGCATATAATCATGAAGACGATGTTGCCCAACGAGACCATCAACGAGCTCGATGGGAGGATCACCATGACGGTAAATAAGCTACGAGAACTTGGTAGAGAGATGTCAGACAAAGATATCAACTACAAGATCTTAAGATCTCTCACCAAAAATGGGACATGAAAGTCACGAATCAAGGATTGCCAAGACAATTCAAAGATGAAGCCGAGTAGCTTGTTCCTAAGCCTTAAAGCTCACGAGTTCGACTTAATCGAAAGAGGACAAGCAGATGAAGATGAGACGCCTTTCCTCAACGCCTAAATCATCGATTCGCTTTTAAGCAACCAAAGCAGCAGATCAAGGCCACTCGAACCCGTTGGAAACATAATAAGTCAAGGCAATGCATCGCTCGCTACCAGAAACTTGAAAGAATAAACACTCGGCTTGGTAAGTATCGGAGATTCTACAAAGACTATCAAAAAAAAGGCGAGGCCAACCCGACAGATCACGAGAAAGAACTGGATCCGATGATCAAGAGATCACGAGAAGAAAATAAAAGAAATGATCCTGACGATGAGAGAAGAGATAACAGATTCGACAGAAAAGAGTTCGACATTATCGTAGCGGAAGTCACCGACAGATCCTACAGACGGTTGACTCACCCGGCAGAGGAAGTTCAGAGATCGAGGATCATGCTTCAACTACGAGAAACCAGTCACTACAAAGACCGAACGCCTCGACCGACTCCCAGAGAAAGAGAAGAGAAACGAAACAAAGAGAGCAACTCGAGATAGAAAAGCCCGTCGCCGACACATCCGAAATTGATGATTCCTATTCCGCCTTTCCGAGGACTCGGGTACTCATCAAGAGAAGACTTATGTCCGATAAGTAGTCTTGCTGACTTCCACGAGCAAGAAGATCTGATATTCTCTTCGGATGACGATGAAGTCTCGATGATGGCCAAGAGGACCAATCTGAGGTAACCTCCAAACCTTCTTTTTTTCATTTCCACACCGCTATCATTAGCACACTGCGGAGAGATTGACTTGCAAATCTACTCTCCGAAAGCAATTTCTTGATGATCTCTCCGATCAAAGAGACACTTATACTATAGTGGAAGTTTAAAATGACAAACTAAGGATCGAAAATAATCAACTTTGTTAAAGAGAATGCTCTCAGTAAAGCTACTGAACTAAAAGTCTGCTTGAAACCGCCAAAGGTAATCAAGAACTTAACATTCTGAAAGTTAAATCTTCTGATCAGGAGAAGCAGATCAAAGATCAGCTAGCAATAAACAAACAACAAGCCGATGATTTCAAAATCCTTCAAGCTAAATTTGATGAGCTATTCCGACTACATGAGAGTCTTAAATCTACTGAGGATAGTCTGCGGAAGAAAATAGAGGTTTTCACTAAGTCATCTAAAACCGTTCAAGAAATGAACACCTATTTTCGAACGCCGACTAACAAGAATGGAATTGGGTATGAGAACCCTTCTACATCCTCAAAAACCCCGTTTGATTCACTTCGTATGGGTGTAATCAAACGAGTCTCTCGACAAAGATACACTAAAAGCCAAACTTGTATCGATAAAGGAAAAAAGACTCGCCGAAAGTAAGTAAGGCGGTGCCTAATCGAAAAGGGAAAAAATGGACCCTAATCGATAAAGCATCACCGAGAATCAACAGAAGAACCCAATTTCTTCCGAAAAGACCTCAACTCGATCAAAGATTAGGTATCGTAAGAGACAACCTGAAGAAGAAATCTAATCTGAGAGACCCAATCAAGGTCACCGCCTAATAAGCAAGCTATAGGTAAACCGCAAAAACCACCTATGCCAAAAAGATATGAATCTTTTGATGGTAGCAGTCGTACCTACCCTTATAACCAGAGATCTAGGGCTACTGCACATGAGCCACACTGGATTAAAAGAAGACAAAATAGAAAGAAAAATCCCAAGGCTCACACGAATAATCATACTAATCAGAAAGCATATAAAGAGACCCACGTGTACTCTTCGGTGATGATAACTTTGTCTTTACCAAAGGATTCGGAACCGTAGAGAATGATGATGTACAAGTAACTGGAGTCTCATTTGTCGAAGGATTGAAGCACAATCTACTATCAGTATCATAATTCTGCGATAACGGATTCAGCGTTGAGTTCTCGAGCGACAAGTGTACGATAAGGAATCGAGCCACTCAACAAATCTTGCTAATCGGTTCAAGGAAAGGCACGATCTACATAGCAGTTGAATGTTGCCCAAAGAATACATGCTTAATTGTTAAGAGCTCTAAAAGTAGCGAATTGGCTCTTGGCACAAAAAAAAGAGTCACCTGAACTTCAAGACTCTTAACAAGATCGCTAGGATGTCTTTGGTTGTGGGACTTCCGAATGAGATATTCTCCAAAGATCAGACATGTGCCGCATGTCGGATGGGAAAACAAGTTAAAGCCTCATTCAAGGAATAACTGACCAAAGATCCAAGAGAGTATTGCAAGAACCTCCATATGGATCTATTCGGACCCGATTACTCGAAATCGATCTCGATGGACGCAAATATACTCTTGTAATCGTGGATGACTATTCCAAGTTTACTTGGGTTGTATTCTTATACAAGAAGAACGAGACAACGACTAAGATACCCGAACCGCTTTCAAGAAGCTACAAAATGAGAAGTGGTGTCAAGATAGTAAAATCGGGGACGATATAAAGTACGAGTTCCCGAATACCTTTATTATTTTTTACAGACCGAAGTTTGGAATACAACATGAAACGTCACCGCAAGAACGCCACAACAAAATGGAGTAGCGAAAAGGAGAAACATAACTCTCAAGGAAGTTTCGCCAAGACTATGTTAATTTAACATGCCACGCTAAACCGCTTTACGGTATAATAAACAAGCATGCCATACTCAGAATAGATGTTCTCTGACTAAGACTTACTTCAAAACACCTTATGAACTGTGGAAAGACAGAAAACCTCGTGTTTCATACTTCCATGTTTTTGGGTGCAAGTGTTTCATTCACAACAATGGGAAAAGTCAGTTGAAGACTTTTGAGGCCAAGTCAAATGAGGGCATATTCTTAGGATATTCCTCATCCAGCAAGGCTTTCAGAGTTTACAACAAACGAACTCTAGTTGTGGAAGAAACACCACATGTGGTCTTTGATGAGACATCTTCTGAACAAGAGAAAGATGCCTCGTAAAAAAGCCGCATCAGATCAACCGTTACCGACACGCAGAAAAATGGATCACCTAAGCATCAAGGAGAAAGAAGTTTAACACGAAAAATGTACATCCCGTAACTTGATCTTGCCGATTCAACAGTCAAGGCACTCCAAAGGTACGCACAATCCGCAAAGAAGAAGTTGTTACATACCGAGATAAAGATCAACTGAACCATCTGGTTCAGGGGGAACTTTTGAAGTTCCTATGAATGCATATCGCCACATGATGAGTCCAACATCAGCTGAGACATGTTCTTATCAAGTGGATCATAATTCCGCACCACTCCCAATCACTAGTAATGAACTATCAGATATGGATGATGTTCTCCAAATGACTCACATCGTAACGTAATGACTGGATTACCAAATCATCCAACTGACCGATTATCGGAGACCCATCCGAGAATCAAAACTAGACATCGACAGAAAAAGTGCCATATATCGTTGTTATCCGCCTATGAAGGAACCAACTACAAGAGAGGAAGCTCTACAAGAAGCAAGCTGGATTCTAGCCATGCAGGAGGAGCTGGAACAGTTTGAGAGAAATCAAGTTTGGGAATTAGTGAACATACCAACTCATCAAGACGTAATTGGCACGGGAAGTGGGTATTCAAGAACAAGAGAGATGAGAAAATGTCATAACCAGAATAAGGCAAGACTTGTTGCTAAGGGGTATTCACAATCGGAAGAATTGATTATGATGAGACCTTTGCACTAGTCGCCGCTTAGAAGCCATTCGGGTTTGTTTTCGCATATGCTTCCCCACAGGGGTTCACTTTGTGTATCGATGGATGTAAAGAGTGCATTCTTAAATCGGGTACTAGCAGAGGAAGTTTATGTCGAACAACCTCCGTGCTTTGAAAAAAGCAACCAAGTGTACCATTTAAGGAAAGCTCTTTACGGATCAAACAAGCTCCTCGAGCTTGGTATGATACACTCTCTCGGTTCTTGATGCATGGGGTTCACTAAAGAATAGTGGATAGAACCTTATTCAGAATAGAAGATGGAGAAGATATTCTGATGGTTCAGATCTATGTAGACGACATCATCTTCGGATCTCCCAACAAGAAGCTATGTGAGAAGTTCAGCAAGTTGATGCAAGGGAAATTCGAGATGTCCATGATGGGTCAGATGAATTACTTTCTGGGATTACAAGTCAAGCAGAGTACAAAAGGGATATTCATCTGCCAGGCGAAGTACACAAGGAATCTACTGGCAAAGTTCGGAGTTCAACACTGCAAGAAAGCCAGAATTCCAATGATGATCGGGTTCAAGATTGATCCAGATGAAGATGGTCAGAAAATGAATCAGAAGGAATATAGAGCTCTAATTGGATCACTACTATACCTGACTACCAGCAGACCAGACATTACGTTTGTAGTAGGTGTATGTGTCAGATTTCAAGCAAATCCAATGCAAAGCCACCTAGAAGCAGCTAAGCGGATTCTCAAGTATCTGAAGGGGACTATAAACCTTGGTTTATTTTACCCATCAGATGACAATCTAGAGCTTAGTGGGTATCTTGATTCAGATTACGGAGGTTGCAGAATCGACAGGAAGTCAACCTCAGGTTCATGTCGGGTTTAAAAATAAACCGATCTCTTGGTTTTCGAAGAAGCATATCGGGCCAGACATCTACTACCAAGGCGAATATATGGTCGCAGAAGTCGTTGTTCCCAAATCGCTCTGGCTAAGTCGTGGTGAGGGATTACAACTTTGTAGCTAAGAACGCACCTATATTCTCGTGATGATAATAATCTTTATTGCAATCACTCGTAATCCTCGTTCTACATACAAGATGCAAGCATGTGGATGTCGATTACCATTTTATCGTAGATCACGTTGAAAAGAAGAATATCGATGGAAAAGAACCATACCGACAAGCGTAAAAGTTCGATATCTTAACCAAGCCACTAGCTGAGATCAGATTCAGAGAGTTATGCAACGAGCTAGGGCTTCTGGATCTTGGAGAAAATGCACCAGATATGATTGAAGGATTGATCTCCGTAACCACCCGGTAAAAGACTAACCAAAGTTAAGTGGAATCATTTGAGTTAGGAATCTCAACCGATCGAACTTACCGAATTTAACGAGCCGATCCGAAGTTCGCACAAAGGGTGATCGATTCAAGATATATCGATTTAGGGGAACCGGGCGATTGAAGATTACTTTATAAGCCGATTGAAGCCTGCAATCAACAAGCAAATCAAGAGTAAAGCTACGAGATCGATAAGTCGAAGAAAACAACACAAAGAATGAAATAACAGAGTTTTTCATTGATAAATACCCGAGGTCGATTTACAAGTTACAAGTGATATCACAAGCTACAAATGCTACATCTATCTTCAAGTGGTATTACAAGTACAAGAAGACCCGGAGGTCGATACATAAACCATCGACCGTAAAGACAACCCTAGGCGGGGAAGAAGAGATTTTAAGAGTCGATGCTCTAGGACTCTCCGACCCGGGGGCAGCAGAGAAGCTTCGAATCTCGAAAGCCGCTCTTAGAATCTTGGGTGGAAGCGAGAGCGAGCCTTGAAGGATCTTTAAGCTAGAGCCCTTAGACCTAAAAATCAATGGACTCTCCAAACATTAAATGGGACCAAGATTACCACGTGTTTTGGTCACAAAGACCATATGGCCATGAGTGTCTCTCATGTAAATATTGAGTTTGATACACTATTTTTTGTATATCAAACCCATGTTTTGTTTCGACTAAGTCCGCTGATGCTAATATCTGATCATCTCGATAGGCGCACAAGGTGCATACTGTTAGAGAAGTGCGCTTCTCATTTGCCTTAGCAGATCCGCCTCCACGGTGGTAAAGAAGCTTAAGATTGATCGTATGTGAAATCTTAGATGATGACGAAAAGTGTGCGCAGAACACACCAGGTTGATCTCGAGAAGCTAAATTCATTGAAAAAGGGCTAAAAAGTTCCCACCGGAAGTTTCACCGAAATAAGGAACTCATCGAAAAAGCATGAAGGATATGCTAAAGAAGATGAAATGGTTTATGATTGTGTTGTTCGCCTAACACCCCAAAGCTATTTATAGAAGGAAATTAGGGGTATAAATGCAAATTTTATCGCCTCGTAAGATCTTAAGAGAAATTTGCATCGACAACGCGTTAAGGAACACGCGCGCTAATGGTTGATGAGTTAACGGTGTGATTAAATCACAACGTATCTATGCCATTATTACGGAATGTCAAATCGCGCCGATTTGGGAATCGAGGCGACTTTTGGACTCCCCGAAGTAAATGTTTTGGCGGGAGTTGACTTCAGTTAATGCAAGTTTATAGAAGAAAACTGAAGGATGAAGTATTTCAGAAAAGAGGATCAGATAAGTGGCGAAGCGTTTCAAGCAAGAATCTGGTCAGATAAGTGAGATATTGTTGGGAAATGCATGAGGCAAACATCAGATAGGTCAACAAAGTATCAGATCAGATCACCGTGGTAACTGATTGATTACAATATCAATCAGTCAGATACGTTCTCTTATTTATCTCTTTCTGAATATCTTTACATGCGCTATTTGATTAATTGATTTATTTTACACTATTCATGACGCATGCTCTGCAAAGCTTTTAATGCGGACCTGGAAAATGTTTTCAAAACATTTTATTGCGATTTTTCGAGTTTGGAAAACGAGAAGACTACTTTTCTCAACTGTGCGATCAAAATACTTTTTGGCCGACTAATCTCAGCCATCGATTTCAAAACACGGATACTTGAGTACTTTGGAAAGTTGTGCAAAAAGGTTTTCCCTCGTATTCTATAAAATCAAAATCTTTCTCAGAAAACCGCTTTCCTCTATTTCGTCTTCTCAAAGCTCTTAAGAGATCATATTTTTATCAAATATTCAGAAAATTATCTTCAAAATCGTTTGATTATACTCTTCCGATTTCTAAATCTCTCGAATCAATTTCTGGTAATCTCTTGTTTTAATTAATTGGTTGATCTCAATTTCTCTATGGTACCTAGGTTTACAAGTTGTATTTCTGTAATTTTTATTCGATCTAAACGCTTATTTGCTAAATTGATGCTGAATTTGCTAGTTTGGCTGAATTTATTGAAATATCTTACTCAAACTAAACATCAATTTGCATATCTTACAGAAATGGCACATCTTGTTTCAAGACCGGGACAAGGGAAAAAGTACTGCAATTTTACATCGATGAAGAAAGACATCATTGATGAAAAGTACGCCGCCTTCAACATCACCTCGCATCCTAATCATTTGAAATTCAGAGTGCTTAAGAGCGTGTATTTGGAACGATATTGCTCTACTCATCAGAACATCATTCACACCCATGAAGCCCTGGAGTTTCTTTACAATCTGCAGAGGGATGAAGACAATGATGCTGACCTGATTTCTTCTGTTGGCGAAATGGAAGTTCGAGTGTCAAATGACGATCTACGGAGGCTATTCGGCCTAACTCGAGGAAGCATCAATCTAGAGACCTACACGATTTGTTGTAAAGAAAAGGAGTTTCTTGAAGCCGAAATTTGTTGAGACCAAAGAAACAAGGAGAACACGACGAACGCCAAAGCCTTCTATCTCGAAAAGAAAGTATCGCCTTCTTTTTGAGATTGTTCGTAAAGGTGATCATGTGCTCGACTTTACGGACCTTTGATACGGTCACTTCATACAAGATAAGTGTAATGGCTGCAATAATCAAGAAGGCTTTAGACATTGATTGGATGGGTATGGTCAAAGCAAGACCGAGAAAAAGACTCGGAAAGTTCGAAATTTGAACCAGAGCAATGAAGTGTGCTTATCTTCGAAGTGCTCATTCATACACAAAATTTCTATCATTCTGTCAGATAAGCTGCCACAGAATTATGAATGGAACGAGAATGGAGCGAAGATTTACCAAGCAAAGCACAAGGCCATACTGGGCAAAGATGAGTCCCTACCTGGACAAGCTGATGAGGATCCGACTCCTTATGTGCCCAAACCCAAGGGAGAAAAGAAAGGAAAAGATAAGGCAATCGTGATCGATCAAGTGCGCGAAAAAAAGGCCGCTCAAGAGAAGAGGATGAAGAGGAAGGATCGCCAAGAAACCAAGCTCAATGAAAACGCCGGAAGAGAGTCTCATCTCCTCTGAAAACTGCTCCAAGTTCTGCCCAACAAGCCAGCAGAACAGAGGATCTGATGCAAGAAAGATCAGACGAAGAGATAGCAGTCCGCTCTAAGCCAACTATCAGAGAAGTACGGGAAGAGCAGATGATCGCAGCAGAAGGAGAGAAATCTGTCAGAGGGACAGAAGTGGAGCTACCTAAGGAAGAATCACCATCTGATTCTCTGCCTCTCACCAAGATCTTCTAGAGAGCAAGATCGTCAACGCCTACTTCCAAATCACCATCACCCTCTCCTCAAAAATCATCACCACCATCCTCTCCCCACAAAACCTTCTCACCCTCACCCTCTCCTATCAGAACAACATCTCCCACACCACCAATCAATGAACCCGTTCAGGAAACTGAACACCCTCAAAATGCTGAAAACGAACCTGAACAACAAACATCCCAATCCCCAATAAAGTCTCAAGAACCTGAGAGATCCGACGAGCGAGTGTCCATCTCTCATAATCCCTTCAACACCAGAACAGTGTTTGCTTCACCTGCTCCAGAGAGCCCCATCATAAGGATAATGAAGCAACAGATCAAGGAATATCTGCTGGATCTATGCCCTGAATTGGATCAACATCCTGGCATCCAGCTACAGATAGAAGAGATAGTGTTCTGGAGGATATCGATTAAAGAGCATTGAAGAATTTCGATTCTAATGACAACTCGGGATCGATTTCTTTGTAGACTTGGAGTTGAAATGTCTAAACAATGCCGGGATTGAAAGTCTTTTGAATTGGCATCTGATGATGATATCAGATGGTTGATTCACGAAAGGTTCGGTATTGCTGATAACAGGGAGGAAACCATTCAACCTCCTAAAGATCATGAGGGAATTGCCGATGAACCAAGAATGGGTGCTGCAGATGAGACCCAATTTGGCAAGGCTTCAACATCTGAATGCATCGCTACGATGAGCTCGATACCCTAGATCATCATACTCGCATTTATTCAGATGGGATTAAGGTCATTTGAAGACAAATTCACAAGGCCACAAAGCAGATCTAATGACGCGATTTGAAGATGAGCAAGCAAAAATAGTTGACAAGGAACGGTCACACAATTGACGCACAATGCCATCCTTGTCAAGTCATGCAACTAGTATATCCTCTTGCCGAAAGCTCAAACTCCATCCGACAAACTCTCGGTTAGCATAGAGATGCTCAATCGCATACCGCAGTACTTTTGGAAAGTGTCCGGGCATCCTTGGACAAGACCAACAACCACTTGATATGTGTTGGAAACATTTTCTAGCTTTCTACAGTAAAAAGGCAAGACAGAAATCGAAATCGCTCTCTCGAAGCTTCTATACACTGCATCTTCACGCCACCGCCCGAGATCACTCCTCTTGTTGTCGAGGAACTCGAGAGAGAGATCTCACGGCAATTAACTACTCAACAAGAAGATGTCCAACCTCTTTGATGCAACCAAAAAGGGAAGGAAAAGAGTCTCAAGAAAAAGAGTCTCAAGGAAAAGAGAATAAAGAAAAATGACTCAAGAAAAAGAGAAAGAAAAAACGGAACTCGCATACGCTTGGTAAAATTTTCCTCTCTACCAAAAACCATCAGATCGACTTGCAAATTACCATCTACCGATCTCATTGTTTGAAATGAAAGAAACCGTGGAGCAACACAAAGAAGAGATCACGAAAGGTAAAAGTGCTCTTTCGAGATTATTGCCATAGTCGACAAAATTGAAGACTTCTCTTCGCTTAGCCCGTAAAAGAATGGAAACCGATGATCGTGGCCAAGAGCCTTGAACTCTCTAAGAAATTAGTCAAGAAGACGAACAAGATGAACTGAAAGCGGACTCTCGAGGAGGAAGAAAGCCAAAGGCAAGATGATGAAAGAACAAATGAAGATCGAGAGATGGGCGGCTATTCTCCACCAAAAGCCAGATGACTCCTGAACAAATTCAAGAGTAGACAAGACAGAGAATAAGAGAGGCCGCAATCAAGAAGCGGTTAGTTAGGCAAAAAGAGGAAAATCTAAGCCGCAGCAGAGGAGATTGCTTGGGAGAAGAATGCCCTTCCTAAGACCTAAGTTAAAGGCATCCTCTCAGGCACGACAAGATTTGCTTCCAGAATGGGATCAGATCAGAGGAGAATGGTTATGTGACGTCCACATCCTGAAGAAGATTCCAACTCATCAAGATCAGACTGAAAATGATGATGAATTTCGAATCGGTTAGAAACAAAGTATCCAGACTTTTTTACCGCATAAAGGATGACATAAGGCAAGATCATGTCACTAATACCGAAGCTCCACCTTTTGAACTACTCCTTCCACCTTTGGTCCGCATACAACAAGCTAGATCCCGTTAAATTCAAGAACATCTACTATAGACTAGTTTGAAAAAGGAGGAATCCATAGAAAAGAAGAGTTTGGACAAGCTAATGCAAAGGATGTACAGGATGTTTGGCATCCCCAAAGAACTGCAAATGTTCAAGTACACCTGAAGAAGACAACTTGGAATCAGTTGATAGGTACGCTTTTCATATATTCTACAATGCACATACGTATCTGAATAAAACCTTCCATCCCACTGATTCTAAGACAATCATCTCATTGTCTTCTGAGGTATGAACTATTTGCATTATCTACATTTCCATTCATGGTATCTCTGTTTTTACGATCAAGTATGGTTAAGTGTTTTGGTTCCATCAAAAAGGGAAATTGTTGGGAAATATGTAATTTAGTTTTGATGGAAGTTCCAAAACAGGGTTGTAATAGGACCGTCAGACCTATTAGCTGACTGGATGACTAAGAATCGATTAAGATGACCAGTTGAAATGCATAGATAGCTGATGTAAAAGATAGGTCACATATTGAGGGGGAACTCAATATGTATAGGTCAGGTCGAAGAATCAGATGACCCAGATAAGGTCAGATGATCAGATGGCTAAGCACAAATCAGAAGACAAGAAGTCAAAAAATCAGGTGAAGACAAGAAGACACTGAAGACTCAGATGAACCTGAAGACTCAGATAGACATCAAGACTCGATGAACTCAAGACTCAAGAATAAACTCAAGACTCAAAGACGATCAATACACCGAGGCTCGTAGGACACCAAGATCAAAACACCAAGACCTACACTCAACTGAGTCTGCATATTGAGCTAAGACAATGTGCATCCGAAGACTCAAACAAGGTAGACCGATCGCCATACTGATCAAGTCACCACACCGTGACAATAAAAAGATACACCGTATAAGACGAATCCTCTACAAAAGGAATATCAATCGCCTAACAAATTTACGAAATTTCAAAGTGCCCAAGCTGGCCAAGGAGAAAGCGACACGTGAACATAAAGAGCTGACAATACGGGATACGACGCTGCAGACAAAAATGGCGCTAATCATGCCTACGGCCACGCCGATAATCGGAGCACGTCACAATCATATCCTACAGCCTACCTAATATAGCCCAAAATTCAAATTGCTCTCCAACGGCTCTTTGATTTCGAGGTCTATAAAATGGGATCGATCTTTACTTTGAAAAGTAGAGTCCAACAAGAAGAGACCAACGAAAGAACCATCAAGTGAGAACAAGCAAAAGAAACTAAAGCTACAACAAATTCTCCGTTCAAAGAACACTACATTTTAAGATTATTCTTAGAGTGTTCATCCCATAGTCTTAGCAAGAAATCCTATCCACTAGCATTTTGGCTACCTAAAGCACCAGGATAGATTTCCAGTTGAAACCCTCAAACATTCTTTACCCAAACGCAAGTTAGGTCAAGTCTGTAGAGTGAGAACTCATTAAACATCTCGGCTATCCTCTTTGTAGGATATAAGTCCCGCTGGTTACGTTTGTAGAGTGGGAACTCGAAAAACATCTCGGCCATCCTGAAAAGGATATAAGTCCCGTAGGTTAAGCTTGAGTGGGAACTCGGTAAACATCTCGGCCATCCCGAAAAAGGATATAAGTCCCGCAGTTAAGTTTGTAAGAGTGAGAACTTCAGAAACATCTCGCCATCCCGAAAAGGATATAAGTCCCGCAGTTAAAGTAGGTTAAGGTTCCCCGTGTTAAGGGAAGAGTGGACGTGGGGCGGGTTTCGAACCACTATAAAAAGTCTTGTGTGCATTTACTTGCTTTCTTATCGCTTTACACAAGTCACACAACCGAAGTTTAAATCGCATACATATTCTAAAGTTAAAGCTCGATCGCACTAAGCAACCGATCCGATCGATTGACGCTTGACCAACCGGTTGAAAAATCGACTTAAGAATCGATTGATAAACCGGTTTTTCACACGGGTAAAACAAGCTTCCGCACCATTCGCTTAAATCGACAGATATCAAATCGATCGCCTCGGGCACTCAAGAAGATTGAACATCGGGCCTAAACCGATACACTCGCACTGACGGGAATCTGCGGTTCACACTGATCCACACGAAAAGTTTTGGAAGTCTATTCACCCCTTCCCTCTAGACTTCCACCCTCACAAAACCCGTTCGGGACCTACATTCTTCTTATACAAGAATACAACCCAGGTAAACTTGGAATAATCATCCATGATTACCAGAGTGTATTTGCGTCCGCTGAGACTAAGTGGTGTAATTGATCCAAACAAATCCGTATGGAGCAGTTGTAGTACTCTGCTTTGATCTTTGTCCTCGATCGCCTTGAATGAGGCTTTAACCTGTTTTTCCTTCTGACATGCGACACATGTCTGATCCTTATAGAATACCTCATTCGAGAGACCCTAAACCAGGGACATCCTTGCTATCTTGTTAAGAGTCTTAAAGTTCAGATGGTTCATTCTCTTGTGCCATAGCTAACTGCTGCTTTAGGAACTTTTAACAATCAGGCATGCATTTCTTGGATAACTGTTCCAATTTGCAGTGTAGATTGTTCCCTTCCTTGAACCAGTTAACAAAATCTGTTGAGTAGCTCGATTCTTGATAGTGCACTGATCAGTCGAGAACTCAACACTGAATCCGTTGTCGCAGAATTGTGAAACTGATAACAGGTTGTGCTTTAAACCATCGACATCACGAGACTCCAAAGAACACATACATCACCATTCTCTAAGGTTCTGAATCCTCTGGTAAAACCAAAGTTATCATCACCAAAGAGTACACGTAGACCTTCTTGTTCTATGTATGAGCTGAGGAGATGTTTGTTTCCAGTCATGTGCCTTGAGCATCCACTATCGATGTACCAGATAGTTGCTTGTTTACCTCGCTTTATTAGCCAAACCCACACGATCCTGTAATCGATCGGGCTTTAGGTACCGCAGAGGATTGGGTCCCGAGGGGTTAGAGTTACCTTTCGGGATCCAAACAAACAGGGCACTTCTATGGTAATCATTAAGATCGAAAGACCTGATTTATCTCCCATAAACATCTACATAATCATACATCTCTTCATGTGCTTTCTGGTCAGTGTGATTATGAGTGTTAACCTTGGATGAATCAGAAGACTTGGGATTTTTCTGATTGATTTGTCTTCTTTTAATCCAGTGTGGTTCAGGTGCAGATGTCCTGAATTTCTGGTTGAAAGGATAGGTATGACTGTTACCATCAAAAGATTCATATCTCTTTTGCACAAATGGTTTTCGCACTTTCCCTAGCTTGCTCAGTTAGGCGAAACGACTGATTAGGTTTCAAATCAGATTTTCCCTTGAGAGATTGTCTTTTCTGATTCCTAATCTGATGATTAGGTTGAGGTTTCTTCAGAAGAACAAGGTTCTTCTGTTGATTCATCGGCTGATGTTTGATCAGTTGAGGTCCATTTATGTTCCCTTTCTGATCAGACACTTGTCTTTAATTGCTTCAAATGTCTGTTTCCCCTTCTTTGATCTGATTTAGCTTTTAGTGTATATTTTTCGAAAATCTTCCTAAATTCACTTTTGGACTGTGAACCAGGTTGGACATATGAGGATCCAGAAGGGCTATCAAACCCAATACCCTTCTTATCAGTTGTCTTTCGAAAGTAGCTTGTTATTTCATCAACATTTTTATTTGCTTTTCCAAAAATCTCTACTTTCTTTCTCAAACTGTCCTCACTTTGTTTTAGACTCTCATGCAGTCAGAAGAGTTCATCAAACTTAGCTTGGAGGATTTTGAGATCATCAGCTTGCTGCTTGTTAATAACTTGTTGTTCCTTAACCAGTTTACCCTGATCAGAAGAACTGACCTTAAGAAACTCCAGTTCTACAGTCATTTTCTGAACAGCCTCAACTGATTTCAGTTCAGCAGCTTTGCTTATAGCATTTTATTTAACAAGATGCGTGTTCTCTGACCTCAGCTTATCGTTCCCATCTTCCACTATTGTACAAGTGTCTACTGCATTAGAGAGATCATCAAGCAATTGCTCATTGTAGAGCTGCAGGTCAATCTCTCCAGCAGGTGTGCTCAGCACAACTGGTGTGGAAACAGAAAACACAGAAGGTTTAGAAGTTACTCAGAATTATCAGCATCCTTAGCCATGAGACAGATGTCGTCATCAGATGAGAACATCAGATCGTCGAAGTTATCAAGATCATCAGCTGTGGTCATCAGGCATAAATCTTCTACAGATGAATAACCAGAATTTTCTGAAGGCAGATAAGAGTCATCTATCTCAGATGTATCAGCAACCATGGCTTTTCTGTCTCTGTATCTTTGCTCTCTTCTGTTCCGCTTGTCTTCTCTTTCTTTTGGAGTCAGGTCAGGGCAATCAGCACTGTAGTGACCTGGTTTCTGACAGTTGAAACATTCTCCAGGTTCCACGGAATTTCTTCTGCCAGGTGAGTCATTCCTTCTGTAAAATCTGTCAGGTGACCTCTCAGTTTGTCTGTGATCAGAATTCCTTCTTTCTGATCTGTTGTCTCTTCTATCATCAGAACGATTATTTCTCTTCTTATCTTCTCTGCGATCCTCCCTATGATCGTCTCTTCTGTCAGCAGATCTATTCCTTTCTTGTGATCTGTCAGAAGATCTCCTATCTCTTCCTCTGCTGTTCTGGTAGTCTCTATAAAATTTCCTATATTTTCCAAGTTGAATGTTGGATCTTTCAAGTTTTCTGGTCAGCAAAGCAATCTGTTCAGTCTAACTCATGATGTTTCCAATAGGTTCAGTAGACTTTGAGCTGCTGCTGGCTGCTTTGAATGTAACTGCTTTTGATGTGGCAGGTGTGACTTCGGCAGACGACTCATCATCTTCTTCTTGCCCTCTTTCAATCAGATCAAACTCATGGGCTTTAAGGCTCAGAAATAGGTTGCTTGGCTTCATCTTCGCGATATCTTGACAATCCTTTATCACTATTACTTTCATATCTCATTTCTTTGTCAGAGATCTCAAGATCTTGTAGTTGATGTCTTTGTCTGACATTTCTCGTCCCAGTTCCCATAGCTTGTTGACCGATATGATGATTCTTCCATCGAACTGATTTATGGTTTCGTTTGGTAGCATCTTGAGTTTCTCAAACTTTACCAGTTCGGCTTGCAATCTGCTGTCTTTTATCAAATCATTTCCTTCGCACATCTCAGCAAGCGTATCTCACATCTGTTTGGCTGTCTTGAGATACTTGATCTTCTCTCTAGTTATCTTGTCCATCGTCTTCATAATGATATGTCTGGCCATAGTATCCAGATTGGACAATTTTCTTTCCTCGGCATCTATCAGAGAAGGACTCTTTCTGATTCGGGTTCCAACTGGAAATTCTGGGTCACCTCCTTCAGTTGGGTTGCTGTAGTAGATGATGATGGGTCCTTGTTCAACAACTTACATCATTCTGCTGCTTATAGCTCCCAGATGATTGCTCATGAGTATGGTCCAGTCAGCATACTCATCAATAGAAAACTTAGGCAGATCTTGTTACATACCAGAGGTATTATCCATGCTGATTGTGGTTTTTGAAAACATATGAATTTTAAAAAATAGGTTTTTCAAGATCTGTTCAAGTGACCACAATGGTTCTTCCTCAAGAACCAATGATACTCAAAGTCAGTGGTTCGTAGAACCACTACTCTGATACCACTTGTAGGTCATGAACGGGTTTTCGTGAGGGCAGAAGTCTAGAGGGGAGGTGTGAATAGACTTCTGAAAACTTTTTGTGTGAGATCAGGTGTGATAGCAAGTATGCCTGATCAGAGTGCGTGTGAATCAGTTTGGACTGATATCCAACTTACTGATCGCCTGAGGGCAGATCAGTTCGGTGTCTATCAGTTTAACTGATGTACGAAAGCTAAGTTTTAACCCGTATGAAAAACCAGTTTTGTCAAATCAGATTTATGCTTATCTGTTTTCAATCAGATGACAAAGTGTCAAGCAGATCAGATCAGTTGCTTGATGCAAATCTGATCCAGACTCAGAATATGCAAGTAATATAAAATCAGGTAGTGTGCAATAGTGTAAAACAGGTAAATAAGATAAAGCACATAAGATTTTTATAGTGGTTCGGACAACCAGTCCTACGTCCACTCTTCCCTCTCAGCAGGGGCACCAACTTAACCAACTGGACTTAGTTTAATGTGTTAGTCCAACACAGTACAACAGATGTTTCAAGAGTTCTCATTCAACCAATCCCAGAAATCTGAAGCTAGAAACCCTAGTCTGAAATCTTGCAAAACAAACTTAACCTAACTTTTGGTTTGGGTATAAGATTTGTTGTGTTCCAACTGGAAATCTATCCTAGTATTTGTGTATCCTAAAGCTAAAGGATAAGATTTATATGCTAAGAACAATGGGATGAACACTTAGAAAATATTCTTGATTTTGTGTTCTTCGTGCAGAAATTGTTGTAGCTTGAGCTTGATGATAATTTTCGTCTCTTCACTATGAAGGTTGATCCCATATTTATAGACCGTGAAATCAAAGAGCCGTTGGAGAGCAATTAGAATTTCAGGCTATTTTTGGTAGCTTGCAGGCTTGATTTGACGTGCTCAGGAAGGCCATGTCGTCTTCATGCATATTTATCCTTTGTAGACGTTTGCCCTGATACGCCATATCCTGCAACGTCAGGTTTGTACATACGTGTCGACCCCTTAGTGGCTAATAAGTACATTTATTCGGCGTCTTGTAAAGCCAACTATGTTGACATTCTTCTGGTCTGATTTACAGCGTATGCCTTGGATAAGTAGTTATGCTTATATCTTTTCTGACTAAGCTTAAACTGATCAATACTCTACTGATCAGTCGCCTTGAGTCTTCTGATATGGTTGTCTTAGCTTCAACCCATCGACTCTGCTGATGTCTTCATAGAATAGGTCTTCTGGTCTGCTGCGTCTTCAGATCGTTTATTCTGATTCCCGCCTTGATCTCCGCTCTTGATCTTCACTTACCGATCTTCATTCTTTGATCTTGACCTAACTTATGCATTTTGAAGTTCCTCAAAAATGTGACCTAATCTAATTCATCGGTATGCCTAACATGTTAATTTGGTTTCCTATCAAATTATCAGTCGACTAACAGGTTTCGACTGGTCATATTACAACTATTTTGGAACTTCCATCAAAACTATAAATTTCCCAACAAGTAATACTTTTCTTTAAACAATTAGTTATACTTTTCTATTTAAACAAGTTATACTTTTCTATTTAAACAAGTTATACTTTTCTATTTAATCAAGTAATATTTTTTTATCTAAACAAGTTATACTTTTCTATTTAAACAAGTTATACTTTTCTATTTAATCAAGTAATATTTTTCTATCTAAACAAGTTATACTTTTCTATTTAAACAAGTTATACTTTTCTATTTAACAAGTTAGACTTTTCTATTTAATCAAGTTATACTTTTCTATTTAAACAAGTTATACTTTTCTATTTAAACAAGTTATATTTTTCTATTTAATAAGTTATATTTTTCTATTTAATCAAGTAATACTTTTCTTTAAACAAGTTATACTTTTCTTTAAACAAGTTATACTTTTCTATTTAATCAAGTAATACTTTTCTTTAAACAAGTTATACATTTCTATTTAAACAAGTTATACTTTTCTATTTAATCATGTAATACTTTTCTTTAAACAAGTTATACTTTTCTATTTAAACAAGTTATACTTTTCTATTTAAACAAGTTATACTTTTCTATTTAAACATGTCATACTTTTCTATTTAATCAAGTTATACTTTTCTATTTAAACAAGTTATACTTTTCTATTTAAACAAGTTATATTTTTCTATTTAAATAAGTTATACTTTTCTATTTAATCAAGTAATACTTTTCTATCTAAACAAGTTATACTATTTAAACAAGTTATACTTTTCTATTTAAACAAGTTATACTTTTCTATTTAAACAAGTTATATTTTTCTATTTAACAAGTTATACTTTTCTATTTAATCAAGTAATACTTTTCTTTAAACAACTTATACTTTTCTATTTAAACAAGTTATACTTTTCTATTTAATCAAGTATTACTTTTCTTTTAACAAGTTATACTTTTCTATTTAAGCAAGTTATACTTTTCTATTTAATCAAGTAATACTTTTCTATCTAAACAAGTTATACTTTTCTATTTAAACAAGTTATACTTTTCTATTTAAACAAGTTATACTTTTCTATTTAATCAAGTAATACTTTTCTTTAAACAAGTTATACTTTTCTATTTAAACAAGTTATACTTTTCTATTTAATCAAGTAATACTTTTCATTTAACAAGTTATACTTTTCTATTTAAACAAGTTGTACTTTTCTATTTAATCAAGTAATACTTTTCTATCTAAACAAGTTGTACTTTTCTATTTAAACAAGTTATACTTTTCTATTTAACAAGTTATACTTTTCTATTTAATAAATTAATACTTTTCTTTAAACAAGTTATACTTTTTTATTTAAACAAGTTATATTTTTCTATCTAAACAAGTTATAATTTTTTATTTAAATAAGTTATATTTTTCTATCTAAACAAGTTATAATTTTCTTTAAAAATAAACAATAGAAAAAAATAAACGATATAAACATTAGGCATACATAATTCACAATAAAAAATAAAAAAAGGTGTCGATGAACAAGTAATAAAAAAAACAGAGTAAATTGTTCAAATCATCCCTCCAATCACTGATTCAGATAATAAGTATCCTCATCATCTCCCAAATTAGTAGAAAAAAAATTATTAAGGTCGAAGTCACCGATATCATCCAAGCCACCGCCACCACCACCGCCACCGGTCATTTTTCGACCCCGCCAATTGCATCGCCATCGCTATCGCCACCACCACCAAAGACGACCACCGCCACCACCACCGCTACGACCACCGCCGCCGTCACCGCCACCACGACCATCGCCACCGCCACCAGCACGATCACCGCCACGATCGCCGCCGTCCTCGAAATTAATGTTGTCGAGGAAATAATTCAGTGAGCAACCCATTTGAACGGCCAGAGCGGATGCAAGCCGCTGCCACTTCCGTTGATTTTCTTCTCTGAGCTTGGCCGTCACCGCCTCTCTAATCTATTCAACCGTCTGCTGCGGTGCTGAAGTAACAGAGGTCTGAGACGAGTAGGGTTGCGTCTCCGCGATTATGACGGGAGACAACCTACCGAACCCAAGGACCCGCTGTCTACAGGTGTCGGCCTCCTTCACATAGATCTGATTCAAATTAATCGGAGGAGGTGGTGGATTATCATCACCTGAGGCAGCGGCTTGGGCCTGGGTGGCTGCTTCGACCCTTTCTCGCACGGTTCTCTATAAAAAAATTATATACATGAGATTAGCAACATGAGCAAGTTAGTAATTACGAAATGCAATATTATAATTAAATTACTTACGTGCACGTGGGTGCTGCGGTGGTAGGTGGAGGTCCTTGTCTCCTCTTCGTAGGGGTGGCCGAGTTCCAACGTCTCCAGTGTTGGAATTTAGAGGCACGTAAAACACGTAATCACATGCGCAGCGAAAATTAAAGTTCACCAACAACGAACAAATAATTGCATACAGATTACAATAATCATAACGAGAAATCTTACAGTAACTCGAGAGCAGATTTCTCTACTACGGTATCCACGTAATCCCCAATTATGGATTTGCACGGATTTGCCAGCGTTTAATCCCGAGACAGATTTTGCTAGGAAAAACCAAACTCTAGATTTTATGGAGAAAATATGAAGTCACATATTATGAATTCCCAAGAGCTCATATATATAGGAGAGGTCTAGCTTAAATCTCAAGCTAACCTGATTGGGAAATAAAATCCCTAATCTTTATTTAAATTAATTCCTTTTAATTTAATTCCCTAAATATAAATCTCTACGGATTTAAATGCCTTATATGAAAATCTCTACGATTTATTTCCATATACATTAAATCCTACAATTATATTTCAAATATAATCATTGGGAATTCTTATTTAATTAAATCCAATTTAATTAAATATTAATAATAATTAATTCCAAATTAATCTATTATTAATTTCTTCTCCATAAATTAAATATTAAATCTAATTTAACATTTAACCAACCAACTATAATCCATAAAAGAGAACTACTTGTTGTGTGACCCATAGGCCCTCATATATCGAGCGATTAGTCAAACTAACGGTATTAATTGAACCCTAGTCAATAAATCAGATATTCTCAATATATGAGGTACGTTGCGAGAAACATGCAACTACCTGTAACTGAAACATGGGCTATTACGATTTCCTCCATTCATTCGTGAATACTCTATTAAGCCTTGAACATGATGAAAGGTCTATTCAAATAACTTAATCAATTTATCTCTAACCACTAATTGATCATTCATGTCACACTTGGCCACAAAGTCCAAGTTGACGTGCATTGGCCAATGACTTTGATCCAATTATGATGAGAAGATGAATATTCTCTCTAAATCCACTTTGAGGAATGAATCTTTTTCTTAGCTCAACTACCACGCACATGCACTTCGTGATGAACCCAATTCAAGCCGTATCTACCCATGGAAGGGTGCAAGCGTTGGTCATGGTCAAAGTTCATCACTCCACACATGTCGTGCGTATTGACCTCAAGTCAAAGGAGTATCGCATCATTTCCACTAACCGAGACACCCATAGACACATATTGTGGAACTACATCGAACGGTTTCTCGGATGGGTATACCAATACCTTATAAGGTATTTGTGCATCCATCATGAGATACCTAGTATCTCGTAGTAAGTGAGATCTCACTACACTCTCTAAGGGTATGATGCAGATCGCACACCAATCTCCATAGCATCATCAATATCCCATTCTCGATGATCCTCGATTGGGGCTATTTGAGAATCATGCTTAGGTCATCTGAGTTCTCACTCACTCAATGACAGCAATGACTCAAGGAAACACAGATAAGAACAAATGTAAACAATCAAACATAATATTCTAATAAGTGCAACGCCATATATTTAATATTAAATAAACAATAATATTAAATCAATACTGAATATTATCTGAGCATTATGTCCTTACAATGGATTGTCTCTGGGACACTAACACTAACAATCTCCCACTTGAACTAGAGCCAATCACCTACATGTTTAACCCCTAGACCATCAAAATGTCTAGTGTGTACATGAACACTTAAAGTCTTGGTGAAAGGATCAGCAAGGTTATCCTCCGTGCGGACACGTTCTAACTCTATCTCTCCTCTAGTGATTATCTCTCTTATCAAGTGATAACGCCTCGGTACATGCTTGTTTCTATTATTGTATCTCGGTTCCTTAGCTTGCGCAACCGCACCAGTATTGTCATAATATAACTTTATTGGACTGCTGGCACTCGGAACTACCCCTAGTTCACTTAAGAACTGTTTTATCCAGACAGCTTCTTTGGCAGCCTCTGCCGCAGCAATGTACTCAGCTTCGGTTGTCGAATCTGCGGTAGTATCTTGTTTGGAACTATTCCAACTAACCGCCCCACCATTGAGAACGAAAACATAACCCGACTGTGACTTGTAATCATCACAATCAGATTGGAAACTTGCATCATCATAGCCAGTTACAACTAACTCTGACTGTCCTCCGTAGACCAAGAAGCAATCTTTGGTACGTCTAAGGTACATAAGAATGTTCTTGACAGCAATCCAATGAGGTTCACCTGGATTCTGTTGGTATCTACCAGTGGTGCTAACAGCGAAGGCCACATCTGGCCTTGTGCAATTCATGGCGTACATGATGGAGCCAATTGCAGATGCATATGGTATATCCTTCATGCGCTGGATATCAGCTTCCGTACAAGGATAATCCTTCTTAGACAACTTTATCCCATGACACGCCGGTAGAGAACCTCTCTTAGAGTTCTCCATCACAAATCGCTTTAACACCTTATCTACGTAGGTTGACTGTGACAGCCCCAACATCCTCTTGGATCTATCCCTATGGATCTTGATCCCTAAGATGTAGCAGGCTTAACCAAGATCCTTCATCATGAAGGTCTTTGACAGCCATTCTTTCACGGACTGCATGAGTGAGATACTGTTTCCCATAATTAGTATGTCATCGACATACACAACTATGAAGACAACATTCTTCCCATTGCATTTCCGATAGACACACAGATCTTCTGAGTTTCTGATGAAGTCAAATGATTTGACAGCCTCATCAAATCGGATATTCCAACTCCTAGAAGCTTGCTTCAATCCATAAATGGATCGTTTAAGCTTGCACACAAGATTAGATTTTGGCTTTGATAAGAAACCTTCAGGTTGAGTCATAAACACTTCCTTATCAATGTTCCCATTGAGGAAAGTTGTTTTGACGTTCATTTGCCAAATCTCATAATCTAGGTGTGCTGCTACCGCAAGTAAAATTCGAATGGACTTGATCTTAGCAACTGGTGAGAAAGTCTCGTCATAGTCAATGCCTTCATGCTGACTATAACCTTTCGCCACCAACCTAGCCTTGTAGGTTTGTACTTTGCCATTTGCATCAGTCTTACGCTTGAAGACCCATTTGCAACCTATGGGTCTAACCCCTTTTGGCAACTCAGCCAAGTCCCAAACTTGATTGATGTACATCGAGTCCATCTCGAATTTCATGGCTTCATGCCACTTTTTTGAGTCAACATCTAATGTTGCCTCAGTGTAAGTTCTAGGTTCGTCTTTATCCGGAATCTCCACATCATCATGTTTCTCCACGAGCTCTAATGGACTTACGGAGTTGTGGTTGTTCAGGCTGCACATTCTGATCGTGAAAATTTTGTGGTACAGCGATTTCATCGTCGACCGGGGAGGCCTCAAGAGCGACGCTTCCGGATGCTCCTTGAGCACTTCCGGATGCATCTTGAGCAGGAGTTTGAACTATGTTGTTCTCATTCAACCTACTTGGAGTTCGTTGCTCGGGCAATGCAACTCCAATTACGCTCCCACTGGTTGAAAGGGGATCACTTAGTGATAAACTTCCACCATGTGAGCTGCTGAATGCTCCCAATGATTATTTGTCATGTTGCTTTGACAAGACATCAGTCTCCTTGTTAATTTGTGGTTCTTGAATTTCTTCAAGTTCCATCGTCTTATGGCCTTGTTCCTTAAAGACATAGTCTTCCTCGAGGAATTTGGCCTGCCTAGAAATAATCACTGATTGTTTCCCAGGTAGATAGAAGTAATATCCTTTAGTTTCCTTAGGATATCCCACAAAATAACCTTTTTCACCTTTGGATTCCAACTTGTCGGTAAGCATCTTTTTCACAATCATGGGGCAACCCCATGTTCTAATATGTGTAAAAGTTGGCTTCTTGTCACACCATAATTCATATGGTGTATGCTCAACCGATTTGGATGGAATCCTATTCATAATGTATATTGAGGTTTGTAACGCGTATCCTAATAAGAATGTCGGAATGGGAGAAACTCATCATGGACCTCACCATGTCTAACAGGGTTCGGTTTCTCCTTCGGACACACCGTTCATCTGAGGCATTCCGGGAGGAGTCCATTGTGACTGGATTCCATGTAACTTTAAGTAATCAGTGAATTCATGACTAAGGTATTCACCTCCTCGATCCGATCGAAGAGTCTTGATACTCTTACCAAGTTGCTTCCCTACTTCAGCTTTGAACTCTTTGAACTTCTCAAAAGACTCGGATTTGTGCTTCATAAGATACACATATCCATATCTTGAGAAGTCGTCAGTAAAAGTGATGAAGTAAGCGAAGTGACTGATTAGTGGTGATTTTGCTTGAGATTTATGTGCTTTTGTTGCTCACTCTTGACCCAATTTCATGTTTTTATTGCTCAATTTGGACTAATTGCACTTGAAATGAGAAATATTTTTGTTTTGCTATCTTTGTAGGGAAAATGTGGATTTTGGAAGCAAAACACAAGCTCAATATTATTTTGATTCAAGTGAAAGATAGAACCATGTGAAAGAGCTTGAAATGAGGGTCGCAACGCAAAAAGAACCAAGTCAATCGGAGTTTGGGAGCTCGAGTTATGAGCGAAATAAAATCGGTGGTCAGCTGAAAAAAAATCCATTCGGGCACGTTCGCGAAAATGAAAAGGAGGCCCAGTCCAGCCATATACATTCGGTCAAATTCAGTGACCCATGGGCCCATTTGAATTAAATAGCAAGCAGCAAGTCCATTTGGAAATTAATTCAGCAGCCCACCACCTAATCAATTTCAGCCGCGAAAATGAAGGAAGCAGGCATGTCTCATTTCTTTAATTGAAGAAGCGCATTTCAAGATTTAAAAAATGAAGGGTTTCAGCGACTTTTTGGGAGGATAAAAATTACGAGCATTCCAGGAGTAAGAAAAGGGGACCAGTAGCAGAATTCCAGGAGGAACGCACCAGTAGAAATAGTTTTTAGAGAATAGAGGTTTTAGATAGGGTTTAAGGGTTTCTTCTCCTCCACACACACAAAAACACCAAGTAGATAAATTTATTGCTTTCTAGTGTAGATTTCTTTGGATTTCAAGAGTTAAGACAAGATTCAAGGTGTAATAACTCTTTTAGGTTATTTCTATCCTTTTAATTGCTTTCTTTAATTTAAATTGCAATGTACTTGGATTTATGTTTGCTATTGCTTATGGGTTCAATTAATATCATGATTGACTAAGGTTTTTAGTGTTTGGGTGTTTGAAATTGTGATGATGATTGGTTAATTACTTTGATTATGGTTGTTTATCTCTATTGGTGGTGATCATTTAAATTAGAGGAATTTACTTGTTCAATTTGGTTGGATTTTCTTTATTAAACTTTGTGTTTTATCTTTTTTATCGCGAATGAGAGTTGGGTAGGCGAGGATTTAGACATATGGGTATTGGTTTAATTCACGGGATTTGAGTTAATTATGCTTTCTATTGCAAACGAGTTGATAGAAACATAAGAACCCTCTAATTTACATTAACTACTTTAGTTAACACCTGAGAGTGGAGAGTGAAGAGCATATAGGAGAATTAAACTTAATATACAGGTGGGAAAACACGGAGATGGAGTAGTTAGTTAATTAGAGGTCTTTATCCGTGCAATTACCCGGGCTAGAAAGTGGAGATTCTCCTCCCGATCCTAGGATTTCAAATGATATCGAACCCTAGGCTTACCAAGTACGGGAATGGTATATTTTGTAGCGATCGATCTTAGGGAATAACCGGAAATAGAGGTAAATACCATAACTAATCTTTTGATTAATCGTCTCACAAGGAAAAACACCCGAACACCTCATCTCACACTTGGAAACAAAGTCGTTTGTTGCCTAATTGCTTTCTTGTTGATTGTTGAATTTTCTAGTTGTTAATATTATTTAGTTGTTAATTTAGTTTTAATTCAAGCACCTCATGGTTCACACTATAATCACGCCGAACACATATAGAATTGGGCTATATTATCACCACTAGTCCCTTGGATCGATATTTAACCGGGCACACAACGATCCTCTTATACTTGAGAGGTGAGTGTTGAAAAATACGTGTCAAGTTTTTGGCGCCGTTGTCGGGGACTAGGTTGTGTTGAGTATAACTAGTTGTTCGTTGAACGTGATTACTAGTGTCTTTTTCTTTTAGTTACTAACATTGCTAATAGTTGGCTTGGAGATTTGTGGTGTTTGTTGATTTGCTAGGTGTGTATGATCACAAGAGCAAGTGGGATTGAACCAACTCCCATTGATCTTGAGATTGAAGCCACGGCTAGGAGAAGAAATCGAGACCAAAATCGAAGATTAGCCCAACAAAGAGCAATGGGCGAAAATCAAAACAATCGGATGAATATGGAAGTGGGTGACAATGGAGATCGCCCGATGTGGGAATATTTCAACCCACAAGTGCAAAGACACTATGATGGCATAGCCAGTCCGGCTATTGCTGCTAATAACTTTGAAATCAAGCCGGCCCTCATTCAAATGCTCCAAAAACAGCAATTTGGTGGAGGTAAGTATGAGGATCCGAATAGGCACATTGCTCAATTCTTGGAGTATGTGGACACGGTTAAGATCAATGGGGTCACGGATGATGCTTGGAGAGCTCGAACCTTCACCTTCACCTTGAGGGACAAGGCAAAAGATTGGATTGTCTCCTTACCTCCCGATAGTCTTAGCTCGTGGGACGTATTATGCCAAAAGTTCTTGATGAAGTTCTTTCCACCCGCAATGACACTTCAATGCAAGAAGGAGATTGCCCAATTTCGATAAAGAGGTGGGGAGAACTTATACGAAGCTTGGGAGAGATACAAAGCCATGTTAAGGAGGTGCCCACAACACAATTTCGTCAATGATCAAATTGTGAGCTACTTCTACTATGGTTTGAGCGAAGAGGCAATGATGTTCATCGATTCATCGTCGAGTGAATCGATTTTTGACAAGACCGGTAAGGAAGGGCTAGCATTGATTGATCGGATTGCTAACAACACCTTCACTTGGCCGTCCGATGTTCAAAAGATTTCCCAAGTTGATAGTGATCCAAACAACACAATGGTGGAAGTAATGAGAGTTTTAATGAACAAAGTGGATTCATTAGCGGAGAGTCAAAAGAGGGGAATGATGAGAGGAAACATGGAAATGCCACAAAGTTTTGATCATGTGGAGGAGGCCAATTACATGGGTAGGGGCCATTATCAACAAGGAAGTTACCAAGGAAACCAAAATTTCCAAGGAAACCATTACCAAGCCCCTAACCAAAATTTCCAAAGTCAAGCCCCTAACCAAAACTATCAAAACCGTTACCAAAACAACCCTTCCCAAAACTTTCCCAACCAAAACAATCCACATTCACAATTCCAAAGCCAAAGCCAACCTTCTAGCCAAAACAACCATCAACAAAACTTTCAAAACCAAACCCAAAACACCCAAACCTTTCCACACAACAACTCCTACAACCAAAACCTCCGTAAACATGAAAACTTTTCCTACTCTAACCCGAAGGCCGCCCTAACTCTACCACCGGGATTTGATCCCGGAGCCCGTGCCCCAAACAATGAAGGAAGACCCACTTTGGAGGATAGTCTAGCAACATTCATTAGTCTTTCAAACCAACAAACTCAAAAGACGAATCAACGATTTGATAAGATTGAAGAAGAATTGAAGAACCTTGGAAATATTCCAAATGCTATTACATCTCTCTCGAGCCAATTGAAGAACTTGGAATTCCAACTAGGGCAAGTGGCATCCTCAAGCCAAGGGAAGGATAAAGGGAAGTTTCCCTCCACGACGGAGGTGAATCCTAGAGAACATTGTAAGGCCGTTGTATTGAGGAGTGGTACGAGGTATGATGAGCCGAGCATGCCTTTGGAGGATGATGAGGTTGAAAAGAACGATGAGGAGGAGATTGTTGTTGAGGATACTTGTGTCGAGAAGGAAGGTATTGAGGGGAAGAGAGTTCCTAAATGGAAGAAGGCTAAGGAGTTAAAAGAGAAAAATGAGAAGGTTGAGTGTGATGGATGGGGAATTCTTAAAACCCTCATCCCACCATCTTTTCCTCAACGTTTCATGAAGAAGAAGCTTGATGATAAGTTTGCAAAATTCTTGGAAATTTTCAAGAAAGTGACCTTGAACGTACCTTTCTTGGAGGCAATCGAGGAAATGCCGTCCTACACAAAGTTTCTTAAAGAATTGGTCACAAAGAGAAGGAAGGCAGAAGGTGGTGAGATGATAAGCCTAACAAGTGAATGTAGTGCTCTACTACAAAGGAACCTCCCAAAGAAAGTCAAAGATCCCGGGAGCCTCACTTTGTTGTGTGAGCTAAGCAACACTGAGAAAAGGAATGCTTTATGTGACGTTGGGGCGAGCATCAATCTTATGCCAAGGTCTATATACGATCGTTTGAAATTTGGTGAGCTCCAACCAACGTCCATGACATTACAATTGACGGATCGTTCTATCACCTATCCGGATGGTATTGTGGAAGACGTGCTCGTGAAAATCGATAAATTTGTGTTTCCGACGGACTTTGTGGTGCTAGAGATGGAATAGAACGTTGAAATTCCTTTGATCTTGGGTAGTCCGTTTCTAGCTACCGCAAGGGCGGTGGTAGACATGTATACGGGCAAGGTTACCTTGAAGCTCGATGATGAGGAGCTCATTTTTTACTCGTTCAAAGCCATGAAGCATACACTTGAGAAGGAGGAGTGCAAAACGATCGATATCGTTGAAAATAGAGTTCAAACAGAATTAGAAAAATCCTTTGGCCCTACTTTGCCAATGGGTACTACAATGCACTCTTTGAGAACGATGAAAGCTCCTTTGAGGAGGATGATTGCAAAGATGTGCTTGAAGTGGATCAAGTCAATGAAGTGTGGGGAAGGAACAAGATCCCAAGCTTGCCATTAAGGGAACCGGTTGAAGGAGTGGAAAATCAAGAGGAGAAGAAAACTGGGTTAAAGTCATTGCCCGAACATCTCACATATGACTATCTTGAGGATGGTGAAAATTTTCTGGTAATCGTTTCTTCCTTTCTCAATTCATTTGAGTTAGAAAAATTGTTGGGGGTGCTTCGTAAGGACAAGTCCGCCATTGGGTGGACAATTGATGATATCAAGGGAATCAATCCCTCCTTATGCATGCATAGGATAAGAGTAGAGGAGGGTAGTAAACCAATAGTCTAACACCAAAGGAGGGTTAATCCAATAATACAAGAGGTGATTAGGAAAGATGTCATAAAATTTCTTGATGTGGGTATGATTTACCCAATCTCGGATAGTCCTTGGGTGTCACCACTCCACGTGGTTTCTAAGAAAGGTGGAATGACGGTTATCAAAACCGATAATGACGAGGTGATAGCTACACGGGTAGCTACGGGGTGGAGAGTGTGTGTAGACTATAGGGAATTGAACAAAGCTACATGGAAAGATCACTTTCCCCTTCCCTTCATGGACCAAATGCTAGATAGGCTTGGGGGTTTTGATTTTTATTGCTTTCTTGATGGGTACTCCGGGTACAATCAAATTATGATTGCACCGGAGGACCAAGAAAAGACGACATTCACTTGTTCCTATGGAACGTATGCTTGGAGACGCATGCCCTTTGGGTTGTGAAATGCTCCGGCTACATTCCAAAGGTGCATGATGTCGATCTTTCATGGCTTGATTGAAAACGTAATGAAAGTGTTTATGAATGATTTTTCTGTGTTCGGTGAATCGTTTGATAAATGTCTTTTTAACCTTGAACTTGTGCTAACAAGGTGCCAAGAGACTAACCTTGTCCTTAATTGGGAAAAATGTCATTTCATGGTTAAGGACGAGATAGTACTTGGTCACCATGTTTCTTCAAAGGGGCTTCAAGTAGATCGAGCAAAAGTTGTGGCAATTGAGAAACTTCCTCCACCTACTAATGAAAAAGACATTCGTTCCTTCCTGTGGCATGCCGGCTTCAATAGAAGGTTTATAAAAGATTTTTCCAAACTCTCAAAGCCCCTCTCTCATCTACTTGAAAAGGATGTCCCATTTGTGTTCACTAACGATTGTCTTGAAGCTTTCTTAGCATTGAAGGAAGCACTCATAGCCTCTCCGATTTTGGTTACTCCAAATTGGGATGAACCGTTCGTCCTCATGTGTGACGCGAGTGATTATACAATGGGGGGTGGTGCTTGGGCAAGTCAAAGAGAAGAAGTTTAGGGCAATCTATTATGCATAAAAGACTTTCAACTCCGCTCAAGCCAATTACACTACAACGGAGAAGGAGCTATTGGCCGTTGTCTATGCTTTTGATAAGTTTCGCCCCTACCTTGTAGAGGGGAAAACTATTGTGTACATGGACCACGCAGCAATTCGGTACCTTATGGCCAAGAAGGATGCAAAGCCAAGGTTGATCCGATGGGTGCTCCTCCTTCAAAAATTTGACATAGAGATTCGGGATAAGAAGGGGACCAAAAATGTGATAGTCGATCACCTTTCAAGGCTAGAAAGGGACAAGGACTTTGTAGAAGAAGAAACCGAGGTGAAGGAGGAATTCTCCGGATGAGAAGCTTTTGAAGTTGGAGGAGCTCTTTGAGGAATTTGAGAGGGTTTCCGTGATGAGAATTGAGGTGAAAGAACCTTGGTATGCGGATTTTGCCAATTTTTTGGCTTGTGGAAAGCTTCCCGATGAAATTCCTTCACATGCCAAAAAGAAATTTCTCAAAGATGTGAAGAGTTTTATTTGGGACGATCTGGTGCTCTACAAGAGAGGTCAAGATTCTATCATGAGAAAGTGTGTTCCAAAAGAAGAAGTTGACGAAATCTTGACCCATTGTCACTCTTTACCTTGTGAGGGTCATTTCGGAGCATCGAAGACGGGAATGAAAGTTCTTCAATCGGGCTTCTATTGGCCAACGATTTTCAAAGATAGTCAAGAGTTCGTTCAAAGGTGTGATCGATGCTAAAGGATGGGAACCATAACCAAGAGAGATGAAATGCCTTTGAACATCTTCTTGGAGGTAGAGATTTTTGACGTTTGGGGGATTGATTTCATAAGACCGTTTCCCCCTTCATTTGGATTCATCTATATCCTTGTTGGGGTGGATTACGTGTCAAAATGGGTTGAGGCCATTCCTACCAAGCTCAATGATGCAAATACCGTTATTCAATTCCTGAAGAAGAATGTGTTCACCCGATTTGGAGTGCCAAGAGCCTTGATAAGTAATGGGGGTACCCACTTTGTCAATCGTGCCATGTAAAAGTTGCTTGAGAAGTATAGGGTTAAGCACAAGGTCGCCATTGCATATCACCCACTAACAAATGGATTGGCGGAGGTTTCGAATCGTCAAATCAAGTACATCTTGGAAAAGACGGTGAACTCAAATAAGAAAGATTGGGCGATTCGCCTTGATGATGCCTTGTGGGCCTACCGAACGGCTTACAAAACTCCATTGAACATGTCTCCGTACCAACTCGTTTTTGGAAAATCGTGCCATCTCCCGGTTGAGTTAGAGCACAGATCCTATTGGGCCACCAAACAATTGAACATGGATTGCGATAAGGCGGGGGAGAATCGGTTGCTTCAACTCCATGAGTTAGAAGAGTTTCGGGAGAATGCCTATGAGAGCTCCCGAATTTTCAAGGAGAAGACGAAGCGGTGGCACGACCAAAGGATTAAAAAGAAGGAGTTCAAAGTTGGAGAGAAAGTGCTACTTTTCAATTCCCGGTTGAAACTCTTTCCCGGGAAGTTGAAATCTCGTTGGAGTGGTCCGTTTGAGGTGGCCAAAGTCTTTCCAAGTGGGTACATGGAATTGAAGAATGAAAAGAGTGATCAATTCATGGTCAATGGTCACCGGGTCAAGCATTACCTTTCCACATCCCAAGTTGGGATCATTGGTGTCGATTTTCTTGAATGAAGTTGAGCGACTTTAAGCTCCATCCGGCAAAGGACGTTAAACCTAGCGCTCAATGGGAGGCAACCCATTTTTACCATTTTTATGTGTTCGTGTGTTCGTTTGAAAGTGTTTTGTATTGTTTTGTTTTTTTTGTAGGTGATGGGGTCGTGTGTTAGAGGCTTGGTGGATTATCGAGCTTTAGAGGAAGATGTGTACTCGAAGGGTAGTTTAGGTACAAGCACTTTCCCCGAACTTAGATTTGCTTTGCAAAGTCTAAGTTTGGGGGGGTGTGCATTTTCCTATGTGTTTTTGTTGCACCGGCACACCCCTGTTTTGAGTTTTGGTGATGTTCACCTTTTGGCATTTTTTTTGAGCTTAATGGTGAAAATACTTGTATATGAATTTTGCCGTGTTGGGCTCTTGTTTGTTGGTATACTTGCTAGTTGAAGATGAATTGCAATGTGGATAGTTTAGAGCTTAATGGTCATGTTGCTTGGTGCATATTCTTTGTTTCACTATTTTTCCAAACTTTTAATTGCATAGCAATGAAAAAGTTGGGGGTGTTCGTTTCACAAATTCACTTGCACCAATGCACTTATGCTTTATGTTGTTGTTGGTGTCAATTTGTGCTTAAAAGTTGAGCAAATTTGTTCCAATTCTATCATTTGGGAAAGAAATGCAATGGCAAGGGTGGAACTAAGGTGATGAGTTGTTGGAAAGTGACATTAAATGGCGGGATGACGAAAGAGAAATAAAAATGAGGCGCATAAGGAAGAGACCCCGACTCTCTCGATCGAACGAGCGACCTGGCTTGAATCGAGGGGTCAAAAGGTTAGTTTTTCTGAATTTTTGCTGAAAATAGCATTGCTCGAGTCGAGCACTGATGTTCGGCCTTTTTGGTCGAGCAGCACACTTTATGCAGTGAGTTCCGAATGTTTCTGGAGTTGCTCGACCGAATTTGGTCGAGCACATCTACACGGGTCGAGCAGCCCCAAATATTTTGAATTACTCGAGCGGGAGCCCGTGCTCGAGTCGAGCAATCCTGCACAGGTCGAGCACGGCCCCAGAAAGTTTTCAAACCCTTTTCTTTCTCTCTTTTCCTCTGTTTCTCTTCTTCCCCATTACTCGACCAAAACCAAATCGCCCCCTTGCATATTTTTGCTCTCTTTTCACCATTTTCTCCACCAAACTCCACTCAAAAGGTATGTGGGTCACTAATCTCTTCTATTTATGCAAGATTAATGGTATTTTCATGAGTATGGAGTAGTTTCATGTACATATGCTTGGTAGGTCGAAAATTTGGGAATTTTTTGTACAATGTGATGATATCTTGCATTATTCTTCCATGGATTGTGTGATTTTTGCCTCTATTGTTGATGGGTTGCTCAATTGTGGGTTCAATTTTATCTCTTGGGGTGAAACTTGGTTAATTTAAGTATGTTGGAAGAATATGTGGTAGAATTGTCATATTTGTTAATTTGTACCAAATTTTTGTTTGTTCTTGCTTGGGTTTACAATAACTTGAGTTAATTTTTTGTTTGTCAATGGGTAATTTGAATTGGATGACAATTTCAAGTTTACATTCAAATGTGGAAATTGAGGAAAGTTGTGGTATGAGCATGTAGGAATTTTACAATAGTTGTGTGACCTTTGTTGAGTGAATGATAGATGTTCATGCCTTTGTCTTGGTTTGATGTTCATTTGAGCTGTATGACATTTATTGATTTACTTGGATGTCAACTTTTGGAAAAGAGTGGGTGATTTGTTGGTGATGAATGGTAAGAAATGGGAAATCTTGTGAGTGGGTGTGAATGTCATGGTGAATTGCTTGTGCTTTGTGGTATAAATTGATAAATGATGTGTTAACACTTGGTGACAAGTTTTTCAGGTAATGGCAGAAAGAAACCGTAGGGGCAATGGTAGAGGCCGTGGTAGGGGACCGAATGAAGTACCACCCTTGAACGATGATGAACTAAGAGAAATTGATGATGATCTAAGAGGTGCTGGAGTCTCGCCTAGAGATTACAACCTTGATTTCGGAGATAGATGGAGGGGAATGGCAAAGAGATGGCAGAAATTTGCCGGAAAGATTGAGAATACCCGGGTACCGGATATAGAGTGCATGACCGCTATGGGTATATTGGAAGATGTCCGGACCCTTTTCCAAAGGGTTGGAATGCAAGAATTTTTGGATAGGATGACGGTCGGGGCACCTCTTTTGATGAATGAGGGGATCACGATGGAATTCATGAGCACCGTCGTTGTGCATAAGGAAAGGGAGAGGCCAATCATGATCGAATTCAAAATTAATGGCAATCCCTATAGCCTATATGCATCGGAGGTTAATGAAATAATCGGATGCCCCGGAGACCAAGGTGGGGAGTTGTTCCAGAAACGGGAAGATTTCAATCCGATCGAGTTTTGGAAGGTCATATGCAAGGGGCCATTTGGAAACCCACCCCATACCAATCGAGAAATGCAAAAGCAAAGATGATACGGAACCCAACTCTCCAATACATCGAGAAAATTTTGGCAAACACCATTTTTGCTAGAACGGAGGGTAACTCAATCCTGAATGACGAGCTCTACTGCTTGTGGTGTTTCGTCAACCAACATCGGTTTGATGCTGGTTCCTACTTGATGCTCCAAATAGATCGAATGGTGACGAGGACAGTCCATAGAGTGAAGATAGAGTTGTTCGTCACCATGATTGCAAAGCATTGTGAGCCCGGTCTAGAGGATGGAGAGACGGAGTGTAAGAGGCTCAACTTGAGGCATGTGGAAAATACTCAAGTTGTGAGCCGCCTTCAGGGTCGGTTGTGTTTCCGACAAAGAGATGATAGCTACTTCCCATTGCCCAATCCTCATCTCACAAACATCTTGGGGAACCGGACCAACATCAACTTATTGGGTCCTCGACACCGTGATGCCCCCCCGGTTTATATGAAAACCTTCGAAATCAAGTGCCCAACCTTCAAGACCCCAATGAACCCCCACAAGAGGAACAAGAGGAGCAAGAAGAACAAGATGAATGGGGTAATGCATTTCTCATGGGAGGGCCACAAGAAGAACCAATGGAAGAAGAACCCTACCAACCCGGTTTTGGACAACAATACGATCAACAAGAAGATCAACCGGAAGTAGTGGGAGGATGGAGATTAAGAAGAGAAGATTGGGAAGGCCTCAACCGAAATATGGCGGATCTTAGGGGAGGGATGAACACGATGAGTTTGGCAATGGATAGAATGGGGGATGAAGTTAGGGCGCAACAAGAGGGGATTGAACGATTGAATTTTTGGATGAGGGTCCTCTATGTAGACCGCTTCCCAAACGAAGACCCCGATCAACCACCTCCCCCTCGGAATCGACGTCGTGATGCACATTGAAAAGGGAAGTGGCCTCAAATGACATTTCTTCTCTCTCTATCCTATTTCTTCTCTCCTTTTCTCTTTTGATTATTGTTATTATTGGATATTTGGTTTGTACTTATTTGTTGATGGATTTGTGTGGAATTCTCATTTCCCTTTGGATGGATTGGTAATTTGTATATTGACTTGATGATGTGTGGTGTTTGATTAGTTTGATTGAATGTGATTGAATTTTGGTACTTGTTTGAGTTTTTGATGGATGATGATGCTTTCTTTGAAGTGTGGTTATATTGTCTTGAAAATGATTCATTCATGTGATTGTTGAATTTGGTTGAGTGGAATTTGTAAGAGTTTTCTCGTTCATCGTTACAAAGCTTGTGAGCTTTTGAGCCTAATTGATGTGATCTCTCGATTGTGATTGCATGTTTGTTCTTTGAGTGGTCGTCCATACTTGTGATGCTAGAACTTGCCCTTCGAACTTGTTTGAAACTTGACTTAGGAGGAATCATCTAAGAGGATAAGAGGCATTTTGTTGTTTTATGAAGTCACTTGGCCAAATATGATCCCTACCAAAAGAAAAGAATTTTCCTAGTTAGCCCGTTTGAGCCATGTAATCCTTTTTCTTGACAAGCTACATCATGTAACCAAAGTGCCCATTGTTTCGTAAGCCCATTTGATCCTTGGTCAACTTGGGGAGCTTAAGTGAGGTATCTAGGGAGAAATGATTGTGAAATAAAAGTGAGAAAATGATGTACACACTCTAAATTGGGAGGTATGATTGAAAAGAAAAAAAGGGAGAAAAGGTGAAAAGAAAAATGGCCTAGTGGGGAAGGATAGAATACGAAAATGAAAATGAAAAAATTCAAGAAAAAGAGAGTTCTTCCAAGGGTAAAAAAAAAAAAAGGGAACAAAGTTTCCCAAAACCCTTGGAAAATAAAAGTGTGAGGTTGCAAATATGGAGGATATGTGTTGATTGTGGGTAAGAGTTCAGAAAATTACTCTTAAGAAAGCATGAGGTTGAATATGAGAGTTTGGAACAATTGTGAATCTTTAGTACCAACTCTTGAGCTCCACAAGTTGAATGAAGTCACTTATCCCATACGTACCCTACCAACTCTTGATTAGATGATGATGCCTAAGTAGATGGTAGATAATTGAGTTTAAGGGCAAGCTTATGGTCGTTCATTTGTGTGGATTGACGATGGAGAGATAAATGACCCTATACACTTGAGGGATGAGATATACACTGCCCGTGAGAATGAAAAATGAGTGCATTTGACCGACTTGCATTTCGATCATATTTGACTTGAAGTGGTGAAGAGTTTGATGGGCAATGTGATGCTTTGAGAAGAAAGTTGATTTGTCTTGTCTTGAACTTGAACTTGGATCACTATTTGAATCTCAAGCAATCACCCCTTGGTTTTCTTTTTCTTTGCTTGGGGACAAGCAAATCTTTAAGTTTTGGGGGGTTGATTAGTGGTGATTTTGCTTGAGATTTATGTGCTTTTTTTGCTCACTCTTGACCCAATTTCATATTTTTATTGCTCAATTTGGAATAATTGCACTTGAAATGAAAAAGGTTTTTGTTTTGCTATCCATTCGGGCCCGTTCCCTAAAATTGAAAAGGAGGCCCAGTCCAGCCATATACATTCGGCCAAATTCAGTGACCCATGGGCCCATTTGAATTAAATAGCAAGCAGCAAGTCCATTTGGAAATTAATTCAGCAGCCCACCACCTAATCAATTTCAGCCGCGAAAATGAAGGAAGCGGGCATGTCTAATTTCTTTAAATGAAGAAGCGCATTTCAAGATTTAAAAAATGAAGGGTTTCAGCGACTTTTTGGGAGGATAAAAATTACGAGCATTCCAGGAGTAAGAAAAGGGGACCAGTAGCAGAATTCCAGGAGGAACGCACCAGTAGGAATAGTTTTTAGAGAATGGAGGTTTTAGATAGGGTTTAAGGGTTTCTTCTCCTCCACACACACAAAAACACCAAGTAGATAAATTGATTGCTTTCTAGTGTAGATTTCTTTGGATTTCAAGAGCTAAGACAAGATTCAAGGTGTAATAACTCTTTTAGGTTATTTCTATCCTTTTAATTGCTTTCTTTAATTTAAATTGCAATGTACTTGGATTTATGTTTGCTATTGCTTATGGGTTCAATTAATATCATGATTGACTAAGGTTTTTAGTGTTTGGGTGTTTGAAATTGTGATGATGATTGGTTAATTGCTTTGATTATGGTTGTTTATCTCTATTGGTGGTGATCATTTAGATTAGAGGAATTTACTTGTTCAATTTGGTTGGATTTTGCTATTAGCTTGTGTGTTTATGCTAGGTTATCGCAACGAGAGTTGGGTAGACAGGATTAGACATATGGGTATTGGTTTAATTCACCGGATTTGAGTTAATTATGCTCTATTGCAACGAGAGTTGATAGAAACATAAGAACCCCTCTAATTTACATTAACTACTTTAGTTAACACCTAGAGTGGAGAGTGAAGAGCATATAGGAGAATTAAACTTAATATACAGGTAGGAAAACACGGAGATGGAGTAGTTAGTTAATTAGAGGTCTTTATCCGTGCAATTACCCGGCTAGAAAGTGGAGATTCTCCTCCCGATCCTAGGATTTCAAATGATATCGAACCCTAGGCTTACCAAGTACGGGAATGGTATATTGTGTAGCGATCGATCTTAGGGAATAACCGGAAATAGAGGTAAATACCATAACTAATCTTTTGATTAATCGTCTCACAAGGAAAAACACCCGAACACCTCATCTCACACTTGGAAACAAAGTCGTTTGTTGCCTAATTGCTTTCTTGTTGATTGTTGAATTTTCTAGTTGTTAATATTATTTAGTTGTTAATTTAGTTTTAATTCGAAGTACCGAACATGGTTCACACTATAATCACGCGCCGACACATAGCAATTGGGCTATATTATCACCACTAGTCTCTTGGATCGATATTTAACCGGGCACACAACGATCCTCTTATACTTGAGAGGTGAGTGTTGAAAAACACGTGTCAGTGACCCCTAGCTAGAGTGGGCAATGGTCCACGGACATCACTGTGGATCAATTCTAAAACTTCTTTGTACGAACCCTTTTCCGAGAAAGGGTTTGTTGGTCATCTTGCCCTTGAGACAGGATTCACAATTTCCATAAGACTCCAAGTCGAATGGGGTTAAGTAGTCTAACTTCCTTAACCTTGCTATCCTGTTCTCATTTGCATGACCAAGCCTACAATGCCACAAGTAAGTTAGGTTTTCATGATTACTAAGTTTGAGTCGTTTGTTTTGTATATTAAGAATATTATGTCCACAATGCAACAAATATAAACCATTCGATAAAGGAGCATTTCCATAAACATCACCATTAAGCGAAAAATAACAATTATTGTTTGCAAAATGGAAGGACAACCCTTCAATGTCTAACATAGGAATAGAAATAATGTTGCGGGTAATAGAAGGAACGAAATAACAATTATTCAGTTCAAGTCCAAACCAGAGGGTAAGTCTAAAACATAAACGCCAACACGTTCAGCAGCAACTCTTGCTCCATTTCCAACGTGTAGGGCGACTTCACCCGGCCTAACTGCCCTGCTATCCTTGAGACCCTGCACATTTGTACAAATGTGTGAGCCACAACCGGTATCTAATACCCAGCAGTTAGTATCATTTGTGGACATGTTTATCTCAATAACAAACATACTGTTCGATGGGGTTTGAGACACCTTGTGTCTTCTTTTCACCTGCTAGAACCTTGCAGTCCTTCTTCCAATGCCTCTTCTGCTTACAGTGGAGGCATACATCCTTGTCCACCCTCTCCTTCTTTTGAATTCCACCTTTGGGCTTAAGGAAGCTTGGCTTGGAGCCTTTCTTTGCCTTGCCCCTTCGCTTCTTCTTTCCTTTTGGAGCAGAAGAAGTAGAGGCACTCACCATGAGCACGGGCTTTTCCTTAGCAGTGGAAGACTCAAAAGTCTTTAGCATGTTATGCAGCTCGGGCATAGTCGATTCCGTCTTATTCATATTAAAGTTTACCACGAAACTTGAATATGAATCGGGAAGCGACTGAAGAATGGCATAAACAGCAACATTGGTCTTGAGCTCAATGCCTAAACGACCAAGTTTCTCTATTAGCCCAATCATCTTCAACACATGAGGAGAATCCTTCCCTCCCTATGACAATCGGCATCTAAACAGATCTCTCATCACTTCATAAATCTCGGAACGAGATTCAGAATGAAAGAGATCCTTCAGATGCTTGATCATCTCGAAGGGAAGCATCTTCTCATGCTGCCTTTGCAACTCGGGAGTCATCCCGAGTAACATAACACAATGAGCCTGGGAAGCATCCTCTTGATGCTTCTTCTGAGCCTCGGTGTCAAACGCCTCGGCTTCTTCAGTACTAGCCTCCGGGGTAGCAGGGATTGGCGTGTCCAACACGTACTCAATCTTTTCTTGCCTGAGCACCAAACAAACGTTTCGGTGCCAGTCGAGAAAATTTGGCCCAGCCAAATTGTTCGTTTCCAAAATGCTTCTCAATGACAAGTTACTCATTTCAACAATCCTAGAGAAATAAAATAAAACGGGAATTAAAACACATAATTCCTATGATCAATATTCAGCAATCAAAATAAATATGGCCTTTAAATTTGTTTTGTTTCCATTATTTTCACATATTCAACGACCTCATCGGAAGAATACGAATTTATATCTAATATAAATCATAATGGACTATGATCCACATTCCTACTATCATGATCCCTGCTTTGGCTGAATATCACAATAGCATAACTGGTAGGTCTCCAAACCAATTGCAAAATTGCAACTCCTAGTTAATTGAACCCAGTTCAATCGGATGTCCCCTAACTTTCGTTTCCCTGCTTTTGGCTGGTGAAACAAAGTTAAGTTGGTTTACAACCATCAAGCGGCGACACTACGTGTCCCTATAAAAGTCCCGTTGAATATAGATCCGAGCAAAAGACTTTGGTCTTAAATACCCATTGGAACGAAAATCCCGGTTTACTTTTAATTTTGATGGAAAACATCTTATTGTTGGGATTATACTGGAAAGTATGTTTTTTACTTTGTATAATCAAAACTGAATTTCGGACTTATTTACTGAAATAAATTGTTTATCACTGATGCTTTAAATATTATCGAACGTTACATATATTTCTTGCATAATCATTAAATAATTAAATGCGTGTTACATTGTAGTTAATTTAGTGATACCGGATCACGAGAAGATTAAATTAACGATCCCTTGTAACTAAAAAGTCGCCATTCACGACCTAGATGGAAATGAACAACCCATCGTGAAAGGTTGAAGTGTAATGCTTTCGAGATTGGCTTGTCTTGACCAAGAGATTACACTAGTGCATGACCGATGCAATCAATAGGACCTCTGAGGAGGACAAATTCTTCTTCGGAATCAACAAGGAAGAATTAGACCTCGGTGGTTCGTTATTTCTTAATCTTCGTTCCTTAAATAGGATCACGTGTGGTTGGTAACTATTGCTTTGACTTATCATGGGTAGAGAATCAACGAGATTCAATACTTTTTATCTTGGGCAATATTATTGGTCACGTGTGATTGCTAAGATTTAATCTGAGAGAATCGTGTGCAAAACGCTTATTTGATTTGCCCCCCCTTGGGAGGTTCATAAGCTTTATCATACCAAATCTTGCAAGTGGAATTAGTTTCCTGTATGGATAATAATGTTGAACCGCTCCTTGACCAAGGACAAAAGATATTAATTAACTAAAGCTATTTCAAAGGCTTGAATTAATTAATGGGCTAGATAATCTTAAACACTAAATAATAACAAGAGCCATATTGACCGTAATATGGGTTAAGATGGATAGTGCAATATTAATTATGTAGTGGGATTAATTAATATTTATGGGCTTGAATAATATTGTGGCTCAATATTGATAATTCAAGATCCATTGGAAGGTCCAATCTTAATTCTCCTAAAGGCCCCCTGAGTAGCCCAACATATAGTCCAATAACTGAAAAAGGTGTTTAAAATAAAATAAATATTATTGCTTATTTTTCCTCATTTATTTCGAAATTTATGGATAAAAGGGGAGAAAGATTTTCTTTAAATTTTGTTATGGAATGAAGATATGTATTCTTGGAATACAATATTATCTCATTAAATTCAAGAAATCTCCCACTTGGTTATCTATAAGAGAAATTAGAAAATTTTGATGAATTAAGGGCAAGAAAGATTTTCTTGATTTTCTTGAAAAGATATTATGGAAGATATGTATTTCTTAAAATACAATAATATCTCATAAATTCAAGAAGATCCAAATCTTGGAATCTTGACTCATAATTTTCGAATTATCCATAACAAAGAGTAGGTGGGATTTTGTGGAATATTATAATTATGGGAAAAAGAATATAGGAGATATATTCAAGATTTCTTGGAGATCAAGAAAAGATTTTCCCACATTGTTTTTTGCCACAACTTTCGACCACCTATGCTTTATAAATAGGGGATGACCCTTTCATTCCCCAGTACAATTCCATGTGCTGGAAAAATTAGTAAATCCACAAAGGTGGTGCAACATAATTTATTTTCCTTTTGTTAATTGTTCACAAGTGTCCTATCACCGGATAGTCGAACAATGATTAAGGGAATACTTGGGAAGTTCTTTTGGCTAGTCTAATCAGCCAGACCGTTGCCATCCCAAGAGGTACGTTCACGTAAACTCGTAGAATTCCGCATGCGTAGGATTTACGTGAATTAATTATATGCATGATATGTTGTTGGATTATTATTTGAATTAATATAGGATTAATTCATGCTAGTAATAATTATAAGAATTAAATTTGTATTTAAATATTCACCCCGAATAGATCTGTGCAACTTATTCCCCAACAACTGGTATCAGAGCCACGGTTTCGGGCTCTGAATTTTTTTAAATTGTAATTTTATTCGCTGACATTAACTTTGAAATTGGATAGTAGAATTGCTAGATCTTTTTTGCAGGTATCCAATTGTCATGGAATTTAATGTGTTTATTTATGCATGCATATAAATTGTGGTTTTTAATTCGATTTGTCGGATTCGTTTTGCCTCGTGAGAAAATCCACGATTAGATTAGGATTTGTTTGATTTGATCAATCTAATAGACTACTCTAGATCTAGGTTTATTTATTTTTTGTAAATAAATTGTAACCGGATCGGAAATGCAGACGGAGACGAAGAATTAAAGGATAAAATCCAGAACCGGGCATAGGCGGCGTCGTCGTCGTCTGCGAAACGCCAAAGGTAGGCACGTCTTGGACGTGGACGCCATGTACCTTGGCCGCACGGTGGGGACGAGGTCGGCGGGCGAGATCGAGCAGCGTTCCGGCGGGCGCAAAGCGCAAAGCGACGCCGTCACCGGCGCGGAGCGCTGCGGGCGGACGGAGGGATCTTGGCGTTAGCTCCTACGCTACGGGGGGCGTCTTGCTGCCCAAGCTCCACAGGCGCGAAGCAGCCGGCGAAAGGCTGGTACGCGTCGCTTCCGAGGAGCTGCCGGACCATGTCGAGGCATGCCGAGGTACGGGTGGCCCAAACCTATCGAGTAGTCCGGTGACTTGGCTAAGTGGCGGCGGATGCGGCGTGCGTGCATCCCTACCGCAGCTACTTGGCGTATGCGTTTGATCGGAGTTCTTTTTTCGAGACGATCGAGTGGGAGAAATTCAAAACGGTGTTTCTTCAAGATCAAGACAAGAAAAAATCAAATCATGACAATTGGATAATTTGTGCGCAATATGTTTATTTTTCTGCTTTGCTTGATTTACTATTGAGTTATCTTATGCTTTATTTAATTTGTTTAAATGTGTTTGCATGAGAGTTGCCCAATGAAAAATCTCACCTTCAAAAATTACTAAGTATGTTTAAATAATTAATTGACAATTTTATTCCGGATAATAAAATTGAATTAATTTCTGACCTCCATGATTTATTTATTTGTGAATTCTTTTGGAGAAATTCCCCACGGGATGACGGGCAAAAGTTAGCTTTCACATGTATGATTGTGGATTATTACTAGTGGCGACGATGACCCTCCCCACGAGGCTCGTTCAATACGAAATAATAATCCTGTATTTAATCATGGTTATTACTTAGGTATAAAATTGATATGCATATACTTCCGCGAAGTCCCTATCAATTTTATATTGGTCAAGTGGGAGCCAACTATTAACTGGATATTAAAAGTTTATAAATTGTTCTTGTTTGTAACTTTTTTTGAATGTGTTTAAATAATGACCCACCCCACGTGGCTTATTTAAACTGTTTTGAGATGTTGGGCGATCATGTTGTTCTTTTTTTTTTTTTTTTGAGATTTTAATATGATGCATGTGATCGAACCTTGTGATATATTTGTGCTTATGCATATTATTGTTTATTTCGGTTCATCATGTCGCAACCTTCTAATCCATTTGTCGATATACTTAAAGACAATTTGCGTCTTGGTGAAAACTATTTTGATTGGAAATACACACTAAAAACACGCCCTAACCGCATCACCTTCCAAATGGGTACTTGATACACCAAAACCCTAAAAAAACTAACTAAGGACGCCGGAATATGGGATGAGATGATTTATGGTGAATGGGAGCTGGCAAATGAATTGATGAAGGATACAATTCGCACATCCGTCGAATCGTTGAGACACCTTCATCAAGAATATGAGTCACCGCAGACATCTTACGAGAATCTCGAGCGATGTTCGCACATCGGACCCATATGGCAATCCAAAGTGTGAAGCAAGAAATTGCTTTGATTAAAAAGCGGAAAAAGGGACGCATCAGAAGGCAAAGACGTCCTTAGGGTTATGGTGATATTTGAGGAACTTGAGATCCTCGGCGAAAAATGTGATTTCAAGACTAAGATTGATTTCATTCTTCAATCCTTACCAAAGAGCTATAATCACCACTATCTTGAGTATCTAATGGAAGATCTAGATTTTCGATTGGATGATCTTGTAAATGCTCTCACTTTGGTTGAAAAGAGAGGGAGCGAGGAAAAGAACTTGGGAAAAGCAATCTTCTTTTCATCCTAGGTCAAGTGGTGATAAGGATGATGAAAAGAGAAGAAAGTTGAACCAAGCGGACTCAACATCAAATAAGAGCATGGGATCAAGCATGAGGAAAGTTTTGGAAAGCGGGAGAGTAGGACACTCGAGGTCAGCCTGTTCCAATCCTAAAAGGAATGGAAAGAAAGGTAATTCTCACGCACTAGTTGTTGAAACTTGCTTAGCGGCGTATGCCTCCCATTCGTGGGTAGTGGATACGGGAGCCACGATCATGTTTGTTTCACTTCTGAGGGTTCAAGCGGAACCGCGGCAACTTAGTGGGAGTGAGATCCTCATCACACCGGGCGATCTTCGAGAGTGGCGGTGAAGCAATGGGAGAAGTGCACTGTCTTACGAAGACAAAGTTTTAATTTTAAGAGATGTTCTTTACGTTCCGAGTTTTAGAAAAGAATTTAATTTCGGTTTCTAAACTTTTTCATGATGGATATTCGGTTACTTTTAATAAAGTTGTTACCATTTCTCTTTTTTGATAAATTTATCTCATCATGGAACGTTGTCGAATAATCTCTATACAATTAATCGCGCACACCACTCACGAAATGCATCCTATAACACATCAACTATTTCTGAGAAATGAAAACGTTCATCGGACGTGAACGAGACACTTCTTTGGCATCTAAGATTAGGTCATATAAATCCAAAGAGGATCCAAAGGTGGGTGAAAGACGGTTCACTGGAGTTTCTCCAAGTTGAACCAATTCCAACCTGCGAATCATGTTTGGAGGGTAAAATGACCAAGAGGGCATTTGGAGCTAAGGGGAATAGAGCCAAAGAAGTGTTAGAGATCGTTCACACAGATGTATGTGGTCCAATGTCAACCAAAGTAAGAGGAGGTTATGAGTATTTTGTCACTTTTATTGATGATTACTCAAGGTACGGTTATATTTTCCTTATGAAGCATAAATTTGAGACCTTTGAGAAATTCAAAGAATTTAAGGCTCAAGCGGAGAATCATAGGGAAAAACGTATCAAGTCTCTACGATCTGATCATGGAGGTGAATACCTCAGCGATGAGTTTTTGAACTACTTATCTGATGAAGGGATTGCATCCTAGCTCACTGCACCCGGAACCCCTCAACAAAATGAGGTTGCAGAGCGAAGAAACATAACTCTTTTGAAAATGGTTAGATCTATGATGAGTTATGCGGATCTTCCCAAGTCGTTCTGGGGTCATACCTTGGAAACAGCAACTTACATTCTGAACTTGGTGCCATCCAAATCGGTTCCCAAAACTCCCAAAGAATTGTGGACCAGGCGTAAGACTAGTATGAGACACATGAGAATTTGGGGGTGTCCGGCCTACGTGTTGGACAAGGAAGCCGAAAAATTGGATCCTCGATCAGAATTAAGGTTGTTTGTAGGATATCCCGAGGGAACAAAAGGGTGTATGTTCTATGGTCCCGAAGATCAAAAGGTGGTTATAAGAACCCACTTTAGATTTTTGGAAGAAGACTATATGAACGAAAGAAGACCCAGAAGTGAGATTACCTTAAATGAGCTAAGGGGGCTAACCTCAATGCCAACTGTACAAGATGATATACCAAACGACACACTTACACAACCGGAACCTCGTCGTAGTGGGAGGGTTGTGAAACAGCCCGAGAGATTCATGGGAATAGGAGAGTCCTCGGACTTGATTCCCGGACAAGACGAATTAGACCCATGGACATATGACGAGGCAATCCAAGACAAGGATGCAGATTCTTGGCAAACAGCAATGAAAGCCGAAATGGGTTCTATGTTTCATAACAAAGTGTGGGAGCTAGTCGAACCACTTAATGGGGTCAAACCCATTGGTTGCAAGTGGTGTATAAGAGAAAAAGAGGACCGGACGGGAAGGTGGAAACCTTCAAAGCAAGACTAGTGGCGAAAGGTTATACTCAGAAAGAAGGGATCGATTATGAGGAAACTTTTTCGCCCGTAGCCATGCTTAAGTCCATCCGAATTCTCTTATCGATTGTCAAGATCTTGACTTTGAAATCTGGCAAATGGATGTCAAGATGGCTTTTCCTTAACTAAGTCTTGATGAAGAGATCTATATGCAACAACCCCAAGGCTTCATTGAAAAAGGCAAAGAACACCTAGTTTGTAAGCTCATGAAGTCCATTTACGGACTCAAACAGGCATCCAGAGCTTGGAAACAATGTTTTGATCATGTTATAAAGTCTTATGGGTTTGATCAAAACGAGTTCGAAAGTTGTGTGTACAAAAAGCGTGTCGGGACTGCATTGGTATTCTTAGTACTATACGTAGACTACATTCTGATCATCGGGAACGATGTGAAGGTGTTATCAGACGTAAGGGCATGGCTTTCAAAATAGTTTGATATGAAGGACTTGGGGGAAGCCGGACACATCCTTGGGATCAAGATCACTCGAGATCGCAAGAAAATGATGATAGGCTTATCGCAAGCTTCATACATAGACACTGTCTTGAAACGATTCAAAGATGCAAGATTCCAAGAAAGGCTTCGTACCTTTTCGGACATGAAATCCATCTATCCAAGAAAATGTCCCCTAAGACGCAAAAAAGGAGATAGATGACATGAGAGGTATTCCTTATATGCTTCGGTGTCGGAAGCCTTATGTATGCAATGCTGTGTACGAGACCGGATATCTGCTTTGCCGTTGGCATGGTGGCGAGATATCAAAGTAACCGAGGGAAAGAGCATTGACGGCAGCTTAAAAACATTTTGAAGTATCCAAAAAAGAATTCGGGATAGAATGTTGATTTATCGATCGAGATAGTCCAATCCCCCCACCGGCTACACGGACTCGGATTTCCAATCGGACATAGACTCTAGAAAATCTACCTCCCGTAGTGTGTTTTGCATGGGGAGGAGCCGTGACATGGAGAAGCGTCAAAATTTAAATCGTCGCAGATTCTACCATGGAAGCCGAATATGTAGGCGCTGCGCGGCGAAAAAAGTGGTTTTCGCTCAAGAACTTCCTAGTGGACTTGAATGTGGTTCGAATTTGCCCAATGTAATCATCATTTTTATTGTGACAATGCCGAGGAAGGCGATTTGCAAATTCAAGGGGAACCAAGAGCCCACAAAAAGCCAAACAAACACATTGAAATGAAATACCATCTTGTGCGAGATATCATTACGAGAGGAGATATAGATGTGGCAAAGATAGCGTCGGGAAGACAACCTAGCGAATCCATTCACAAAGGGTGCGCCTCTGAATACATTCGAGAGACATGTGGAAGGAATGGGTGTCAAGACCGTGGCCCAACTGCTTTGAGTATAAGTGGGAGAAATTATTAGGTTCGTGTAGGTGACATTAGATGTCACGAATTAGGAACTACGAGACATGTTGTAGTATACTTAAAAGCGGACTTTGAGTATAAGTGGGAGATTGTTGGGATTATACTGGAAAGTATGTTTTTTACTTTGTATAATCAAAAATGAATTTCGGACTTATTTACTTAAATAAATTGTTTATCACTGATGCTTTAAATATTATCGAATGTTACATATATTTCTTTGCATAATCTGTTCAATAATTAAATGCGTGTTACATTGTAGATAATTTAGTGATACCGGATCACGAAGATTAAATTAACATCCTTGTAACTAAAAAAGTACGACATTCACGACCTAGATGGAAATGAACAACCCATCGTGAAAGGTTGAAGTGTAAGGCTCGAGATTGACTTGTCTTGACCAAGAGATTACACTAGTGCATGACCGATGCAATCGAATAGGATCTACAGAGGACAAATTCTTGAATCCGAACAAGGAAGAATTAGACCTCGGTGGTTCGTTATTTTTCTTAATCTTCGTTCCTTAAATAGGATCACGTGTGGTTGGTAACTATTGCTTTGACTTATCATGGGTAGAGAATCAACGAGATTCAATACTTTTTATCTTGGGCAATATTATTGGTCACATGTGATTGCTAAGATTTAATCGGAGAATCGTGTGCAAAACGCTTGTTTGATTTGCCCCTTGGGAGGTTCATAAAGCTTTATCATACCAAATCTTGCAAGTGGAATTAGTTTTAGGTATGGATAATAATGTTGAACCGTTCCTTGACCAAGGACAAAAGATATTAATTAACGGAAAGTTATTTCATGGCTTGAATTAATTAATGGGCTAGATAATCTTAAATACGGAAATAATAACCTAGAGCCATATTGACCGTAATATGGGTTAAGATGGATAGTCTTGATATTAATTATGTAGTGGGATTAATTAATATTTATGGGCTTGAATAATATTGTGGCTCAATATTGATAATTCAAGATCCATTGGAAGATCCAATCTTAATTCTCCTAAAGGCCCCCGAGTAGCCCAACATATAGTCCAATAACCTGAAAAAGGTGTTTAAAATAAAATAAATATTGTTGCTTATTTTTCCTCATTTATTTGAAATTTATGGATAAAAGGGAGAAAGATTTTCTTTGAATTTTGTTATGGAATGAAGATATGTATTCTTGGAATACAAGATTATCTCATTAAATTCAAGAAATCTCCCACTTGGTTATCTATAAGAGAAATTAGAAAATTTTGATAAATTAAGGGCAAGAAAGATTTTCTTGATTTTCTTGAAAAGATATTATGGAAGATATGTATTTCTTAAAATACAAGAATATCTCATAAATTCAAGAAGATCCAAATCTTGGAATCTTGACTCATAATTTTCGAAATTATCCATAACAAAGAGTAGGTGGGATTTTGTGGAATATTATAATTATGGGAAAAAGAATATAGGAGATATATTCAAGATTTCTTGGAGATCAAGAAAAGATTTTCCCACATTGTTTTTTGCCACAATTTTCGACCACCTATGCTCTATAAATAGGGGATGACTCTTTCATTCCCAAGTACAATTCCATATGCTGGAAAAATTAGTAAATCCACAAAGGTGGTGCAACATAATTTATTTTCCTTTTGTTAATTGTTCACAAGTGTCCTACCACCGGATAGTCGAACAAGGATTAAGGGAATACTTGGGAAGTTCTTTTGGTTAGTCTAATCAGCCAGACCGTTGCCATCCCAGGAGGTACGTTCACGTAAACTCGTAGAATTCCGCATGCGTAGGATTTACGTGAATTAATTATATGCATGATATGTTGTTGGATTATTAATTGAATTAATATAGGATTAATTCATGCTAGTAATAATTATAAGAATTAAATTTGTATTTAAATATTCACCCCGAATAGATCTGTGCAACTTATTCCCCAACACTTTTCAAATTAATGAGAAAAATATATTTCAATGAGGAACATTTTAAAGGCGGGGTATTAATTACTTAATCGAGATCCATCATGATGTCTAGGTCACATTTGAGCAATTACGGGAGCCGCCTACCCAAACATGGCATATACGGACTAACAAATATTTGGTCGCCGTCTACCCAAGCATTTAATACGGTCCAACAATTATTGGGCGCCGCCTACCCAAACAGTTATAATGCGGGCTATAAAAGTGTTAACAAATTTTTGATTAAATAAGTTAACCAAGTGGGATTTTAATAATTTTCAAAATTTATTAAACAAAATTCAAAATCAAATTTTAATTTTATTTAACCAATTTCAATCAATTATTAAAACATAATTAATCCAATTAATTATTATTAAAAGTCCAACTTTTAATTTTATTAATCTTCATCAATTTTAAAATCAGTTTTAATTATTTATTGTTTAGGGGGGCTCAAGTGCAAATTCCAAAATTGGACGGGAGGACCTGTCCCAAATCAAATTTGCAGAACAGTCCTCCAACATCATCACCCAACCAAATCAGATCTAATCTGAAAATTTCGACCAGTCCAAAATTCCAAAACCCCATCAATGGATCATCAATCATAGTTTCAATTCAGAATTAATCCAATTAACCCAACATAAAACAATCAGCAATCAATTGAAGAGGATCAGAAGGCAACGAAAGGGACAACGAAACAGGGACCGGGTCAGTGAGGCGCGTGCTCAGCACGGCTGCCATCGGAGATGCATTCGCTGAACCAAAACGAGTCTAAGACACTCGAGGTCTGACAAAAAACACAACCGCGATGAAAAATACCCAGACGGGTCGCCCCGTGTCGCGCTAGTGCACGCAACTCATCATTGTCGCTCCATGCACACGTGCGCTGTCTCCGTCAATTGAGGTCGTCATTGGAGGAGCGGCGAATCGATGGGTGCGATAATCCATAGTCGTGCGGAAACGACGCGTCTCCCCACCGAAGCGAGGAAAACACACCGCACCCATCGGATGGTCTGAATCGCGACAAGAACGATGAAGTGCCACCGTCGATCGAAGAACCTGAAGACGGAGCACCGCCGCCGTTCGTCCATTCCACCACAAGCCGCGTCACGCTTCCACACGATCGACACGAGGCGCGGCACCTAGCGGCCGCCTCGAGTTGCGATGTGCGATACCGTCGCACAGTCGTGCGGCGAGAGGGAGAGGCGGCGGATGGAGGCGGTTTTCATAGAAAACCTTAGAATTTGGGAAAGACGAAGTGGGCGAGAAAGACAAGAGCCAGAAAGGGAAATATGCAACATATATGCCCAACCACATAAACAAGTGCATACATGGTGCGGTTTGGTCACACACGATCAGCCGCACCAATCGTTTTATTAAAAAAAAATTAATTATAAAACCAAATCAATTTGCAACTAATCAAGAGCATGAAGCTCTGATACCACTGTTGGAATCTAGAGGCACGTAAAACACATAATCACATGCGCAACGAAAATTAAAGTTCACCAACAACGAACAATTAATTGCATACAGATTACAATAATCGTAACGAGAAATCTTACAGTAACTTGAGAGCAGATTTCTCTACTACGGTATCCACGTAATCCCCAATTATGGATTTGCACGGATTTACCAGCATTGAATCCCAAGACAGATTTTGCTAGGAAAAACCAAACACTAGATTTTATGGAGAAAATATGAAGTCACATATTATGAATTCCCAAGAGCTCATATATATAGGAGAGGTCTAGCTTAAATCTCAAGCTAACCTGATTGAGAAATAAAATCCCTAATCTTTAATTAAATTAATTTCTTTTAATTTAATTCCCTAAATATAAATCTCTACGGATTTAAATTCCTTATATGAAAATCTCTACGATTTATTTCCATATACATTAAATCCTACAATTATATTCCAAATATAATCATTGGGAATTCTTATTTAATTAAATCTAATTTAATTAAATATTAATAATAATTAATTCAAATTAATCTATTATTAATTTCTTCTCCATAAATTAAATATTAAATCTAATTTAACATTTAACCAACCAACTATAATCCGTAAAAGGGAACTACTTGTTGTGTGACCCATAGGCCCTCATATATCGAGCGATTAGTCAAACTAACAGTATTAATTGAACCATAGTCAATAAATCAGACATTCTCAATATATGAGGTACGTTGCGAGAAACATGCAACTACCTGTAACTGAAACATGGGCTATTACGATTTCCTCCTTTCATTCGCGAATACTCGATTTAGCCTTGAACATGATGAAGTGTCTATTCAAATAACTTAATCAATTTATCTCTAATCACTAATTGATCATTCATGTCACACTTGCCCACAAAGTCCAAGTTGACATGCATTGGTCAATGACTTTGATCCAATTATGATGAGAAGATGAGTATTCTCTCTAAATCCACTTTGAGGAATTAATCCTTTTCTTGGCTCAACTACCACGTACATGCACTTCGTGATGAACCCAATCCAAGCCGTATCTACCCATGGAAGGGTGCAAGCGTTGGTCATGGTCAAAGTTCATCACTCCACACATGTCGTGCGTATTGACCTCAAGTCAAAGGAGTATAGCATTGCTCCCACTAACCGAGACACCCGTAGACACGTATAGTGGAACTACATCAAATGGTTTCTCGGATGGGTATACCAATACACTCTAAGGTATTTGTGCATCCATCATGAGATACCTAGTATCTCGTAATAAGTGAGATCTCTCTACACTCTCTAAGGGCATGATACATATCGCACACCAATCTCCATTGCATCATCAATATCTAATTCTCGATGATCCTCGATTGGGGCTATTTGAGAATCATGCTTAGGTCATCTGAGTTCTCACTCACTCAATGACAGCAATGACTCAAGGGAACACAGATAAGAACAAATGCAAACAATCAAACATAATATTCTAATAAGTGCAACGCCATACATTTAATATTAAATAAATAATAATATTAAATCAATCTTGAATATTATCTGAGCATTATGTCCTTACAATGGATTGTCTCTAGGACACTAACACTAACATCCAGAGCGTCCAGAGGGCGTCCAAGCCGTAGTTCCTGTTAACAAATACACGTATTAAAATTAATTATGAACTTGTAGAATTAAATATTACTCCCTCAGTCCCGCAATGACTTGAACACTAGAATTGGACCGCAAACCAAGGAAAGTGGGTAAATGTGGGTTTGAGTGGAATAAAATAAGGGTGTTGTGAGTGTATTAATATTATATTTGTTTCCATTTTGGGAGTGTTCAAGTAATATTGGGACGTCCAAATAAGGCAAGTGTTCAAGTAATGTTGGGACGGAGGGACTAATATGTTTTAATTACTTACTTCCGCCATTTGGTGCTCCAGAATCGACCGGGATCCGGCCTTATGCACAGCGACGCCCCCATCCCCTCCATGCTGGCTCATGCTGTTTTTGCGATTCTTCCTGCACATCTCCTGATAAGCGGGATCGCTCCACATAGCCACAATCGACTCCCAGACGCCAGGATGCATGTCGTCCGTCATATCCATCCCTTCATCCTTCCACGCGGCGTGCCACCTATACAACAAGTCTTTGTACCGGACTTGGGCAAGCTTTTTGAACGGACGATAAAAATCAGTCGGGGTCCTATCCTCTCTCCACTTCGTTTGTTTCTGAATTTCATTAACACAAACTTTATTGTATTAAATTAAAATAAATAATTATGAATACTTTTAGTAATTAATTATTGTACGTACCCTAAACTCGTCGAAGTAGAGCTGGCGGTGGGATTCAGGCACGCCTTTCCAGCTGTGGGCCCCCATGGCAATTCCAACTCGCAAGATGGAGCTGGTGGCTATAGCGGCAGCCTCGTGACCGGGTATGATGCTGAAACAACAATATAAAAAATTGATAAGTATAATTAAATAATTAACTGTATAACTAAACAAATTAATAAATAAAAGTAAATTATAACTCGCTTTCTCGCTCTCCAGTCGATCGCTAAACGAGCATTGGGTGTCGAGCCACGATGAACAGAGGCCAAACCTGAGCTCGACCCTCCTAGAGATGCCCCTGTCGGTGGCGGGTTCTGCGAGCTGGACCCGGCGGGGGCGGGTGGGTGCACGTTCACCGTCGGTCGAAGGATCCTCTTCCTCCTAGTGCTCTGAGGAACACTACCTTCGCCTCGACCACTGCCGTTGCCTCAGCCACCGCTGCTGCCGTTGCCTTGGCCGCCGTCGTTGCCGCTGCCGCGATGACTGTCACTAACCCGTCCAGTTGTACTCATCTGCATTATATAAAAAATATATGAATGTCATTTGACATAAATTACTTAATTAAAACTATTAATTAATTAATTAAAATAATTAATTAAAATTGCGCCTAAATTTTTACAGAGTTTTGACTGTATTATTTTAAACCCATCCTATTCAACTAACAATCTAACAATTCTTACAATTATAATATCTTACTAGTCTAATTTCTAACTAGACTAGCTAAACTAATTAAACATGCATATACAAGTAATACTATAAAACTAATTTAACATGCATATACAAGTAATACTATAAAACTAATTTAACAGTATATACAAGTAATATTATCTAATATTTACAAATAATTTAGACAGAGTTTCGACTGTATTATTTTAAACTCATCCTATTCAACCAAAAATCTAACAATTCTAAGAATTATAATATCTAACTAGTCTAATTTCTAACAAGCACATTTCGAATTTAACATGCATATACAAGTAATACTATCTAATGTATACAAATAATTTCTAATATATATAACATGCACATTTCGAATTAATCAAATATAATATATACAAATAATTTCTAATATATAAATATATATATAATAATATAATATAAATAATATATAAATATATATATATATATATAATAATTTGAAAACGAATGGTAAAAAGTAAGAAAATTACCGTCAAATTAAAGAGTGTGACGTTACGATTATCGTCTAATGGGTGAAATGCTCAGGACGACAACAACGAACGACGTACGGCAGCGAGATGACTCCTAATTTGCGAAAAAAAATCGCAGAAAGAAGGCTGCGGGATTGCTTATATAATCAGATTTAGCGACGGATTAGCGACGATTTTTTAAAAACACCGTCGCTAACCGCCCTTGGTGCGGCGGGCCAAGTGCCAAGTCGCCACGTGTCTCATACACAACTTAGCGACAGTTTTAAACCTTCGATAAACCGTAGCTAAGTGACCCGATTCAACCCGACTCAACCTGATTTGAAAGAACCGTCGCTACTGGCAACGGTTTTGAAAACCGTCGCTAAACCGTCATTAAATTGATGACTTTGACCGTCTGACCTGAACCGTCGACAAAACCATCGCAATTATCGATGGTACTAGATACCGTCGCTAAAAACCGTCGTTAAAATCCACTTTTTTTTAGTGATTATCACTAAAATGGAAGGAATAACCCTCAATGTCTAACATTGGAATGAAAATAATGTTGCGAGTAATAAGAAGAACAAAATGACAATCATTAAGTTCCAATCTAAAACCAAAGGGTGAGTCTGACACATAAGTCCCACACGTTCAGTAGCAACTCTTTCTCCATTTCCACGTGTAAAGCGACTTCACCCGACCTAACTGCCCTAAGACACATGAGTCCCTTCACATTCGTACAAATGTGTGAGCCATATCCGATATCTAATACCCAACAGTTAGCGCTATTTGTGGATATGTCTATCTTAATAACAAACATACATGTTCTAGTGCCAGAAGAACCCAGTGTCTTCCTTTTAGCAACCAAAACCTTATAGTCCTTCTTCCAGTGCCATCTTCTACTTATAGTAGATGCACACATCCTTGTCTACCCGCTCTTTCTTTTGAGCACCATCTTAGTGATAGTGAACTCAAAAGTCTTGAACACGTTGTGAAGTTCAGGCATGGTCGCATCCGTCTTATTCATATTGTAGTTAACAATGAAGCTAAAATATGAATCCGAGAGCGACTGGAGGATAGCATAAATGAAAATGTTGGTCTTTTAGCTCAAAGCCTAAATTACCAAGTTTATCAATTAGGCCTATCATCTTAAGCACATGAGGTGAAATCTTCTCTCCTTTAGCTAACCGACATTTGAACAGATTTCTCATCACTTCATAAATCTCATAACGAGATTCAGAATCAAAGAGATCCTTCAGATGCTTGAGCATTTAGAAGGGACCCATTCTCTCATGTTGCCTTAAGCAATTCGGGAGTCATGCCGAGCAACATCACACACTGCGTCTGGGAAGCATACTTTTGATGCTTATTCTGAGCTACTACGTCAAATGTAGCTGTCCCAAGAAACCAGCTGCATGGGTAACAGGGATTGGCGTGTTCAACACATACTCAATCTTTTCTTGCCTTAGTACCAAACACACGTTTAGGTGTCAGTCCAGAAAATTTTTGGCATAGCCAATTTGTTTGTTTCCAAAACACATCTCAATAACAGTTATATACTTCAACTAACCAAGAGAAATAAAATAAAATGAGAATTACACACATAATTCTTATGATCAATATTCAGCAATCAAAATAAACGTGGCCTTTCTTTTGTATTTATTTTGTCTCCATTATTTTCACATACTCGACGACCTCATCGGAAGAGTACGAATTTATATCAGGTATAAATTGTAATGGACTAGGATCCACATTCCTACTATTACAATATCTGCTTGGGCTGATTACTGCAATGGCATAACTGGTAGGTCTCCAAACCAATTGCAAAACTTGCAACTTAATACTCATCGGATGCCCCTTGACTTTCGTTTCCTTGCTTGGGCTGGTGAAACAAAGTCAAGTTGATTTACAACCATCAAGCGGCGACACTACGTGTCCCTATAAAAGTCCCGTTAGATCCGAGCAAAAGACTTGGGCCTTAAATACTCATTGGAACGAAATCTCCGGTTTACTTTTTATTTTGATAGAAGGCATCGTTCAATTTAATGAAAATGATATTTTAGTGAGGATCATTTTAAAGGCGGGGTATTAATTGCTTAATCGATATCCAACATGTTAATCTACATTACATTTGAACAATTATTGGGCGCCGCCTACCCAAACATGATTTTTACGGACTAGCATTTATATGGGCTCCGTCTACCCAAACAATAATACGGTCCAACGATTATTAGGCGCCGTCTACCCAAACAATTATAATGCGGACGTAAAATGCGTTAACATAATATAAAACATGTTAACCAAGTGGGAATTAATAACTCTTTTAATTCTTTAAACTATAATTTTAAAATCAAATTTTAAAATAACTTTAATAGTTAAATTCATTATTAATATTAACTTTTAATTAATTCAATTAATTAAGTCCGTCATCAGTCCAACTAATATGTTTCATTAAAACCCAAATTTTATTAATTCTAACAAATTAAATCCAATTTAATTTTAATTAATAAATATACAGGCTCAGGTGCAATTTCCAAAATTGCTCGGAAGAACTTTGAAAAATCATTTTTCAATCCAAATTTCTTCCTGCATCACCGTCGAATTTCACGGCAAACCATTACAGAAATCGGGACAACCAAATTTCCAAACCCAAAACCAAATTAATAATCCAAAGCACCAAAAACCACAAAATTATTCAAAATTCATCAAATAATTTTGTCCAAAATAATCGGTCAACAAGGAATCATCGAACAATAGGTAGTTTCGCAACAATATCGAAAAAGCGATGCATGCGGTGGAGCATTTGAATCACGGCCCACCATTAAATGGCGAGGGCTTCAGTGTCGCCGCCGCAACAGGTCGGCTCTTCTTTGTCAAACGCGAGATGCGTGTTCATGATTCCTCGCCGCACGCGCTTGTGAGAAGGAGGAACCACCATCCATGAAGACGAATCGCCGCCGCCTCCAAGGTGCTGCGATTTCGAAACCATCGTGGAGTCGCGAAGCATAGGGTCATCGTCATCGCGTCTGCAGCGTACAATATGGCGACGACGACGGTGGCGATGAGTCGTCATCAATTTGCATCCAAAATCAAATAAGAAAAATGGTGAGTTGCGACGCACGACGGAGTGCCGCCATCGCAAAACAAGGTTCATCAAATCCGAGAATCAGACGAGAATCGACAAAATTGAATGCTGCCGAGTGACGCCGCGAAAACACGCAAAGAACGCGAGGCGCAATGTAACACCGTCGCCTCCAAATACCAAAAAAAAATCAAATTAAGCTCGCCAAAGGCGGCGAGATTTTGGTGTTTTGCCTGATGCGGCGAAGGAGACGAAGCTCAAAAAGGCGAAATTTATTAATAACAAAGAGGGTCAAAACCCTAAAGTATCAATCATGTGCAGAAACCGGTGCAAACATAACACCCTATTAGAGATAAAGACTAATGTCTATTCTTTATTCACGAACGATCGAGACAGCGTTGGTTGTTTCTTAGCATCCAAAAACAAGATTTCCCCAATAAAAATAGAGTAACCATAGGTGGAACAGCGAGTCTCGTCTGTGGGCCCAACAAGATCTCGGAATAAAAATGTAATATCAAGCTCTTTGACGAAGGAGAGACCATAGTGAATCGTGCCCTTGACATAGCGAAGAATACGTTTTCATTGCTAGAAAATGAGCGTCGGAGAGAGTGAAGGAACCGACTAATCGAATCGACAACAGATGAGAGATCGGGGCGGGTGATGGTCGACATCTTTAAGGCCCCAACAAGTGATTCAGATAGCGTGGGATCACGCAACGGATCACCAAGATCTTGACAAGAGACTCCCCACCAATGGAGTGGAAACCGGCAGAGTCCAACAACTCGGCTTCGTTCAAGGATATCATGGGCATATTTAGCTTGACCCACAAATAAGCGGCCGATGTATAAGAAACCTCAAGACCGAGGAAATAATTCAGACACCCAAGATCCTTGATGGCAAACTCACGGTGTAATGCGAGATATAAAAGATCGCAACAACGAAAAATCGTTCCTCAGAATAATGATATCATCGACATAGAGCGACAAATAAATAAATGAAGTGCCTCGATGAAAATGAAACGGTGAAGAATCACAACGACTCAGTAAAAGCCAAGGTTGGTGAGATCTGAAGCAAACCTCTGAAAACCGGGCTAGGGAGCCTGTCAAGACCATAAAGAGCTTTCTTGAGTCGACACACATGATCGTGTAAACGAGGATCAATAAACCCCGGGGGTTGAGCCATGAACACCGGGTTTGTCAAGAACGCCATTAAGGAAAGCATTCTTGACATCAAAGGCGATGAAGAGGCCAACTATGCCGAAACGGATAAAGCCAGGATAATGCGAACGGTTGCGGCTTTGACAACCGGACTAAACGTGAGATGAAAATCGGTTCCGGAATTTGTGTGAAGCCCCGAGCAACAAGACGGGGCCTTGTGACGCTCAATCGAGCCATCGCGATGAAACTTCGTACAAAAACCCATTTCGAACCCACAATATTCGTGCCGGAGGGCGGGTACCAAATCCCATGCTGATTGATTCGGAGGGCATCAATTTCTTCGCATAGCAGCCAGCCACCTTCATGATGGCTGCCGGACTTAAATCCACGAGGCTTCCCGCAGGAAACGAGCGATAATAAGGCGTTGGAAGCTAAGTCAATAGGGTAGCGGGTTGAAAATGCCCGCCCGAGCTCGTGTGACCATCGGTGGCGGAACCCCACCCGAGGAGGCGGGAGGTCTTCTTCAGCAGCAGCCGGATCGAAGCTGAGGTCGCCGCACAAAGCCGTTGATGAGGCGCTGGCGAGCTCTGCCGCGGGATGCGCTGGTCGAAAAGGAGGGGCATGCACTGGTCGTGATGCTGGCTGAACCGATCGCCTATGTCGGATCGTTTCATCAAGGATGCGGGCGATGCACATTGCATGGAGGGTCGAGGCGCGAAGAAAGGCCGGGAAGCCGAAGCGCGGAAGGATGAAGTTACCGCCGAGGCATCCAAGAAGGTGGTAATGTTCCACTCGAGACCGGAGTGGCGCACGGCCTCGGGAAAAAGAAAAAAAAACTCATCAAATTGAGCATGGCGAAAATGAAGGTCCGAAAGAGACAGGATCAAAACATCGAAATCCTTGTAAATGCTACTATAACCCGAAAAAATACACGGACGACTACGAGGCTCCAAATTTGTTATCGGCATAATCTCGAAGGTATGGAAATACCCGACACCCAAAAAGGCTTGAAGTTTGCATAATTAGGAGCATAACCGAATAGCAACTCAAAAGGTGATGAATTTTGCAAAACGGGGGTAGAAGCCAGGTTGATCAAAAAAATAATTGCAAATGCCTCAAACCGTAGAGAAAGCGGTGCATGGGCATGAAATAGCATGGATGCATCTGGCCGGTTTGAATGTGGCGATGCTTACGCTCACTCGCCATTCTCATGCGAGTGTAAGGACAAGACAAACGATGAAGTATGCCATTAAGATTCATAAAATTCGGACTTTAGCATTAACAAACTCGGTTCCCCATCACTTTGAAACACCTTGATTTTACGATCAAATTGATTGCGCATAAAAGGTATGGCCCGAACCAAAATATCGTAGAAATTCAGACTTAAGACACGAATCGGATAAATCCAAAAAAAACGAGAATAATCATCAATAAATGCAACATAATAAGCGAAACCATCGGCGGTAGAAACAAAAAAAGAGAGGACCCATAAATCACAATGAATTAAATCCAAAACACAATCAAGACGCGTTTCTCATTCAATCGAAAAAGATAATCTCTTGCTCTTAGCCAATTGACAAGAAGAAGAGCGACACTCCGGATTCGGTAAAATAGATGTAATGAGATAAATGACCAAGTTTGTTCAAGAAAGAAATAATAGAATGTGGGACATGCCCCAGACGTAAATGCCATAAACCGAAATCGCCTTCAATTCTTTATTCCTGACAAAGAAGAACCAAAGCCTTAATCCCTCGATCAAGCAAATATAAGCCTTTATCACACCTTCCTCGTGCGGATTTGCTTTGTCACTCGGTTCGAATGGCAAAGAACTTATCGAGAGAAAATCACATCGGCCAGGAAAATCGGATGTTAGTTTATCGATAGATAACAATTTTTTTAGTGATATGAGGAACCACTAAAACATCCAGCAATTGCACATCTGCAGACAATTTACTAGAACCAATATGAGAAATATTCAAAGCATTGCCATTACCAACAATGACTGACCCATTACCAGAATAAGGCTCGTAAGTGTCCAATCAAGATCCGATTCGTCATGTGAGCAGAGGCACCGAATCAAGATACCAATCGGGGCAAGAGTCGACACATTGCGGGGAGGATGTGAATGCAGGGCTAAGTGTCTTTGAGAGACAGGTTGATGAGCATTGAGAAACTTAGGACATTTATCCGCATAATGCTCCCCACGACATATCTGACAACGAGGGATTCGACGCCCCCAATTCGTAGAACCGAAAAAACCATTGGTGAAGCGAGTTGCTGCGTCTTTGTCCACGGTTGCGGAAAAAAATTTCCACGATTGCCGAGAACCGCGATTCTTTGCCCAAATCCTTGAACCTCGCTGTCCACCAGAGTTGCCACGATGAAGATGAACGCCCTCGACCCGGGCCCGAGGAACGATCGGCCGTGAATGCAAACTGGGAGGAGAATTTTCCATAAAGACGAAGCATGGACTCATACTGTTTGGCTTTGGCTCAACAAATCACGAAAACGCCGAATAGGAGTAAATGCCATTCGAGTATCCGCAAAGCTTGCAAATTGGACACCCAATCCACGCAAAAACCAATGACTCTTATCCGATTCAATAACGGGACAACCAATAGCATGCAATTGATCACATAACGACTTAAATTTCTTACCATACTCTTCAACCGAGAATCACCCCGACGACGAGAGAGTAATTCCTCGCGGAGTTGATCTTTGGCGAAGTTCTTGAAGAATAAACACCCTCGAGTAGACCACATAGCGCCGCGATGTGGTGGATTCCGTAACTTCGTGAGGCGGCGTCTTCGATAGCGATGTGTAGACGGCGCTAAGAGCTTCTATGTCCTTAATTTTCCAGCCGATAGGCTTTGGATTGGGCGGCCCACGCCTCAGCCGAGGTGGTGGCCGGAGGAGAGGAGGGCGAAATCCGTCCGCCCAAAATAGCCGAAAGCGTGTCAAAACACTTCGCCATATGCTCAATTTGGCGGCGCCATGGAAGGTAATTCGAGGCGCCTAATTTGATTCCAAAACCACTATGTTGATCATGGCGGTGGACAGAAGAGAATCGGTGGGAGGATTGGCCATGTTGAGATGAGCGGAAATCTGCGATGAAGGAGAGTAGCGGGTTTAGATGCAGAATTTGCGTAAGAAGGTTGACGGAGTGAGATTGTGTAGGAGCGATTGGAATAGGATTATCGAGAGGAGATAGGGAGTGACGGAATTTGGAGATTGTTATGGTGAGAAGAAGTGTATTATGCAGAATTAGGATTTCTGCGAGAGAAAGTGAGAACGAGAGCTGCGTGAGGTTAGGATCTTTTACTGATGGATGATACCATGTGAAGATGATTAGAATATCACCGTTGAATTGGTGATTGGAGAAATCTATTATTAATAGACCGTAATACAACAACTTTCCCAAGATACAAGGAGATTTACATGGAAAGAATATAAAATATATAAATACATTGGATAAAGACTAATGTCTATTCTTTATCTCTAATACACCCCAACAAATAATTCAAGTGCACATACGCACAAGAAATTTTAATCTGTGCGGTCACGGGTAAAGCCGATCGCACCCAATCAGATTTATAAAAAAAAACTTTTACAAATCAATCAATTAGTAATTAAAATAAGTGCCTGAAGCTCTGATACCACTGTTGAAATTTAGAGGCACGTAAACACGTAATACATGCGCAGCAGAAATAAATAGTTCACCAACAATGAACACGTAATTGCATAATTGAATACGTATAAACATAAAGAGAAATTTTACAGTAAATCGTACGCATATTTCTCTACTATGGTATCCACGTAATCTCCGTTCACGGACTTGCACAGATTTGTCAACTTTGAATCTGAGACGAAATTTGCTAGAAAAATTCATATTCTAGATTTTATGGAGAAATATGAATTAATGTTGTTTGTGAATTCCCAAGAGCTCATATATATAGGGAAGACCCAGCTTAAATCTTAAGCTAACCTGATTGGGAAATAAAATCCCTAATCTTTATTTAAATAAATCTCTTAGATTTATTTCCCACATATAAAATATCTACGGATTTAATTCCCATATATGTCAAATCTCTACGATTTGATTCCATATATATTAAATCCTATAATAATATTCCATATATTATTATTGGGAATCATATTTAATTAAATCCAATTTAATTAAATATTAATAATAATTAATTCCAAATTAATCTATTATTAATTAATTATCCATAAATTAAATATTAAATTCAATTTAACATTTAATCAACCAACTATAATCTGTAAAAAGGGAACTACTTGTTGTGTGACTCATAGGCCCTCATATATCGAGCGATTAGTCAAACTAACAGTCTTAATTGAATCCTAGACAATAAATCGGACATTCTCAATATATGAGGTATGTTGTGAGAAACGTGCAACTACCTGTAACTGAAACATGGGCTATTACAATTTCCTCCTTTCATCCACGAATACTCGATTAAGTCTTGAACATGATGAAGTGTCTATTCAAATAACTTAATCATATTATCTCTAATCACTAATTGATCAAGTATGTCACACCTAGCCACAAAGTCTAAGTTGACGTGCATCGGCCGATGACTTTGATCCAATTATGATGAGGAGATGAGTATTCTCTCTAAATCTACATTGATGAATGAATCATACTATTGGCTCAACTACCACGCACATGCACTTCGTGATGAACCCAATCCAAGCCATATCTACCCATAGACGGGTGCAAGCGTCGGTCATGGTTAAAGTTCATTACTCCACACATGTCGTGCGTATTGACCTCAAGTCAAATGAGTATCGCATCGCTCCCACTAATCGAGACACCCGTAGACATATATTGTGGACTTACATCAAACGGTTTCTCGGATGGGTATACCAATACCCTCCAAGGTATCTGTGCATCCATCATGAGATACCCAGTATCTCGTAGTATGTGAGATCTTACTACACTCTCTAAGAGTATGATGCAGATCGCACACCAATCTCCATTGCATCATCAATATCCCATTCTTGATGATCCTTGATCGGGGCTATTTGAGAATTATGCTTAAGTCATCTGAGTTCTCACAACCTCAATGACAACAATAACTCATGTGAACACTTGCATGAATAAATGCAAACAATCAAACATAATATTCAAACAAGTGTATTGCCATACATTAATATTAAATGAACTATAATATTAAATCAAATTGAATATCATCGAGTATTATGTCCTTAAAATAGATTGTCTCTAGAACACTAACACTAACACTTATCTCTCTATTAGTCATTTCTCTCCCCCTTCACATATATATATATATATATGGAGGAAGAGTCATTATTCTATTTTATCACCACCCCACACCCATATATATAAAGGGGAGAGAGAGAAATATCAAAGATAGACTGAGAAGAGAGAATGGGAAGAAGAAAAAGAGGTGAGAGACGAGGGAGAGAGAGGGAGAGGAAATTGAGGAAAAATAAATAGTGGAAAGTGAGAGATAGCAAAGAGGAAGAAGAGAGTGGAGATGGCGAGAAGGGTAAGAGAGACAGGATGTATATATATATAGAGAGAGGGGTGAGAATTGAACGAGAGATAAAAAAATCGATAGAGAGAGATAGAGGAGAGTGGAGAGAGTAGAGAGAAGACGAAGTGAGGGAGTGAAAGAGGAGGAAAAAGTAGGGTAAGAAGAGTCGGGAGAGTGGCAAAGATGAAAGCGGAGAAAGAGAGCGGAGAGAGATGATGAGAGAGAGAGCTAGAAAGAGAATATAAAATATAATTATTATATATTAAAATAAATATGTATTACTGTCGAGTTAGCAAAGAACTTATAAATTTCATTATTTAAGGGGGTGTTTTAAAACACTTAAAACAGCTTCCAGAAGCACTTATTTTCAAAGTTCTCTCTCACAGCTTTTGAAAATAAGTGCTTCTAGAAACTGTTTTAAGTGTTTCAAAACACGCCCTAAACATTCTAATAACCTATATTCTACTTAAAAAGTTATTTCTTCCCATTCTATTTTTGATTGGTCAAGTTAAAATAGTATGAATTTTATGAGAGAGTTGTGTATTAGTATTAAGAGGGACAAAGTTGATGTTTAGGGTGATTTGGTCCTTTTGAGAGAATGAGATAAAAAAATATAGATATTTTTGGGTGTAATTATTAGTGACATGAAATGTTTAGAGATATATGTAAAGGGTATTTTGAAATGGTAAAGTTGTTTTTTTGTCATTTATTGAATGAAAAAATTGGACATTCATTTATGAATTTTGAACAATAAAAAATAAGACGGATGGAATACATTTTATAAACTTTTGAAGTAACTTGAAAGATAGTATTAGAGTTTATAATATATCTAAAATTATAAGCTTAGTTTTTGGTGGTGATCAATTCATCCTGTGTTTTCATAATCGAACTGGCGACCAAACCAGTCTGGGCATTGGTTGTTGGTCCAACCGGTTAGACCGGTTAAATCAACGGTTCAACTGTTAAAATGATTTATGCATTATTTCTTTTATATATATTTTTTGTATGTTACATTAAAAAATAAATATTATTTATAAAAAATTAAAATTATACTAATTTATAACTTATAGTAAATCTTATATTAAAATAAATACAATAGAGTTTGGAGATCAGAGATGATGTCGTTGTTGATTAATTCCACATAGTGTGTGACGGCGGTAAAGAGATTAAATGAGGTTGATGACTTGTGAATGAATTTATAAGAGAGAAAATGATACTGAGATAAAGATAATAACATTACACAGAGTGATTTAGAGAAAAATAATGAAAAAATTAAGAAATGTAATTTAATAAATAATAAAAAATAATATAATCGGATTAAACGTTTTTAAGGAGTAATTCGACCAGTGACATGAGCCAGTTCACGGTTCGACTGGTTCAACCGGTTTTTGAAAACATTGAATTCATCTTTCAGCAAGTTTACGTGGTCTAATTATAAGTACCATGTTAATTTGGTATTCGATATATAGCACGTCTTTAAAATTAGTTTAGTGATCAATTTTTATAATAAGCAAATTATACGTCTCGAAAATATTAATATAAGATGAAATCGATACAATTGATAAATTCTGGCTATGGAGAAGGTATTATATATGTGCCACATATTTTGAAATGAAAAGATAGTTGATCATAGTGCACAACAATGCAAAAGAATCTGTCAAAATCTTACACCTATATATGTTTCTCTTCTACTTGTACAAATTATGTGCGTTCTTCAATATGGCCAGATTGTGATTGATTCTCAATATATGGTGTTGATTCACTTGCAATTGTACCTGTTCAGCCGACCTGAAAATTTTGCGGACATTGGTAAATTTGTAGTACTAAATTTAACTAGGATGTTGATGAATTAAACTAAATTTACCATACTAAATAACCGAATAAAATTATTGGAACAATAACACAGAGAGCCTGAGACATTTAGCGGTGTTTTCAAGCTCTATCGAAACAGTAGAAACACTTTTTTTTTATGTTGAGCCCTAATATTTCTCACTATTCCAGTATAGTTTGAAAACAACTCCTCAATTCACCATAGTTTTTCATTATTACATTTCTTCAATTATTAGACACGCATGAATTTATTAACCTCTATCGAGTGACTTAAGTAAGTCATTTCTCGAACAGGTAATTAATTAGTTCAATAGTCAAGCGTGGATAACTCAACTGATTAGAGCTCCACCACTTGAGACACGAGGTTTTGAGTTCGAGACACGGAGAGAGAAAATTTATTCCCTCTTGTGGTAGTTCCCCTTGTGGTGGGGTGGTGTTCCCTCTCTTGTGGTGATTGCGAAGTAGTTGCGCTTTTGAGTTGCGATTTCGGGTAGTCCCCCTCTTATGGTGGTTGCGGTTCTGGTCTACAATTAAACGAAACGATGTTGTCACGTGCCCGGTGATAGAAGGAACTATTGTAATTGATTATATTAAAAAACTATTATAATTAATTACCTTTAAAATAATAATAATAATAATAATAATTAATCAGCTCAATATAAATTAATTGTTATTTCAATTTTGATTAACTACTTCCCCTGTAATTATTTTCAATCATTTTCGTTGTACATCAACAATCACTTTTATGTCCCAATTATTTTAAAATTATAGCACAACACTGACAATGTAATCATCATTAATTCTATTCACATTACTTTATTTGGAATTTCATACTCAATACGAATTTGATCAGGCTAAATTGATTTTTTTTATTTTTTTGAAATGGCTCAATTGATCATATTCATTCCTCTCTACAAGTTTGAATCTTTAGATAGAAGAGAATTATTTCATGGCATCAGGGCCTTTGTCCTGATTTCAAATCCCGTCTCCACCCATATTAAAATGTCCCCTCAATGGCCTCCACTCCCTGTGCCATTTTTTGTGTTTCAATATGTATTCCACCTCCTCAATATTTTAATTTTTCGTGTTTCAATTTGTATTCCACCCCCTGGATCTTTAACGAATGGATTCAGGATTAAAGTAGTTCATTGGATATATTTCAGTATTCCACATATCATACGCAGATGATACCATTCGAAGGGTAGAGTTGATGAAATCCTTTCATTCCGCAGGTTACTCCTCTGGTTGTCTCAGCATCAGGTCCACCACTTTTCCTCGTCCACCAACATTCCAACACCTCATCACCTTCGCTTCACACCATTATTAAGATATGACTCCAACTTTAAGGTATAAATAAGGCATCTTCTTGATTTCATTGTAAACCATCTACACTATATATCTAATTTTTCATATGGAAACATTCAAATCTTCGCCACCACAACACCATTATGGCCCCGAATCAACGGAGGCGGTTTTAAATGATGCGATCGCCATCTAGTCTTGACGACAACGACGATCAACAAAATTACCCGAGTCATCCGAAGTTTCTTTGCACCTCCAACACCAACAATTCTTTTCCCAGAAGTCTCGTTTGATTAGAAGTAAAACCAAGTCAAGATTGTTTGGAACCAGAGGAAAAGCACCCGAGATCCCAGTCTCAAAGAAAAGGGACGAGCATGACCGAATTCAACGAGGATGACCAGTTTCTTGAAGAGGATTTACCTGATGATTTCAAGAAGATGGAGTACAACAATCTTTCGGTAGTGCAATTAGTGTGTTTGATATTAATTATTGCGGCATTAGTTTGTAGTTTAACTATTAAAAGGTTGAGAAGGCATAGTAATGCGGTTGGATTGGGGCTATGGAAATGGGAATTCATGGTTGTGGTTTTGATTTCAGGGAGATTGGTCTCGGGTTGGGCAATTAGGATTATTGTTCTTTTGATTGAGGGGAACTTTCTGTTGCGAAAATGGGTTTTGTTTTTCATATTCGACTTGAAAAAGTTCGTGCAGAATTGTGTGTGGTTGGCTCTGGTTTGGGTTGTTTGGCATTATATTTTTGATGAGAAGATTGAAAAGGTGGCGAATACCCGGGTTTTGTCATATGTTTCTAAGATTTGGATGTGTCTTTTGGTGGGGACATTGATTTGGCTAGTGAAAACTTTGCTTGTTAAGGTTTTAGCATCTTCGTTTCACGTGAGTACGTTTTTTGACCGAATTCAAGAAGCGTTGTTCAATCAGTATGTGATTGAGACCCTTTTAGGACCGCCATTGATTGAAATTCAACAAGAGCAAGAAGAGAAGGAGAAGGTGATAGTTGAGGTACAGAAACTTCAGACTGCAGGGGCGACTGTTTCAGCCAATATGTTTCCAACGATTGGAAAAATTGTGGGTGCTCCAAGGAAGACTCTTACATTTACGGGTTCGAAGAAGGAAGAGAAGAATGGCATCATTTGCATAGGTTGAATCAGAAGAATATTTCAGCTTGGAATATGAAGAGGTTGGTTAGTACAGTGAGGAAAGGAGCGCTCTCGATTATAGATGAGGAAATAAAAGGCTCTAAGTGAGTTTCTTTCTATGCGTATACAATTCAAATTACTGTTATATGTTAGGAATTGATTATTACGTAATATATCTCATAATATGAAATGTTTTCTGTGATCAGATGTATTTATCTGCAGGATTTATTTCGTTTAATGCGAGAGGATGAGGCTTTGAGGACTTTGGGTCTCTTTGAAGATAGAACCGAGGAAAAAGGAATCAGCAAAAGTGCTCTTAAAATTTTGATGGTAAGGAATATTATCTTGTTATCCCCCTGGTTATAACCACATATTTTTGCTAATTTTCTTATTATCTTCCTATTTAAGGGTATTGTGTCAACTTACTCATAGAGGTTTGAGATTGATACATATTATTTTACCTACAAAAAAAATTAAATGTGTTCTGAATGACTTTCACTACAGGTTTCAGCATTCAGAGAACGAAGAGCTCTTGCATTGCCTCTAAATGACACAAAAACTGTTGTTAACAAACTGCACAACATGTTGAATGTCTTGGTGGGGATTCTAATTGTTGTCGTCTGGCTTCTTATACTCAAATTTGCAACAACACACTTTCTGGTCTTCTTAATCTCCCAGGTTCTTCTAGTGGTATTCATGTTTGGAAACACGTGCAAGACAACATTTGAGGCGACCATCTTCTTGTTCGTAATGCACCCATTTGATGTGAGTGATCGTGTTGAAGTTGATGGAGTTCAAATAAGTTTCCTTTTTGAAAAAATTACAACTAGATACAAGATTGAGTAAACCATTACAACCAGGTACAATGTGCAGCACGATTCAGAAAAATTGCACTAAAGTATTGTACTTTAGTGCAATTTTTCTGCACTTTGTACCTAGTTGTAATGTTTTGGGTGACTTTGTAGTGGAATGTTTTTCTCCCTTATTTTTTAATGAGAATATGAACTTGTTTTTAGTGTACTCATTTACCAAGTTGCATGTACATTGCAGATAATTGTTGAGGAAATGAACATATTGACAACAGTTTTTCTAAAGTTCGATAACCACAAAATCTATTATCCAAATAGTGTCCTTTGCACAAAACCAATTCACAATTTTTACCGTAGTCCAGATATGGGAGACGCAATTGATTTTTGTATTCACATTTCAACTCCTAGTGAGAAGATTGCAACAATGAAGGATAGGATCACAAGGTGTGCCTTTATTGTCTCTTTTCACACTACACATTCAACAATTTATCTTTTCAAACAATGGTCTGCTTGCAGGTATGTTAATAATAGGAGTGACCATTGGTAACCAGACCCAATGATTGTCATGAGAAATGTGGAGGACATGAATAAGTTGATGTTTTCGATTTGGCTTTCGCACAAGATGAATCATCAGGATATGGGTGAGAGATGGACAAGGAGAGCATATGTTGTGGAGGAAATGGTTAAAACTTTTAGAGACCTTGATATTGAATATCGCTTGTTGCCTCTCGACATGAACATACGCGACATAAGTTCGAATAGACTGCCATCTAATTGGACCACTTGTCCTCCTAATTGAGCTTGCTTTATCCATATGGAAAAAAAAAATTGTGGGTGAAAGCAATACTACAGCAGAACATTAAGAGAAGCTATATTATCTTTTTGAATAGGTTTGGCAGAGCTTATAAGCTCCATCAAATAACTTATAAATTGTTTTGTAGCTTATAAATGTTTAAAAAGTAATTGGTAATAATTAAATTAAATTGATTTAAGATCTTAAAATAAATTATTTGCACCATATATAAGCTTCAAAAGAAGTATCAAGATTCAAACTTATTTTTCTAAAATATATATTTTAAGTTATACTTAAACAATACTACATCCTGGTCATTCTAATTAGATGTCATTCAAGTCTTTTACATTATTTACATAATACAGTTGTTTTGACTTTATCTCCCCTTATTATCTCATATATACCCCCTAATAATTAAATTTTATGGTCATTTACATTTATAATTTTATTACAGATGTGTAGTGTGAATATTTTTTACAGCTAATAGTATTGTTAAAAATATTTAGTTGTCATTAATTAAGGTTAATTTTGGTATAAAAATATCCTTAATTTATCTAGAAAAACTCAGAATGACATCTAGATTTTCTAAATACTACTAAAACAAAAACCAAGTAACAAAAATAACAAATTATCACAAATAAAATCAATTAATAAAAAGGCTTCAAATTACAGGTCAATCATCCCTCAGTTCTAACTATTTTAATTAAATGTAATGTTCGACTCTACCTTGCTCAGATACTAATGTCCATCAATAAACAGCAAGTTTTGTTTATCGGTATTATCCTTTAATTATTCAATTGAAACAAGCTCTTCAACGAGTCTTTTGGCCGAATAGTCTAAATACAATCTAAATTTAATTCGGTAAAAGCATTAAACACTAGGATGAAGGACAGACTGATTCCTGAACACGCAAGCTTGATTCAAAGAATTCTATTTATATCACCCTAGTAAAATATTACCATAAATACAAACCATTACGGATTACAAAATATGGACTAGCACATGCAAGAATTAAATAATCTAGGTGATCAATCTAAATTAAATAATCAGGCATGAAAGCAAATAAAACAAATGATATAAATAATCCTGAGCAAAGATATCACAAACGTTACGGAATTCAATCAACAATAACTAAAACATGAGTTCAGAAATCCCTGGAATTGGAATAAAAGTACTAAAATCTCTTATCTCGTGCTTCAAATATGTCATCTCTCACCACTACTACAAATTTGCTAATAGATGATGGATATTATCCGTCATCTATGTACTAAAATCTCTGTTATCTCGCTGAGGGTTGTGGTAGACCCTCGGTAATAGATAGCAGACATATATCTGTCATCTATTCTCAACTGGACCACGAATATTATCCGTTGTCTTTTATAAATATATCCATTATCTGTTCATAGATAGACAACTGAATTAACCGTAGTCTTTTTATAACTATATCTGTCATCCATTCACAACTAGACCACGAACATTATCTGTTGTCTTTTATAAATATATCCGTTATCTATTCCTAGATAGACAACAAAATTTAACCGTAGTCTTTCTATAAATATATCTATTATCTAACTATATATAGACAACCAAAGTTGAAACGCCCCAAATTTAAAAATAACCCACAAATGAGCCGAGGCGTTCCCAAAATTGGCATGATCATTTAATTAAAGAAAATATGATTAATTAGATGAGATTATTACAAGACAAATCATTGGAAATTGCAGCGCAAGACTCGTATCTTAAAAACATTACTACATTCATCATAAATTACTTGCGCCCACCTCCTCGCCGTACCTTGCCCGAGCTCCTTCATCCTGTAAAATAAAACTGTGGGGGATGAGTGTCTAAAATACACCCAGTGAGGGAAACATCAGTGATTGCATTGTAAAATGACGTATGTAATCAATATATAACATTCAAGTGTAGCGTGTGAACACATGCAACATCAGGGAGAGATACTGGCACTCACTGGTCACCCAGCGGCCCGTGTCGACCTCGACCCAATGACAAAGTGGCACATCGGGGAGAGACATTGACACTCACTGGTCACTCAGCGGCCCGTGTCGACCTCGACCCAATGTACGGGCCATTACCCGGCTTACACATTGTACGGACCATTACCCAGCTTGCATACACACGGGCCATTACCCGGCTTGCATACAGATTTCACATTTATCACGTAATCATGGCATATATCATTCACATATCACATATTAACATAGTAACCATAACATGGAATATTTTACCTAGTGAAGAGTGGAGATTGCCCTCACCTTAAAAAAATAGAAGCTGCAATAGATGATGGAATGCAATACCCTTTAGTGATTCCTAGTTCATGATACCTTGATGCTCTCGCACCCTATAAATTCTCAAGTCTCTCCTCATACCCTACAAGAAATACCTCATTTTATAACCTCAAAATAGATCTTAAAATGTAATATATATCTCAGGTTGTCCATCTTCATACTATTTATTACTAAATATACTTCTAATTCAATAATATATTACATCCAAGTAAATAAATGTATATAATTAAAGTAAATAATTACTATCTAAATTGTACTGTTACAAAACTAATACATCAAGACTTTGGTAAAAATCTTATTAATCTTTAAACATTAATTAATAATAAATAATAAGAACGTAATCGCTAATTAACATTATCTAGTAGCCATAATATAAATAACCTATTATACCAATAATAATATACATGATTAAACTCTTACACATGTACATAAACACAGCCACATACTCATACTAATAATATTAATTATAATAATAATAATAATATTAATAATCACAATTAACCCCCAAAACACCAAAACATAAACGCACACACATCATCAACACAACAATTGAACACCCCTTATGTAAAAAGCTAACGACAACATTGAAGTATGATCTTACAGAGGGATGTAGGGATAGGACGGTGGTTCGGCTGAAGTTTTGCACTTTCCTCCCTTTTATTTGTCTTCTATTTTGCTGATTTTATCTCATTTAGAATAGTAACATAAGAAGTGTATATATGTATGGTAAGCCTCATTGTCTCTTCTAACTGTCTCTTATCCTTATCCTTGAAGTTTTCTATATATTCTTATTGTTATAATAATTACTATTATTAGTTAACAATCATATATGGTGTATATCCATTAACGTGGATAACTAATGACCACAAGGTCAAACTTATCACCCTATATTAGTACTTGCTATATAATATAATATATTATATTAATGTTCTTTGGTCTTAATAGGAGAAGGATACATGGCCACATTCCCTAATATACATAATCTACACGTGTATATCCAATTGCACTTAGTTTAATTTATAAATTTGGTTATCATATTATGATCTTTAATTTAAACAACACCATTAATACTAAACTATTTATATTACTAAAACATCGATACGTAACTGTCGATTCTTTTTTTTTTTTTTCCCTAATAAATCTAAACTAATTATAAAGGAGTTTTCACACTAATAGTTATATGTAAATATTAATAATATATTGGCTTTTGGGGTGTTACAAAAGTTATACGTTATCTTTGTTAAAAAAATTCGTTAACTATTTACAAACAAACAACACTTATCCATTGTGTATTCTTTTAATCCCTAATTAAAAAATTAATTAATACTAAATTAAAAGAAAACAAAATAATAAACAAAATACACCAAAATATAATATAAAAGTACCAAAATGCAATAATATTCCAATATCCATTTCAAGTTCAAGGTCGAGTTCCTCAAATCATTTCAAGTTCAAGTATCAAAAGTTCCAATATCCATCCCACTCAATCATCATTTCAGAAAGTAAAATAGTTGTACAAAAGACACAAAAACATGAAAAGTTCTAGCATATTTCAACTTAGCAACCTCTCTAATGAGTGAACCATGCATGACCATTGATCTCTCGTGGTAAAACCAACCTCTCATCAGAATCGCAAAACAAAATTACAATTTACATGAATATATGAATTTATAATAATGAATTCAATACTAATATATAAAAGGGAATCCTCCCAATACATTTGTATTAAACATCCAAACAACTCCTCAAAATGAAATAACAAGAACTCAAGCACACCAAACCAAGAACTATAGTGACTAACCGCATTAAAAAGTAATATTTCTACAACTCAAGTTCACAAAATAACGTTTCTATCAAGAAAAACAGCAACTATAACCATAAAAGAAACAATAACATACACGCTACACCACAAAAACCAAAATAAGAAAAAAGAACTCATTGTATGCGTTACCTTCACTACTTTCGACAACATATAACCAATGCACTTTCACCAACTCGGACCGCACTTCATCAATTTCAGCTTTAGTGTAAGTTCTCTCCTTGAACTATGAAATAATATATATTAATACTACAAACTACAACATATTTTAAACTAAAGAAAGGAATAGATAATTTTGGAAAGGAACATTAATATTACCTGATACTGCATTGAAGACATATCCAATGATCCATCAAATTCAGTTATTTGTCTCATGGATCGGAGTACATCCACATTGCTCGAAATCTGGTTGCTTAGGAACCTAGTTCAGGAACAAATTAAAACGATTAATTCAAAATTTATTAATCGAATTACTTGCTAGTCACGTCTTTCGTACCGTGATTACTTTCCACATAGCATTTTTTCTTGGTTTCCTTATCAAAGTCTCGGAAGTGAACATTCTCAATGCCCTTCAAATATTTGACAAGAGTTAACAAGACAATGCCACAATAAATATAAAATAATAATAGGAGAAACGCATATAACATTTCTGTCAAAGAACAGTTCTGTCAATCTCATTGTTACCACATTATAAACCGGGCTACAAAAAGAAATGTAAAAAAACTGATCATATATACTGCTGATAACTGCATAGAATTTGGGCAGCATGGCTACAGAATTTGTCAAAAAATTGATCATATGGAATTTATCATACTGCTGAAAACTGATCATATATACTGCTGAAATGTCAAAAAACTGATCATATATACTACAAAAAGAACTTTACAACTGATTTTCTAATACTTGAAAATTGCACAAAATTTGGGCAGCATGGCTAAAAACCAGATTTACAACTGATTTTGCCAAAGATTTCTTGAAACACTAGGTCCTAAAATATAAACTACAAGAGAAGCACATGTAGTAAACAAGCAACCAGAATTACAAATTATCAAATGTAGATGTCACTTACATTCTCATCAGCATAACGTGCGTAGCCTTTATGCGAAAGTCTGTGAGGATATTTGTGTCGAGCTCGTAGCTCCTTCTGTTTATTGCTCAAATTCTTGGAATAAAAACAAGCAATTAAACTACATAAAATTCAATAAATAACATATAAGGGAATGCAAATAAAAATATCACATCAAAAGGATACCTTGAAGTTTTTAGACAGGCGACTGATGACAAATTGACTACATTTTTGTATTTTAATATGCTTATATTCTATGGGTGGCTTATGTAAATCAGGAGAGTTCATCCTTTTCTTTACATACAGTTTCGTGAGTCTTGACTTATGGGACCGCCACTTGTTATTTGCTGACTCGAGACATGCTTTCCTCCAACTCGGGTCAACATTAAAGCATTCCTAGAATGTAATTATTATGATGAATATGATATTAAAATACAACGGTTAGTAAAATCTAAAATCAACAAATTTTAATATTTGTAAGGTTACTTAAGTTCACATTGTCCCATATAGCATCTTTGGTGTTTTTAGGAACTTCCTTCCAATTTGTGTAGGCGATTTTGACCTTTTTCTTTGCAATCACACAAATGTAACTTTGTAGTTCAGCTCCATTTTGACCGATTGACCTCCCATGTGAATCAAGTATGACATCCTTCTTTACTCCTTGTAATCTAAGATGTTCCAAGTTCAACATTTCAGTAACACCTCTCTTGGTTTTTACTGATGATTGGCTGCTCATCTCTGTTTCTGAAGTAACATCAGTGTCTACATCATCTCTGGCTGACTGCTCCTCTTTCTCCACCTTTGTTGCTTTCTTATCCTTATCACGTGCTTGATTCTTCACACTTTCTTGACGAGAGCTCTTACGACCTTTCATATTTGCCACAATCCCGTTGAACACACAAACATAATTGAGTTATCAACATTCGAATAAGTGCATAAGTATTATTAATCAAATTAACAAAGATAAAAGTGCATATTACTAACATCAAAGGATTAAGCATTTGGGTTATCAACTCCTTACAGCTCACAACCTGCTGCTACTATTTTATCTGCTCCTCATCAAATTGCTAATAATTTCTTCTAAATTATTATATTATAAAAACCATATATTTTACTTGATACATTATTGCAATATCTGAATGACTTTGTACTGCATCACTCTCACTTTAACAACATAAACAGAGCAGCTGATGCATGATAATTCAAATACAATTCAATTCGTGTTCAATCTCAAATTGATTAGATATATGAAAAGGGAAAAGTTAATTTGACAACATAAGAATCACAATAGGGCCAAAAATCAACAAGAACATGAGCCAATAATGCAGCAACACAATGTCCAAGTCTTTCTCACACACACACTCATATATAGATATATAGATACAAATAGAAAGATATAGAGAGAGACAAAAAAAGGGAAAGGGAAATTACAGGGAAGGCGGTGGCGGACGTGAATGTTGGAGTCGGGAATTGGGGTTCGACTTTAGGACGGCGACGACACTCCAAGGATGGACGGCGACGGCGAGGCACTCCAAGGTTTGACAGCGACGACGACGACACTCCAAGGATGGACGGTGACGGAACTCCAAGGATGGATGGCGACGACACTCCAAGAATTAGGACGAAGTCGATGGTGTTGAGAGTTGTGGTGGTGAGAGCAGTGGTGTTGAGAGCGGGAGAAAAAATTAGGCCGCAGTGTGGGTGAGACCGGAAGAATTAGGGCATAAACATTCTAAGTGTGGGTGAGAGCGGGAGAAAAAATTTGGTGAGGGCGGGAGAAAATTAGGGCAAAAATTTTCATTAATTTGGTGTATTGGGTGTCGAACCTGGCACCACATGACTTAGATGATGGCACCTCCGATTTAATTAAATTAAAAAAAAAATACTTTAGATAACCAAACTTAGATAATGGAGGGGCAAAACCGGTCATCTATTAGCGAGTAATCTCACAAATAGATGACGGATATAGATTAGAAGATGGATTTTAATCATTAAATGACGGAAATAAAAATATCCATTATCTAGTCTCTGTTGTATATCTACAAATTTGTAGTAGTGCACTCTTTTTTGATATGGGGCGCTCCCAATTTGATATGGGGCTGGAAGCCTGAAGTGGGGGTTTGGGACACCCAAAATTCATGCTCTAAGGGGTTTTATAAGTGGAGAATGGGCTGGAAAGGGTTTAAACCCCGCTGGCCTCTAAATTCCTGAATTTGGATCCACACTTTGGGTAACCCGATTGTGGGTCATGTAACTCAAAACGACTCGAACTTCTTTTGCAAGTACTTGGGCCCTAAAACTCATATCCAATGCTCCAAAAGGACCCTAAAATCACCTAAGATCACACAACAAATAGGTCAAAAAATAGGTCAAATGTAGAATTTCGTCATCAAAGTACACATAGGTAGAAAACATGCAATCCTAACATAATTTAGTATAATAAATTGCACATTAAATAACTAAAAATATGCATAATTGTCTAATTATCATTCACGCTTTTCACTGCATTAGTTTTTTTTTTATTCAGATAATTAAAAGAATGTTGTAAAAATCTTTGAGAAAACTTTAAAGTGCGATAACTTATTAGATATTAGTTTAGTGATTTATTTTCCGAACTAAAAGTGTTACAAGTGATTTTATCCATAGAAAAAAGACGTCACTTGAATTTTTAGAATTTGAAATGTTTTGGGTTGTTATCCTTATGTCTTGATTGCGTATAAAATTTTATTGACTATATATGTAATGTGGCATCCCCAGAAAGAAATTTATCTAAAATAAAATTATTAAAAACGTACTTACGATCAACTTTGTCACATGAAGAGTTAAATGGATTAACAATTTTATATAGAGAATGATATGTTGGAACTTGGAACACATTAATTATGAAGATATTATTGATAATTTTGTCTCTTAAAATGCTAAAAGATGTAATTTTAAATTATTTATGTTTATATTCATTTATTTTTTTGCATATACATGTTATTTATATTATTTGATGTTGTCAAAAAAGGGCAATTCATTTTTTTTATTTGCCACGGGCTAAAAAATGTCAGGATCAATTCATTTCATTTCAAAGTGACCAACTCAATATTCGCATCAAACACAAGTTTGCTTGTTCGGTATTTTTTCATGGCAAAGTATAGGGTGAACAAGTTTCACGGTGAAACTGGTTAAGGAGTGTGACTTGTATTACTAAAGAGCGTGAATTTTTACTATAAAGGGTGTGACTTTTTACTATAAAGGGTATTACTCATAAAAGTGAAGTGTGTGACTTATATTATAGCAGAGGGTATCGTAGTGATAACTGAAGGGTGTGACTTATAATACTAAAGGACGTGACTTATATTACTAAAGAGTACTCATGTAAAAAAAAAAATCAGTTTCACGGTCAACAAGTTTCACAGCATACCAACTCTTTTTTCATTTCCCCGGGCTTGTTTGGCGGTGCCTTTTCAAATTTTTTTTTTTTCTAATAATTTTAATTTCATGTGTCTTAATTAATTTAATACTCCATCCATTCCAAAGTTGTTTTACCCCTTTTTTCCAAAAAACCTCGTCCAAAAACTTATTTACCAATTTGCATTAAATGCATGAAGTAATTACACCATTTTCCACTATCCCCTCTCAACATCTTCAAATTACATCTCATGTCATTATTTTTACACACAAAAAGTCATCTACTTTAATAATAAAGTAAAATAAACTTCTATACCCTCAATAAAAAATCACTTTATCACTTTAAAAACTAATAAATAACTCTCACATTAAAACTCGTGACAAAAGCAAAGGGGTAAACTTATTCATTTCATAAAAAATGTAGCACAATAAAAAATCATATTATTAAAAATTATCAAAACTTATTCTTAAAACATAATAAAAATGTCACTCACTCATTCTCAGACTTAACAGATAAAATCGATTTGGCCTTCTTCAAAGATCCACTACAGGATGACTTGTCATCAAATGATCGTTTTAGCACTGCATCAGTTTCTTCAAGACAAACAACATCAGTGTATGGAATATTTTTGTTGGGTGAAACGGAGTCATCGCATGTTGAACCAACCTAGTAAAAGTAAATGGAAAAAAAAACAATGTATAATAAAATTTTGTATTGATTAAAAAACTTATATATAATACATAATAATAAAAAAACATATTAAAAAATGAAATATTACCTTAGACGTATTGGAAATTTCACTACCAACAGCTTGGGAATTCTCATTGCCATGCTGTAAAACAAATGGTGTTGAACAATTTTTTTTTGATATTATAACAATGTAATATAAAACTTATTTACCGTTGTATAAATTATTTAAAAAATTAACAAAATAGTAAGTTAGATAAATATTCACACCTCGTTAGATTCAGGAAGAGTTGAATATTTGTTTATCATTGATGAATCCGTATTCACCTTGGCAACACTAATAGCTCTGCTCTGTTGGACAATTTCTTCAGGTTTAACTTGAATTCTAAACAGAAGTGTGCGATTGAGAAGATCCTGGGTCTCAAGCGGGATATTATATCCATCCTTCTGAAATATAATAACGATAAAAATAAATATAGAATAAAAAATATTTTACATTATTAATAATGATAATTTAAAATACATATATATAACAATTGAACAAATAGAACAAAATTGATTATTAAAACTTACATATTTACAATTCTCCAACAATTCATAAGCTCTTTTGTAAAGCAGCTCACAACAAATTTTGTCCCATAGATTGAGCGTAAAATTGTTCGTACCATCCTCAACAATAATCCTTATCCCATATCTAGAAACATTATGAATTATAAAAACCATATTAACAACGACTTCAGTTTCTAAATTTTTTTTAACTAAAATAAATAAAAAATTGTGTGTATACAAAAATGAAAATGGTAACATATATACCTTATAACAATGGAAACATCATCCTTTCCACATTTAGAGCAAGAAAATTTTCCACTATTCTTAAATACTTTTCAAGAACATTTTTTACAGGAATAAAACCACAAGTTATCATATGACTCCAATTCAATTATTGTAGCACATATCCAATACATACCAACCTGAAAATTAAACAGACTAAAAATTATAAAATGCAATATAAAAATTAATATTATTCAAAAAAAAAAGAGAAAAAAATAATATTTTATATAAACACTAACCACGTTATTTCGAAGAATCCAATCAATTGACTTCACATCAAAGTTAGAAACATCACTGCCTCCACCGGTCTCATACAAAAAAGACCACGAAAATGACCCACATATTACTTTATCTTTTGATTTAATAGCAAAACTATAAAAAATAGAAAAGAATTATTAGCGTGCATTTCATATAAAAACCTCTTCAAAATTTTTTGAACATACATAATTTTACCTCTTTTTCAGATCAGAAATTTCCTTAATGTCATTACCAAAAATAATTTGGGAGGTATTGAAGGAATTTGACATTGATACTTCACCTGAAAATTAAGGTACAATTTTTAATATATTTTTTTTTAACAACTTAGGCATTTGTCAATAAACATACCGTTAAAAACTTTTGGTCGAAACATTTTGAAAATAAGTACAGGTGGAGTTTCATATCCAGATGCGTGCACTTTTTTCAATTCATCAATGAAATCACCCCAAAGGGAAACTTTCAACCACGAACCCCTTGTATTAAATATATAAAAAAAATTAAACGTAAATAATAAAAAGAATTAAAAATTTAATATACATATAAAAAAAATACTTACACGCTCTCCTCTATGGTCAAATCCAATAATTTTGTAGTTCTTGACCCAACTTGTCTATCAACAATATCACCAATATAATAGACTCGGCATATTACATCTACATAATGAAAGTATCAAATTAAATGTTAAAAGTAAATGAACTAATTATATATTTTAAAAAGAATATTCATACATAAAAATATATAAAAATATTCATGGTATATCTAGTTACCAATAAGAAGATTCTCATAGATATCATTATCAATTGTTAATTGTGAAAAGTCCCTAAAGAAACAAGTTGAAAGGAAAATCTACATCAGCTGCTTGAATCAATCGAGTATTAGATATGAACTGGATCTTAAATTTGTTAATGGTCATCTTAAATGAAGATTTGTCAGGAGTGACAATGAAATTTCGAAGAGTGTACAATCCGTCTTCCACAATATTATCCTTGAACTTATCAAAATGATATGGCTTGATGGTAGCATGAATCCTATCACCCTATACATGAAAAAAAAATTAATATATTAAATGAAAATAAATAAAATGTGAATACATATATTAAAATATGTAAAGATAGATTATACGAAAAACCAATTAGAGCTTTTATTACAAAATAGATATAGAGATGTATCTTTCTTTCATATCCTTGAAAAATAAGAAGGAAAATCATTTTCGAATTCATAAACCCAACATTCTCTCTTGAAGAAAATGACACACAAACATGATTATATTCACGTGGCACAAAAAAAAAAATGTTTGGAGACACTTATAACAAAAAATATAGCAATTGGTATCTTTCGATCACTATTATGCATTAGTAGAGCTTTTATTTCAACCATATTTTATACAAAAAATCAAAGATTCTTATAATCCTTTAATTATATATAATTTTCCTATGATATGATATATATATATATATTAAAACATGTAATGATTGATTATACGAAAAACCTTTGAATCATGGAATATACATTCCAGATTTCTTAAAGGATTATTGGGTCCGTAAGCAGGAGATTCATACACATGAACACAACGTAATTTTAGCAACCATGTCGTTTTGGAAGCATTAACATGTTTAATCAGCGATAATATGGACGCCATGTTGAGGGAAGTTCAACAAAATGAAATTAAAAACAACTTGAACTATTAGATTCTAAAGAAATAAAATGATTTGCAAATAAATAGTAAAAGAGATTGATCATCACCAGTATAATGGAGAGTTGTGTGAAATAAAAATGTGAAATCCATATATTTATAGGTAGATGGCATGTACTCCACATTTAGAAAGTGAATAATGTGTGCAAAATAAAAATAATAATTAACTAAATAAACTTATAATGTTAATAAAAAAATATTAAAAATACCATTTTTTTTCTTCTTAATCAATTTACAAAAGAATCTATCTATATAAGTATAGAATCAAGTAACATAACAAATATGAGAACATATCAAATGGAACTGCCATAATTAAAACATAGTAAAAATTGGCATTCAATTGGCACATAGTAACCATAAGAAGACAATACCTTATTATTGGGCACATTCTAAATTTTAGATGTAATTGATTTCAATTGGTAAATTTCATTTACTAAAATTCAGCCGATGTAATTGATGTCAATTGGTATGTTTCGGTTACTAAATTCAATTTCAATGGCTGCTTGATCTTGAATTTAATAGGACAAATTTTATGGAGTAATTTTAGGCACAAGTGTATATGATAATTTAAGCCAAACGATATAAATTTCATGCGACTTAAGGAATATTAGTCATAAATTGATCTTGACATAATTCATCCTTAAGGAATATTTCAGCAGCACTTTCAGTGGGATTTTCATGGGAAAGTCATGATTATGGATTAATCAATACACATCCGTTACAGAGTTCATTCGAATCCCCTCTTTCTCAACTCGGTCAACCATTAACGAAATGGGTCGGGCCGGAAATCCCAAATGACATGGACGGTAAAATAGTTCTCAGCTCTGTACAAATCAGCTTTTGAAATCCCTTTCAACTATTGCTATCTGATTATATTGTCTATGTCATCATGAAATCAATTATTCATGTGATGCTACAATGGTTTTGTTAAGCAGTTGTGGTGGTAGAGTGAAGGCCAATGACATAGTTCATGATGAGGATTTGGCTACCAAAAAACCCGAACGTGAGAATGTTTTCTTGATGGTAATTTACGGAGTCTCAAGCTATTCAACGAAGGTTTTTGTATTTACTTTTGTATTTGGATCCAAATTAGCATGTTAAATTCAGAGTTATTTAGTAGTTTGAATTTTCAATACATTTTATTTGCGTAAAAATAATTAATTTTATTGAATGTTTTGGACAACTAAGAAGTTTTATTATATAAACTACATATGTAATCTTGACCAAAACCACAAAGTTGTAAAGAGTATCACTACAAAAAAAAAATCATCAAAAAAGATCAATAAGATCGTATATGAGTATATTGTAGAATCAAGAAAAAAAAAAATGTACCCATCAATATGATCTTAAAAAAAAAAATTTGTTTTCGCTTAATTTTTTAGTAACATAATAATATCTGCATATGATTTTGGAAAATGTTTAGGGCTTTTTTGTTGAAGGATGTGTATGATGATATGATCTTTGGATGTGGTGAAAGATTTATATTTTTTTTTTTTGGATTGACATCTTTGAATTCCATAAAAAAAATACTAATATTTCTTTTTTTTATACAATTGGCGAAATTTAAAACCTAATCTATTACACAAATTAGTAGAAGAACCACAAGATCGCTAGCTTAAACATCTCCAATCCAAAAGCTCAACATGAGGACGATTCGAGCTTTTGGATTCACATACTGAATTCACATAAAAAAAACTATAATATTTCTTTTTTTTATACAATTGACAGGAAACTTAAAAATAATCTGTTACACAACTCAGTAGAAGAACCACAAGATCGCTCGCTTAAACATCTTCGATCCAAATGTTCAACATGAGAACGATCTAAATCGCGAAGGCTGTGTTTGTTTTGGGATTCACACGGATGGACTTAAAACTTTGCGCTCCCCGTCCCATACGAGTTTGGGATTTAGAATCTGGTTTTAAAATCCCACATTCAATCCACACCTACAAATACCTATAAAACTTATTATTACTCTTCCCAATATCACACACTTTATTACTATTCTCAATATAATATAATAATACAATATCAATTATTATTAAATATTGATTTGACATAAAGTTAAATCTCACCCTACTTAAATCCCAAAACAAACACATACATTTACTATTCATCAAGGATTCTAAATCCTTAAATTCTAAAACTTTGACTTGCTCCACATTAACTTAAATCCCAAAATAAACGTGGCAGTGGTATAGCTATGAATTCCACCATGATTCGATTAATGGTAGATGGGAATTATATGAGTATTTATAGAATTTGAATGTGAAGGTAATGAGCAATAATTATGGTGTGAATTAATTATATTTATAAAAAAAGAGTAAAAAGTAAAAAAAAGTAAAAAGAAGAAGGAGTTATTGGTGCAAGGGATTGGACGATCAAGATCAATTTAGAAAAAAACGATCAACGGTCAAGGTAGTTTGAAGCCAAAACCAAGAATGATAAAATAAGTGCTATTATATATTTATGATATGATATATTTTTAATGAATCATCATATCCACATTAAAAATAAAAGCTCTCAACCTAATGTTATCTTGCGTCTTGATTAGAAAAAAGTATTGATTTTTTTTTTTTTTTTAATGATGACCTTTATTGTCCCTCTATAGAAGTCTATACATTCAAACATATTACAACACAATTAAAGAAGATAGTAGCTGGATATTCAAATTTATTCTCATACTTTTTATGAAACAAACTTTTTATCTTTATCCTCCAACTACCACTTAATTACTTCAATTGTCATTATATTTTATTCACAAACAATCACTTTATTTATATATGGACTCCACAATACCTCATAATATTTTATTTTATCTAATTTATCTATTTTTTTTAAAAATCATGTGCCTAAGAAGGTGTAAATAAAATTCATGGAAAGATGAAGTAATTGACAAAACCAAATGAAGAACAACTTGAGTACTCCAGCGACATGACAGGTGGTATTACACAGTTTTCCATCTTAAAAAAAATGTTTATAAAACACAATTACTAATTGCACAAAATCAAAATGATCTTACATTCTCCCTTTCAAAACTCGAATGATATCATCGGTTTCATTTTCAGTATTCCACTCCATGTTTCATATTGTGGATATATGACAAGTGGAAATTAAAATATTATCCAATGACCCACCATAATCCTGAGTTCATGTGTTAAGGATCCAGGAAGTGTGATATATTTGGAACATGAGAAAATGACACAGGGGAATGAAACTGTTCAAAACACTTGAGTGAACGAAAGTTTGGGGTATAAAAAAATGGTTTGGTTTTCGCCGCCATGCGATTTAAAACATATCATTATCCTTCTGCACATTCTTGTTCTTCTCAGAATAGTAGAATAGGTGGTTCGGCCGTTTCCACACCATCAAGATCTCACCATCTTTGAAAACTTTGATAAGGTAAATAACTTCATAAGAAAAGGGATAAAAACCGAATTCTTGGGTATGACAAATTGTCTTGTCCAAGAATTTTCGACTCCATATTCCTTCATCAACCAAATGTCAACGCTATTCCACCAATTGTTACATAAACACAGGGTATCACCTAAAGCACAACACACTACCGCATAAGTGTTACTTCTGGCCATTAGAGGAGAAGAAAATGTGCTAAAAAGTTCATTTTCAAGATTAAAGCATGATGCCCATTAAAACACGTATTTCACAGTTCTATAATAGACATATCATCTTCTAGGAACCATGACAACTAAAATAATTAAAAACTATTCCTCTCTTTAAAAAGAGAAAACTAAAACTAACACACAGTTCCTAAATGATACACATCCATATATATAAAACATTTTTAGAATAGTGAATTTTTATCATTTTCTCCAAAATGATGCAACCTGCAAACTATCGATCGCATGCTCTTCATGTGGATCTGTTGAACTGCTTAAACTTATACAACAAAGCTCGAGCACATAGCAGAATGACATCTAACTTGAGCAATTTACAAAGTTACAGGACTAAAATGAACTTTTTAAACTATTTTGGGATGATTTTAAAAAATGTGTTTAGCTCGAATTCAGACTAACAAGTGATATCTCATTCTTAGTCTCTTCTCCTTGCACATTTGTTATGTTATTCTCCAATGAACGATCCTGTTGTTCATTCCGCCGTTCAGGACTCGGGAGAATCGGACTTGCTTGGAGAATCGGAGACTCTGCTACAATCACATCCGCAGCATGTTCCGGACGTTCTTGAAAGCATGATAACTTAGATCTTTGTCGAGAAGCTTGAATCAGCTCTAGTACTTTGTCTACTGTAGTTGACTCGGAGTGACAACGATTCACAACGTGCCAGTTCTGTTGCAGAAACCTAACCACGTAAATTACGAAGGTCGAAAGTGCAACAATTCCTACTATCATAAAGAGCCCCCAGAAACTTTCTAGTGCAAGACTGTTGGATGAGAAGGAAGCATCCGGGCTTGAACATCCGCTTTCGTTTCCCAACCATTTCTTCTCAATCTTCATCATTATTTCACCCTCGGTAACATTTAATATTACTTTTGAAATATCAGTTACCAGCGGAGACCCTATTGAAAATATCTGCATATCATAGTAACAAGCATGAGATAGTATAATAGAGGCGAATATGTTTTTGTCCTTTAACTTGTACCAATTTTAATCTTTGTCTCCTAAGTATTTCGACTTTGTAACTAATCTTCTATGTTTATAAAAGGGAAAATACATTTTTTTGTCCCATAACTTTGACCCATTTTGATCATCACTACAGGAAATCACACATTTCGTGACGAAATTTTCTATGATGACACAAAATTCGTCACAATATGTTACCTAAAAGTGATAAATTTAAGTTTCGTCACTAAAAAGTGAGAATTTGTGACAAAAAAAATTTTCGTCACCACTAATGATTTTTTTTAAATCACTAATTCAAATAATTCATGACAATAACAAAGAAATTCGTCACAATAAACTTTGGTGACGATATTAAGTAATATTTAGTGATGATATTCAACGTCATGAAAAATACTATTTTTGTGACCACTATATGTTGTCATTAATTATTCAAAAGAATTGGCGACACACTTAATTCGTCACAATTTTATTTGGTGACGATCGTCATTATAATTAGTGACGATCATAGTAAATAATATAATATAATTTTTTAATGACAATTTTATGTTTAAATCATTAATTGTTCATAGTAATTAGTGACATATTCTTTTCGTCACCAATATTTATATATAGTGACGATTAATAATCATTTTTAATGACGACTTATTTATTTCACAATATTGTTCAAAGGATTCATCTTCATTGTAATTAGTGATGATCATAGTCGTCATATAATATAAAATTTTCATGACGGTTTTATGTTTCGTCGTTAATTGTTCATAGTAATTAATGACATATTCTTTCGTCACCAATATTTATATATAGTGACTATTAATAATTATTTGTTAGTGACACACTTATTTTGTCAAAATATTATTCGGTGACGATCTTCAATGTAATTAGTGACTATCATATTGGTCATATAATATAAAATTTTCATGACGATTTTAAGTTTCGTCATTAATTGTTCATAGTAATTAGTGACGTATTCTTTCATCACAAATCTATAACTATATAACAATAGCAGTAGCAGCCAAATTGGTTAGAACACCTACTGCTGGAGTGCACAGTACTGGTCCCCAGGTGAAATGGTGATTTGCACGCGCACTAAAAGAATGTGAACAATAACACAAATAATTTTTTATATAAAAATTTGAATTCAAAGACACATAATATGATAATAATTTAATTTTCAAGGACACAACACACAATATACGGCTAACATTTAATGTTGTTACTTTTCAGAGAAATAATTATATTAAATTTCAAATTAAACACTAGATTTTGAGTGGGCCGCCAAAATGTAGAGTGTGTTTCCAAGATTTCACAGTTTCCCAAATAAGTGTCGGATCATTTAAAATATCTCTCACAAAAATTAGACAAATAAAGAGCCGACTCTTCGTGTTCTGTACCCAAAATATGCATATCGACTCTATCCTATAGTGAAAAACAAAAAAAAAACACAAAATTACATGGGCGCTCATATGTGAAACCCCTGCTTACATTATTCTATTTTTTAAAAGACAAAAAATTCTCTCCCTCTCAAGTACTAATATAAATAGTGATCTACTTTCTTCACAACTCACCATTGCATTCCTCAGTGCAAGCATTCTCTATCTAACTCAAAAATATGCTCAAATTTTATTACTCATCATCATTCAGCTCCTTTAAAAGTCATTTCACTTAACTTTTCTGATCTACTTTTGCAGAGTTGCCAACCATCAATAACTTCACCGTACAAGACAATCTTTCAAAATGGTCCATAAAAACATTTTCGTTCAAGCTTAAGGAGTACCTGCAATTGCAAATCAAACATTTACTCAAGAGTCATGATATACCGGTTAACAAATCATATCTTTTCTATTACAAATTCAGGCATTAGTATGCTCTAAAATTATGCATTTGGTGCAGGGAGAGAACAAATGTAACTGTCAACAGCAGGCTCTCTTCACCATTGATTGAGAAAAGTTTGTACACAGTAACGAAGTTTGTGGCCATAGTTAACAAGCAACGACGTAATAAGACTATGGGTAATTTTACATGGCAAGATTCTGCCGTGGCAGAATATAATTTTTTAGTATTTTTAATTATGATAAATTGTTTAAATATTTAATGTCACACTTCCAAATTAAAAGTAATATTAAACTAATTAAAGGTAAATAAATAATTATATAATATCATGTTTGAATCAATTTATTTTTTAATCATTCTACCCTGACAAGATTCTGTCTAGGCAGAATATTTGATTTTGTAAATTGATAGTTAACCAGTTTCACCTTTTCGAATGAAATTCTCTAATGAAATGTATTATGTGGTCCCAGAGTTAATACTTCTTCAATGTTAAGAAGTTAGTCATGTTTACGCAGTCCACAACAGGTCTAGAAACAACAGGGAAGGACTTCAATACTCTTAATATACTTCATAAAATGTTTTAATTTAGAACTATACTACTATCAATTAGAAAATATAATATTGTTTAAAGTAGATCTATATAAATCTGTTAAAAATAGACTCAAAATTGATCTGACATTTGTTTATACAGATCTAAGATAATAATCTAATTGAATTTTCGAACAAAGCCAATAAATCAAAGCTTTTTGTTGAACCCAACTGATCTAACAAATAATTAGATGAAATATATATTAGTCCCTTTAAAATTACAATTATTTTGTTCACTTATCTGGAGCCGCAAGTTGCCAAATACTGATGAACACTCCATTTTTTCGTGGAGTAATTCGACGCAAACGCTGGGGGCGTTGGTCCATTAATGAATCTGCAGAGTGAAACGATATTTATTCCTAGGCGGAGGTAGGGGTGGGGGAAGAAGATGATAGGCGGACGCGTGGCGGTGTGTGCAACACTGAGGTTAAAAACAATACTTCCTTGACATTAATCCTGCTTACCATCATTCCATGGGCTGGTTTTGGACTTTTTGTAAGTAGTATTAACAATCATCATTTGGGCCGAATTCCATAAGCTTGGTCAACATCTACGTCAAGTTTTTCATTTTCTTTTCTTAGAATGAAAGTGTGATTTTCAATTTATCATATTAATAAATGTCATATTTTATTTGTATTATAATTATTAATTTTAAATTTAATTACCTCATAATTTTATAGTGTAATTGCCCTATATCTATTAATATTCTTCCATTATGAATTGGAAGAATCAATCCAAGACCGAGGTGCATTTTCTAACCTATTCCAAATTCAAATAAAAAATTAAATATAATTTTATTATTAAAATTTACTCTAGGTGTATTAGGTACATATATTTAAAATACAATACAAATTTTAAAACCGTGCATCGCACGGGAGAAAATACTAGTATTTTAAAATATAACATATATTATTTAAATAATAATTAAAATTTTATTTAGATTGGGTTGACCCGCCCCGACCCGTGACCCGCAACGGCTCGACCCGCCCCGCCCCAACCAAGAATGGGTCGGGTCTGGGTACTCAAGTACCCGACCCGACTTGGCCCGTTGACATCCCTACTTGAACGACACTTTTCCGCGCCGATGTTCGTCGACTCTTTACCGTCTTTAAATTAAGAGTATTTGGGTAATGAAAATTGGATTGAAATATCTAATTGAACGAATCCTAAATTTGTGCAACTGGTGTACACGAGTATTTGCCTATTTTAAATATCAGTTTTTCCTTATAAAAAAAGCATCACACTGGATCGAACACAAGACTTTTAACATAAATAAAAAATAAGAAAAATACGTCACTAAAGCTACCCAAGTATGCTAGACATCTTCATTGTTAAAGTTTAAAATTTATTATATATTGATTTTAAGTATCAATTTTTCAATATAAAAGTAAATACACGAATGATAATTGAACCTAAGACCTTCCAACAAATAACTTGTCTAATGCCCAACTAAGCTAAACAAAGCTTATTGGGGTAATTTCTAGGGGTTACAAAAAAAACACCCCCTCCTCTAGCTAATAGATACAAACCACTTTTTAAATAGCAAATCACTACAATTTTTATTGGCAGATTCCCTAAAATAGCCCTCATGTGAAGTAATGATGTTTTTTTGTTAATTACACAAAATTATAAAATAGCCAAATCAATACTACTCAATCCCTCAATTATATCTCATATACCGTCTCTCTCTCTCCAATCCCTTAGATTCAATTTCTCTTTCCAATCAAATGGTTCACTCTCTTCTCTCTATGTGAATCCCCCTATCTATGTCCCTCTCTCTCTCTAAACACACCGATAGTTAGCGTTTCTCAGGCAAGGCGTCCCATGAGTCCGCCCACCGCTATGTGTCGAAGTCTCGCCACTCACGTCAGCGGCTTACATCCAACGCGTCCAACCGCTCCATTTTTTGGTGGTGTGGGTTTGCAGATCTGTGTGTCGAAATCAATGGATCTGTGAAGACTCCGCTGAGTTTCCTATTCACGTGCCACTAGGGTGTCTATGGAGATCGGCATAGGGACGCCGGTTGTGGGGTTCCGATTTTGATTTTTTTTTGGATGGCGGTGATGGGGTTTTCAAGAATGGTGTCGACGGCGGGTTGTGGGATCTCTTTTTTTTGTGATTTTTTTTGGACAAATGTATGTTTATATGTTTGATTTATTATTGAGATTTGATGGTTGGATACGGTACAATTAGCGGATGCTACTAAATATGTAATGAAGGAATTATGGTGATGTGCACAAATGACGGTGTTTGGTTTTTTTAATAATTTTTAAACCTTTTTTCTATTAATATTATGGGGCAAATTGTTTATGCGTATATACAAAGTGTTATTTGTATATGCAATGTATTCAGTGTGTATGCAATTGCAATGTATTCAGTGTATAAACATTAATGTATTTTAGTATATGCAATGTTTAGTTTACATGTGTATTTTTGTGCATGTATGCATTTTCTGGACAAGGAATAGCAAATTATTGGACCATGTGCATTTTATTATTAATCATCGAAATTAAAGGAAAAAAAGGTGATCCGAAAATTATTTAATACTTTTAAACATTAATTATCAATTATATTAATAATAAAAATAATTATTTTCAGTTAAAATTATATTTTTGAAAGACATCTTTTGTAAAAATAAATAAAAGAGTGATTAAAAAATGTGAACTAGAAAGTAAACATTTTCGTGAGGTAAAAAGCACAAGTCAAAATCAGGAAGAATTATTAATTATATTTTAAATGGCGTAAAATTCAAATAAAATTGAAAAGCAATGAGGGAAGTCACATGGGTTGAAATAAAAGTTGCAGTACGAAGTGTCAAGCTGACACATCATTTTGTAAAGCACATGGATCAAAATTTTGTATTTGTAAAATTAGGGGTAATTTAGACAAATTGTATACCCAAAAAAGGTGAATTGTAGTGGACAATTTTTTTTTTCATTTAGGATTGTAGTTATAAGTGGTTCCCCCAAGCTTATTTACTTAAATCGAAAATATTTTATTGACAAAGTCTAGTGTGCAAATTTGTATAGATACAAAAACTTTAATTTTTCAACCAAATTCTATAATTAATAAATGTAATACAAAAAATGAATGGTTCATGGTTCACTTACCCGACTATTTCATGGTTCACCCACTCAAATATGTCATAATTTAGGGTTAATTATTTAGTGTTTAGGGTGTAGTTGGTTGATTTAGGACAATTTTAGATTTTCATCTATCTGAAATTTCTTGCACACTAGACCTCTTTCTATTTTATTTAGGTATTTAGAATTTCTTCAGGTGCGTGAATAGGTATTTAGAATAACTTGCCTAACGCCCAACACAAAATTTTTTTTAAAAACGTGCGTGAATAGGTATTCAGATGAAGCTTTATGGCTTGAAACAACCAGAATCCCCAATTACCATTTCTTATTTTGGCTGAATCCTTACTAGGATTTCTCCCACGCTTCACCAAAAATTGCCGCTCGCGTTCTTTATATTGATGGATTAATTAGAGTATGGATCGGAAGGAAAAGTGTCAACAAAAGGGGATGTATACAGCTACGGGATATTGTTGTTGGAGATGTTAACGAGGAAGAAACCGACAGATGACATGTTCAGCGAGGAAATGAGCTTGAAGGATTGGGTGGATGGGGCATTACAAGAAAATGCAGGAATTGAAATTGTGGCCCGTGTTTTGTTATCAAGTGAAGATCAACATTTTTCTGTGAAGGAGGAATGTGTCTCGTCTATTTTTGACATGGCTATGAAATGTTTAACTTTTTCTCCCGACGAAAGAATTGACATGATACAAGTCGTGACTCTTCTCTGTAAGATCAAAGCCGAAGTTACTGTAGCAACAGAGGTCAATAATAGGTCTAGAAGACGATGAATTAATGAGGACATTAATAGTAATATATGTAATATAGTGCTACAATTAAAATTATGCACTAATCCGTGTAATGGTAGACTATTGCATGCATGTAAAGAAGAATTTCCACTAATTTTTAAGGTGATTTCAATTATGCTAGAGTAACGATTCTGTGAGCCTTCCTTCGAAGCAGCTTTGGAATGGGAGTTTCATGGGCTTTAACTGTTGGGCTGAAATTTTAATATAGTTGAGCTCTATATCTAACAAAAGCCCAAATTTAAAGGATGATAATGGGCCCAAACTCATTATGTGTAGCCATAAAATTCAAATTAAATATCCAATAGTTGTACTATCAAAATATAATAATAAATAAATGAGTAAGTCTTTGCGTTAGGCAGAAAGATAATTGGATAACGACACAATTGTAACATTTTAAAAGAGATAAGTGCTAATTGTAATAATCTGCCTGTATTGCACTTGGCAATTGGCATGTTTCTTGTTCAATAGTCTAAGCTTACACTGCTAGCGACCGTATCGGTAGTACTTCTAGAGCCTTGAGGTTTTGTACAAACATATACTTGTTCAAATTAGAAAGCCGTTATTCGAGCAGTTAGTTCCTCAATTTTTAATTAATAAGGAAAATTAAAATTGTGCCTTTTTTAATTAAAAACTAATTTTTTTTAGCCAAAATTTCAAAGTTAAAAATTAAAAGTATTTGTTAAAAAGTTAAGTTTTAACTAATTAAAAATCAATTTTTGTGGCTTTAATTAAGTTGATTTACATCCGCCGGTTTTTTCTCTCAATCACTAACTCTCCTTTAAAATTATTCATAATATGAAATTAATAGCATTACACTTATAAATTAATATCATATATAACAATAAATATTATGATATTAATTTATAAATGTAATAATATAAATTGATAAATGTTATAATATTAATTTATAAATATAATAATATATGCCAAAAAAAAAAAAATTAAAGATGTGAGTTGTAAAAAAAAGCGACTGATCATTCTGTTAAAAAAAAGGATGGAAGTAACTGACCATTAATTATACTCACCAACTCTATATATGGATGAGTTGTACGTCTCTTTCACTAATTATTTCATTCCGTCTAAATACTCAAATATAAATAATATGAGGCACTTTTGCTTTTGATCGTTTTTGATGAAACGGATTCTACTTAATTTAAGCGTTGTCACTTTGACACGTTGGGAGAGATAAGCGTTAATTATACTAAATTGTCTTATCTCATCTACATCGTGAGGCAATATCTCATATGAGTTTTTGTCAAATAATATAGAGTCTTTATATTTATTTGAATTGGTCATTTTGCCCCCCACATAAACCAAGCACCCTTGCGGTCTCTCATTATGTTGCCAGTTGCCGACAAATATTTATTCATATAAGATGATACCTTATCCCAGCTGTTAGATCACACAAACATACCATTTCAATGGACTATTGTTTCTTTACTTGTGCGCTTGCACTCTCCCTCTTATGCATCTTCACATTCACCTCCTCCACACCCATTTTCAATTTCCAAACTGATGAAAATATTGTTTCAACTCCTTTTTCCGGTACAATTCCTCTTTCTCTCTTCAACATTTCAAGGCTACGGACGTTACATATGGGGGGTATAATTTTCTTGATGGAAATATTCCAAAGGAGATTGCAAATCTTTCAAACCTGGAAACTTTAAACTTTAAACTTTAAACTTTAACTTTAAACTTTAAACTTTAAACTTTAAACTTTAAACTTTCTCCCTCTTATGCACCTTCACATTCACCTCGTCCACATCCATTTTCAATTTTCGCACAGATGAATATTCACTACTTGCCTTCAGAAACGCCCTCACTTTAGACCCTGATGCTGTTTTGAGCGACAATTGGTCCTCCAATATTTCCGTGTGTAACTGGATTGGTGTTTCTTGCGGCACCAAACACCGTAGGGTCACTGCATTTTAAAATCCGTATTGAATACCCAAGGATTTTTAAAGACATTTAAAAATTCGAATTGAATACTCCCAGACTTTAAAAGTCAAAAAATCCTACAGATTCTACAACCAATACACCATCCTAAGTCTTGTATGTATCCAGGTGCATCGTGCACTCATAGTGCATTTTAAAAATATGTAACTTGTTATACTGAAAGATGCAACTTGTTTACACTGAACCGTGTAACTATTAATATGAAAAAACAGTTGCACGATTCAATGTAAACAAATTGCATCTTTAAATATAATAAATTGCATGTTTTTAAAATGCAATATAAATTGATTGATACTTTTGAATGCATATGAGATCCACTTAATAATTAAAGCTCGAGTTCGAGCACAAACTTGATTAAACTGAAGCGGCCGTTCTCTTTGGATTTTATTTTTTTCACTACACCTCCTTAAAAAACATTTTATCATTTAATATACTAATAAGTATATCGTTAAAACACGAGCCAAATAATGAATGTGCAATCTAAAACAACTCGGAGGGAGTATAAAAAAATTTGCAACTTTTGAACCAAAATTCTAAGGGGGTATTTGCAAAAAATTATAAGTGATTATAATCACCTAGAATTGTGTACAGAAGTAATTTGGAGTGTTTTATTTCTCTTTTATTAGATTAAGTGCATGTTTAATTTCAACCCCTTTTAAAATAGTGGGAATCACTTTTTGAAGTGGATAAGACCCAATTTTTTTTAAAAAAAATAAGTGATTCTAGTGTTCAAATAGAGTTTGAAAACACCACCTAAATATGCTATCAAAAGTTATAAGTTCAGTAAAAGTTAAGGAGGTGTCTTCAGTAAGCTTATTAGTCTTTTTTTAGATATTATTAACTTATTTTACAAGTATTATCAACTTTTCTTAAAATTATTTTATACACACTATCAACTTCTATTATTAATCAATTTTTCCATAATTATTAATTTTAATCACTTTCTTTTAAAAGCACAAGTTTTTGCAAACACCCCTTAAATTATTGTGCAAACTTTGAGTGTGATTTGACATGGAATTTCTTCCACTGTCTATGTCTGTGTCTTTTGGCAGGCCTGGCTGGATGTTCAATGCGGTGGTGCCCTTCTTCTGCACTTTGGAGATTACAAAAACATATACATAAACCATTCAAATTAATATCCAATCAAAATCATATCCCCAACTTTTTGTTGAGAATTTTTGTTATAGCAAACAAATTGAAATAGCCCACTTGGTCTTGCACAAAATTGCTAGAGCTAGCTTTAACGGTATTGGTAGGTCCATGCATGTTCCACAATTCTCAATCATCATCATCATTCTTCAATCCTCACATGCATATATACTCTCACTGGGCCTGCCCTCTATTCTCATCCCTTAATTAAAAAACCTACATCTTTGCTAATCTAAACATAAATATGCTGGGTTAATATTAAATATTTACTCCTATTATGTAATTTAGGTCGTGTCCAATTATGTGTCCAATATTATGTAATTTAGGTCGTGTCCAATTATGTGTCCAATTGTAATTATGTATTTTGATAGTATTCTTTAAATTTTGGCCACATTAAACCAAAATTATCACCAAAAGATCCAAAAAAAAAAAGCTAAAAATATTTATTAGCAGCACCCTGAGAACTAGATTTACACTTTTATGTATAAATTCTATCAATGTTGTGCACATTAATTTTTATCACTATATGTATAAACACTATTATTATTTAAAAATAAAGTATATTTTAAAACAATAATGTACCAAAGTTTATGCAGAATAATGATAGAGTTAGAAGAAATAGAGTCCACACACACAATTTTTTTCAAAAAAAACATATAGGACTAATATTGAACAAAAAAAAAAAAGGAACTAAATTTGAAAAAAAAAAATGTACATGGAATAAGGATTAACAACAAAATGACCAAATTTGACAAGAAAAGAACCATATAATTAAAAAAATAAAAATAAAATATTAACTCTAAATATTAACATTTATTAATTAACTTCTTCCACATTATAAGTAGTAGCACCAAGAAAACTGTTCTATCAAAGAAAAAAGAGAATTACAAAACAGGAAAAATAAATTACAGACTAAGATGGTCCTGACCATTGAGGTGCATGTTACCATCACACCGTCAAACTAAAAAAAAGACTAAAATATTTAATCATAAATTAAATTTAAAAAAAAAAAAAAAAAAGATCTAAAATTCAAATTCAAATTATCACAAATGTTTTGTTCACCAATACTCAACTGATCTTGGGTCTTCGGGCTCGGCTTCTTAAAGTACTACTTTTTTATTTAAAGTACTACTTTTCATTTAAACAAGTACTACTTTTCTATTTAACCAACTACTACTTTTTATTTAAACAAGTGATACTTTCTATTTAAACAAGTACTACTTTTCATTTAAACAAATATTACTTTTCATTTTAACAAGTACTACTTCTCATTTAAAAAAGTAATACCTTTTAACTAAATATATATATAATACCTTTCATTTAAACAAGTATTACTTTTCATTTAAACAAGTACTACTTTTCTATTTAAACAAGTAATAATTTTAATTTAACAAATAATACTTTTCATTTAAACAAGTACTACTTTTCTATTTAAAAAAAGTATTACTTTTTATTTAAACAAGTAATATTTTTCTATTTAAACAAGTACTACTTTTCTATTTAAACAAGTAATACTTTTAATTTAACAAGTAATACTTTTCATTTAAACAAGTACTACTTTTCTATTTAAACAAGTATTACTTTCCATTTAAACAAGTACTACTTTTCTATTTAAACAAGTACTACTTTTTTATTTAAACAAGTAATACTTTTAATTTAACAAGTAATACTTTTCATTTAAACAAGTACTACTTTTCTATTTAAAAAAGTATTACTTTCTATTTAAACAAGTTCTACTTTTCATTTAAACAAGTAATATTTTTCTATTTAAACAAGTACTACTTTTCTATTTAAACAAGTAATACTTTTCTATTTAAACAAGTACCACTTTTCTATTTAAACAACCACTACTTTTCTATTTAAACAAGTAATACTTTTTATTTAACAAGTAATACTTTTTTATTAAAATAAGTAATACCTTTCATTTAAACAAGTAATACTTTCTATTATTTAAACAATACTTTTAATTTAACCAAGTACTACTTTTCATTTAACCAAGTACTATTTTTTTATTTAAACAAGTAATACTTTTCTAGTTAAACATGTAATACTTTTCTATTTAAACAAGTAATACTTTTCATTTAGACAAGTACTACTTTTCATTTAACAAGTAATATTTTTCATTTAAACAAGTAATACCTTTCATTTAAACAAGTAATACTTTCTATTATTTAAATAAGTAATACTTTTAATTTAAACAAGTAATACTTTTCTATTTAAACAAGTACTACTTTTCTATTTAAAGAAGTAATACTTTTAATTTAAACAAGTAATACTTTTCTATTTAAACAAGTACAACTTTTCTATTTAAACAAGTAATACTTTGCATTTAAACAAGTATTACTTTTCATTTAAACAAGTACTACTTTTCATTTTAACAAGTACTACTTTTCATTTAAACAAGTAATACCTTTCATTTAAACAAATAATACTTTTCATTTAAACAAGTACTACTTTTCATTTAAACAAGTACTACTTTTCATTTAAACAAGTACTACTTTTCTATTTAAACAAGTAATATTGTTTTATTTAAACAAGTAATACTTTTCATTTAAACAAGTACTACTTTTCATTTAAACAAGTAATCTTTTTTTTCTATTTGAACAACTACTACCTTTCTATTTAAACAAGTAATACTTTTTATTTAACAAGTAATACTTTTCATTTAAACAAGTAATACCTTTCATTTAAACTAGTAATACTTTCTATTATTAAAACAATACTTTTAATTTAAACAAGTAATACTTTTCATTTAACGAAGTACTACTTTTCTATTTAAACAAGTACTATTTTTCTATTTAAACAAGTAATGTTTTTCTATTTAAATAAGTACTACTTTTCATTTAAACAAGTACTATTTTTCTATTTAAACTTAAGTAATATTTTTTTCATTTAACAAGTAATACTTTCATTTAAATAAGTACAATTTTTTTATTTAAACAAGTACTACTTTTAGTCAATATATATATTTAAATATACTATGAATTAAATTTTATACCGTAAACTCCTCGAAATAGATCTCACTACGGTCAGGTGGAACTCTTCTCCAAGTGATTATAAATTAAATATACGGTAAGGTGCATTAACAACAATTAATTTTTTTGTATAATCCTGAAACATAAAAAAAAGATACATAATTAATATTAATTTTTTTTTTTTAAAATAAAAATAAAAAAAACCGTCGCTAATCCGTTGCTAAAACCGTCGCTAAAAAAACCGTCGCTAAATCCATCGCAAAAACCGTCGCTAATACCGTCGCTAAAGGGATTAGTCCAAAACGTCGCTAAAATCGTAGCTAAAACCGTCTCTATTTGCGACGGTTCTCTAGACCGTCGCTAAAATTGTTGACTTTGACCATTTGACTGTAACCGTCACTATTTGCGACGGTTTTTGTAACCGTCGCTAATTTCCGTCGGTAAAACGCACATTTTTTGTAGTGAAAATAGACTCTCCGGAAGCATCAATGTTCCCGGAGATGAATATGTAACAAGATGAATCGAAATCCTTACTCCTTTTAGTATTCTGCTCCCTAATATATAACTAATATATACCAAGAGAAATTGGGAGTTTGCCAATGCTTAAGGTTTTATCTATATGGTCCAACCATTTCAAAGGTGAATATATATCTTTTTAGTTATAGTATAATTTCAGAATATTGACTCAAGAAGAATTCAGACCTCTGTACATATGTTTATTAATCTAACAAGAATATTTATCTTAACTAATGGCCAATTGTTCTCTAGCACAATGGAGAGAATCGAAAAGAGACCTGTTTTATTACTATTAATGTCTTATTACCAATATTTTACAGGTAACATTCCTAAAGAAATCGGATACCTCACCTCCTCTCCGTCTCAAGTTTCTGAAATTTAATTGGTATCTAATTGGTAGAACGCTCGTGCTGTCTCAAGTTTCTGAAATTTAATTGGTATCTAATTGGTAGAACACTCGTGCTGATAACATGTTGTAGGATATGCAGGAATAAAGGACACAGATTTGGTGACCCAAATAATCGGGAATGACTACATCCGGGGCATACCAAGCCGGAAAGGTTTTCATTATTCTTCTTTTTATATATATATATATATATATATATATTCCAAATAAAATTATGATCAAAATCTATTGATTTCTCATGGCTTCTTTTAGTGTATATATATATATATATATATATATATATATATATATATATATATATATATTAGCATAAACCGTCTCAAATTTAAAAACCGTTGAATTTTCCTGCCATTGATTTTTCCCGCAAAAAAATATTGCCAAATTGATATACGAATCTTTAAAAAATATATTAATAAATAATAATGAATTGAGAAAAAATCTTTGGAATAATTCCAAATATTGAATTGAGAAAAAATCTTTGAACGTTGGAATAATTTCAAATAATTTATTTTATTTATAAATATATATTTACACATATATCATTATATATTCACGCCCCACCTATAAAGATATGCTTAGATTATATATAACAATTTTCAAAAAGATTGTAATTTAATTTGTAGTTAAACCTATGTAAATCAATGATCGAGTATTAGATTGTTGTCTGCTAAAGATGTTTGGTGCTTTAATATTACTTGCGTGACTGCGTCGACCATTTTTTTTTTTTTTTTATGTTGGAGACATAATAGAAATAAGGACAATATATGGTAGGATTAACTGATATTAATATCTATTTCGCAGTGACTTTGGATTTTGTTTCTTCATATTTGGTCACTTTGAGTCGAGGTCAATTTAATTTAAAGATATTGAGGTAAATAACTTAAGTTATGAATGTTTATTTTAATTATGTAATTATTTTGTATATTGCAGCGGGAGGTAAGTAATTTGAGTGTTGAATTAATTGTAGAGGAGTTTCTTCTAATCTATTCATAGCAATTAATATTCATGTTTTGTATATATTGCAGGGAATATTGAGGTAAGTAATTTGAGTTACAAATTCGTTATGAATGTTTATTGTAATTATGTAATTATTTTGTATATTGCAGGGAGTTCTTTTTATATTGCACGGACTATTGAGGTAAGTAATTTGAGTGTTGAATTAGTTATGGATGAGTTTCTTCTAATTTGTTCATAGCAATTAATATTCATGTTATGTATATATTGCAGGGAGTATTGAGGTAAATAAATTGAATTATGAATTCGTTTATAATTTTATGAATTTTTAAATTTGATTTTGTGATGTATACTTAATTTGATTTAATTAATTTATATTGCAGGGAGTATTGAGGTAAGTAATTTGAGTTATGAATGTTTATCGCAATTGTGTGATTATTTTGTATATTGCAGAGAGTTTTTCTATATCGCACGGAGTATTGAGATAAGTAATTTGAGTGTTGAATTAGTTGTGGAGGAGTTTCTTCTAATATGTTCTATTTAATTTGATTTTTTATTATTTTATATTACATGAAGTATTTAGGTAAGTAATTTGAGTTATGAATTAGTTATGAATGTTTATTGCAATTTTGTAATTATTTTGTACTTGCAGGGAGTATTTTTATATTGCACGGAGTATTGAGACAAGTAATTTGAGTTGAATTAGTTGTGGAGGAGTTTCCTCTAATTTGTTCATAGCGATTAATATTCACATTTTGTATATATTGCAAAGAATATTGAGGTAAGTAATTTAAATTTTGAATTTATTATTCACGTTTTGTATATATTGCAAGGAGTATTGAAGTAAGTAATTTGAGTTATGAATTCGTTTGCAAGGAGTTTTTTTTTATATTGCACTAAATATTAAAGTAAGTAATTTAAGTGTTGATTAGTTGTGAAGGAGTTTCTTCTAATCTATTTATAGCGATTAATATTCACGTTTTGTATACATTGCAGGGAGTATTGAGGTAAGTAATTTGAGTTATGAATTCGTTATGAATGTTCATTCAGAGATTGCTTTTGAGTGAACGTGGGCGAACAACTTGCCTTCGATGGATAATTTTTGTATTGGTTATAAGCGTAGAAAGTCTTGCGCAGCAAATCGCAAACCTCCCCCACTTTGATGACCTCAGATTAAAGTTTTTGTCTTTATTTGCTTCATTTTTCTCATCAAACTCATTGATATTCCCTACAAACCTAAATTTTTATTTGAATTTTTCAACCCAATAAATATTTTCTATTATATTAACTTTAAAATTTCCGAGAGAATACTTTCTCTGTAAAAAAATATCGTCTCTTCAGAATGAAAACACATTTTAATACAAATATTTATAGAGATTTAATATAAATTAATTGCGCACCCATAATCGTGCATGAAAATATACCCAATTACAAGATCTTAAATTATTAGTAATATATTTATCACATCATTCTACTTTTCGAGTTGATTATGAATTTACCGTATAGAATAACACTTTCAGTGTTATTAAAATTAATCTGGGATGACAAAATCGCCTCTCTAAGTATTCTATAAATTTTAAATTGTAGTCAAGTCTTTCTACTATTAGAATATTTTCACTGTAAAGTTATTATTATAAATAAGTAATTATAAAATATTTCCGTGTAGGATGATTCCATCGGCAGCTAGACCGTCAACTCTTCAACTCAAAAAAATATCATATTCAAGCAGAAGATTCAGATCCCGACCTCATTGATATAACAAATGAAGAAAATTCTAATAGAAAACTATCTGACAACAATATGACAATTCCAAATTCAAAGAAGAAAATGATGACCAAAATCAAGATTGAGAAAGAATAGTTCAATATTAATTTATGTCTCTTATTTCCTTTTGTTATGAACCATTTTTTTGTTTTTTGGAATTTCCCTACAATAAACTTCGATTATTTTAACACTACGTTTTTTTCATGAACACATAGTTGTTATCTACTTTCATACTGACATATACTTACTCGTGTTAAAAGAAACAAGCTTGTTAAGATATAGATGGTTATGATACATCATACATAGCCTATTAATTATTCCGTCTTCGTCCTCGCCTTGGAAGATATTCATTGGTCATTAATTGGATATAAGTTGTATTTTTTTCCCACTAATTTATAAATAATTAGTAAAAAATAAGTAACGTTAATTAATTGCATAGTGCAATTGATGTATGGAAACAACTAATACTAACTAAGTAATAATTTAAAAAATAATAATAATAATACTTCCTCTGTCCTAGAATCAATCGAAGATTTAATATTTGCACGGAGTTTAATGTGAGAGTTATTTATTAGTATAATTTACTTTTTGTTGATGTTAAATGGTAAAGTAATGACATGTGGTGTAATAAAAGGAGATAATGTTGTGTGAAAAAAGTATAGACATGTGGGTATAATATTGAGATATTTGGAGGGGATAACTTAAGTTGATTGAGTTGTTGTTCAATCTAATTTTGGGACGGATCTTTTGGACAAATGTTCAATTAAATTCGGGACGGAGGGAGTATTGTTTAATGATAAAAACTAATATTATATAGTAAAAGCAACTAATATTGTTCAGTGAGAACAACTAATATTGTTAAAAGATGCACACCAGTCGGACGGTGCAACTGACGTATATAATTTGCCCTCAAATATATACTCCCCCTGTCCTGCACTTGTTTGGACATTTGTTGTAGACACAATATTTAATGTATAAATTATTTATTAGTATTTGAAAGAATAAAGTGATTTTTAGTTGAAGATATTATAGATTTGTTTACTTTATTATTATCGATAAAATGATTTTTAGTGTATATAAAATGATGACATGAGGTGTAATTTTTTATATGTTGTGGGGATATAATTATAAAAAGCAAGGTTGCTTTATTGCTCATTTGAAGAATGTCCAAACAAGTGCAGGAGTCGGGACGGATCAAAACAGAATATGTCCAAACAAGCATAGGAGGGTGGGAGTATGTTTCAATTTCTTTGAATTGGTCAATTTGCCCCCACAACCACGCACATTAAGAATCTCTCATTATTTAGTGGACAAATATTCATATAATTTCATATATATATGAAGCCACAGCCACACACACTGCTACTACAAACCAAACATTCCATTTCAATGGCCTATTTCTTTTCTTGTGCGCTTGCACTCTCCCTCTTATGCATCTTCACATTCACCTCCTCCACACCCATTTTCAATTTCCACACTGATGAAAATGCACTACTTGCCTTCAGAAACGCCCTCACTTTAGACCCTGATGCTGTTTTGAGCGACAACTGGTCCTCCAATATTTCCGTGTGTAACTGGATTGGTGTTTCTTGCGGCACCAAACACCGTAGGGTCACCGCTTTGAATGTTTCCGGTTTCCACCTCGCTGGAACCATAACTCCATATCTCGGAAATTTAACATTTCTTCAATTCTTGGACATTAGCTCCAACAATTTCACAGGTATCTTACCCTCGGAGCTCTCCAATCTGCGCCGTTTAAAGGAGTTAAACGTGGGATTTAACTTGTTGGAGACACAAATACCATCATGGTTGGGCCACTTATCTCAACTTCAACATTTGTATCTCAATAACAACTCCTTTTCCGGTACAATTCCTCTTTCTCTCTTCAACATTTCAAGGCTACGGACGTTACATATGGGGTATAATTTTCTTGATGGAAATATTCCAAAGGAGATTGCAAATCTTTCAAACCTGGAAACTTTAAACTTAGGTGGTAATAAGATTGTGGGCTCTATTCCTAATGGTATATTCAACATGTCTTCGTTGATAGAAATCATTCTAAGATTTAATAGGTTAACCGGTAAGCTCCCGTATAATATATGTAGTAATACTCCGAGGCTTAAGTCAATGTCTCTGTCTGGGAATGAACTTAATGGGGAAATACCGGCAAACATATACAAGTGTAGGCAGCTGGAGGATCTACGCTTACCGATCAACCATTTCAGTTGCGAAATACCAACAGAAATTGGGAGTTTGCCAATGCTTAAGGTTTTATCTCTATGGTCCAACCATTTCAAAGGTGAATATATATCTTTTTACTTACAGTATAATTTCAGAATATTAATCGAAGATGAATTCAGACCTCTGTACATATGTTTATTAATCTAATAAGAATATTCATCTTAATTAATGGCCAATTGTTCTCTAGCACATTGGATTGAAATCGGATACCTCACCTCCTTGGAGGATTTAGAACTTCAAATTAACAACTTGAAAGGTATGTTGAACAATAACAATGGCAAATTACAAAAAAAATTAAAAAAAATTATCTACAAATATATGGTTCTTAGATTTAAGATTGTCCAAATTGAAAGAATTACATTTCATTTAAATCTAAAAGTCCGAATTTATAGAGGTGTGTGGAATTAATTATATTATTATTTTGCCACACAAAAATTCTTTTCTGATAGTTATCTTGCAATTTTCTTGGACATGGCTGTATCAATTATTTGTAGTTAATTTTTTTTTAATTTGTTGAAAAGTTGTAATAATTAATTTTCTCCAAAATAATCTAAAGAAATTAAGCTCGTGAATCTTCCCTATCAAACTCTATTGATTCGTCAATATAAAAAATCATATTAGTGCAGTTATAGTACTAATCAATTCGTACATCTCTTTCTATCAGGAAATATTCCTTCTTCCATCTTAAACCTATCTTCTTTAAGAATTATGAGACTAGACCAAACACTACAAAAAAGACGGGGTTTAACGTCGATTTTAGCGACGGAAAAAAGCGTCGCTAACGACATTAGCAACGGTTTTGGCGATGGAAAAAAAAAAATCCGACGTTGAATCGAGGGTCGCTAACCCGTAGCGACGGTTTTTTTGTGACCGCTCTTTTTAATATTTTTTTTAATAATTGTAAGTTAATGATTTAACCACATTTTAATATAATATTTTTATTTTTTATTTATTTGTAAATTTAAATTAAATTGTATTATATTAAAATATATTAATTTATTTATTTTTAATTCATTTTTTTACACTTTTTTTTTTAATTTTTTTTATTTCATTTATTTAATTTAACTATCTAATAATCTTTAAAATACTAAATATAGATATTTTTTTATATTATAAATTATAAATAAATAATTATATTCTTTTAAAATTGTATATGTCCTAAAAATTAATTTTTTTAAACAAATACTACTCCCTCCATCCCCCAAAAATATGCTCACAGGGTTAAAACATGTTTTACGAAAACGTAAATTAAGTCCATTTATAAATAACATGATTGATTGTTAGTAATGTATAATGATAACTTGAGTACTTAAGTGATTGTTGGATGATGAAAATAAAAAAAATTGTGCTCATAAACATATTTAATCTACATTTTCGTAAAACATGTTTCAGCCCACTGAGCATACTTTTGGGGGACAGAGGGAGTACTATCTATTTAAAAAAGTACTACTTTCTATTTAAACAAGTAATACTTTCTATTTAAACAAGTACTATTTTTCATTTAAACAAGCAATACTTTCCATTTCACTACTACACATTTGAGTTTGCACAGCTGCACTTGGACAACCCATTTTTCAAACAGCTCTCCAAGTAACAGCTTGGAGAGCGGTTTTATTAAAAAAAAAAAGTAATATATGTGGTTTATGGTTTTATTATAAGATTTTTGGTTTATGTTATATGGTATTGGACGTATATATAAGTTTTGGTTTATAGTTTTATTATAGGATTTTTAAAATGTAAATTAATAATACTTTTAATTTAAACAAATAATGTTTTTCATTTAACCAAATACTACTTGTCTATTTAAACAAGTACTATTTTTCTATTTAAACAAGTAATACTTTTCTATTTAAACAAGTAATACTTTTCATTTAAACAAGTACTACTTTTCTATTTAACCAACTACTACTTTTCATTTAAACAAGTGATACTTTCTATTTAAACAAGTACTACTTTTCATTTAAACAAATATTACTTTTCATTTTAACAAGTACTACTTCTCATTTAAACAAGTAATACCTTTTAATTAAATATATATATAATACCTTTCATTTTAAAAAGTATTACTTTTCATTTAAACAAGTACTACTTTTCTATTTAAACAAGTAATAATTTTAATTTAACAAATAATACTTTTCATTTAAACAAGTACTACTTTTCTATTTAAAAAGCATTACTTTCTATTTAAACAAGTAATACTTTTCTATTTAAACAAGTACTACTTTTCTATTTAAACAAGTAATACTTTTAATTTAACAAGTAATACTTTTCATTTAAACAAGTACTACTTTTCTATTTGAACAAGTATTACTTTCCATTTAAACAAGTACTACTTTTCTATTTAAACAAGTACTACTTTTTTATTTAAACAAGTAATACTTTTAATTTAACAAGTAATACTTTTCATTTAAACAAGTACTACTTTTCTATTTTAAAAAGTATTACTTTCTATTTAAACAAGTACTACTTTTCATTTAAACAAGTAATACTTTTCTATTTAAACAAGTACTACTTTTCTATTTAAACAAGTAATACTTTTCTATTTAAACAAGTACCACTTTTCTATTTAAACAACCACTACTTTTCTATTTAAACAAGAAATACTTTTTATTTAACAAGTAATACTTTTTATTAAAATAAGTAATACCTTTCACTTAAACAAGTAATACTTTCTGTTATTTAAACAATACTTTTAATTTAACCAAGTACTACTTTTCATTTAACCAAGTACTATTTTTCTATTTAAACAAGTAATACTTTTCTATTTAAACAAGTAATACTTTTCATTTAGACAAGTACTACTTTTAATTTAACAAGTAATATTTTTCATTTAAACAAGTAATACCTTTCATTTAAACAAGTAATACTTTCTATTATTTAAATAAGTAATACTTTTAATTTAAACAAGTAATACTTTTCTATTTAAACAAGTACTACTTTTCTATTTAAACAAGTAATACTTTGCATTTAAACAAGTATTACTTTTCATTTAAACAAGTACGACTTTTCATTTTAACAAGTACTACTTTTCATTTAAACAAGTAATACCTTTCATTTAAACAAATAATACTTTTCATTTAAAGTACTACTTTTCATTTAAACAAATACTACTTTTCTATTTAAAAAAGTAATACTTTTCTATTTAAACAAGTAATACTTTTCATTTAAACAAGTACTACTTTTCATTTAAACAAGTACTACTTTTCTATTTAAACAACTACTACCTTTCTATTTAAACAAGTAATACTTTTCATTTAACAAGTAATACTTTTCATTTAAACAAGTAATACCTTTCATTTAAACAAGTAATACTTTCTATTATTAAAAGTCACTTTATCATTTCAATTACTAATACAAAACTCGTTCGCAAAAAAAGGTGTAAAAGTTAAACAGACATAAGATTGGTGGACGGAGGTAATATTACATTATAGACAAATATCATTATTCTTATGTACTAATACTCATAACATTTAATGTTACGAGTATTAGTTTATAAATTTAATATTATAAGTTAATAAGTGTAATTATATTAAATTTTAAATGTAATTACATAAATTTTATACCATAAACAATTCTAACCAAAGATTTAATTACTCTTTTAGAATTTTTAAAATATTTTAGCTATTTTTTTTGGCTATTTGAAATATTTTGTTGACAATTCTTTATTTTCTTATAGTATTAAATTAAATAATTTATGTTTTAATTTAATTTACTATGAGGATAATAATTATTAAAAAGTATTTGATTATTAACTTTAAATAAAAGTATTATATTTTGAAGTTTTTGAGCGAAGATGAAGTTAATGGGGAAAATGATTTTGAAACTTTCTGGATGATGAACCTAATATTAATATACTTAAATTAAAACAAAAAGAATGGTTTCGACAGTTCATTTACGCAAGTTGCCGTAATGACTTTTTTTTGCACAAAGAAACCATCCAGTTAATTAAATGTATGGGCCATTGATCATAAATAATAATCAAGTGAATTTGGTTTCTTGTATTTATATGCGTATATATAACTAATCCTCTAAATAAATAATTCAATTTGAACATTTAAATATATAAAAAACTTGTATGCAACTTGCATACAAGTGATATATGTTGAATTTTTTTTTTTTTTTTTTCGTCAAACATCGGGGCTCAAGTTAGGGCCCGATTGGGAGGGTTAATGAGTCTTCTTCTTCTTCTTCTCCTTCTCCTTCTCCTTCTCCTCCTTCTTCTTCTTCTTCTTCTTCTCCTTCTCCTTCTCCTTCTCCTTCCTTTTCCTTTCTCCTTCTTCTTCTCCTTCTCTTTCTCCTTCTCCTTCTCCTTCTCCTTCTCCTTCTCCTTCTCCTTCTCCTCCCCTCCTCCTCCTCCTCCTCCTCCTCCTCCTCCTCCTCCTTCTCCTTCTTCTTCTCCTTCTCCTCTCCTCCTCCTCCTCCTCCTCCTCCTTCTCCTCCTCCTCCTCCTCCTCCTCCTCCTCCTCCTCCTCCTCCTCCTCCTCCTCCTCCTCCTCCTCCTCCTCCTCCTTCTTCTTCTTCTTCTTCTTCTTCTTCTTCTTCTTCTTCTTCTTCTTCTTCTTCTTCGCGTTGGAATAGACGCGGCCAAATTTCTTCTTCGATGTTTGAAGTCGAAGAATCTGTCCATCGTTCGTGCCCTAATTTATTGTCCAATTTAATTTTGTTCGATTCGTTCAATTTAATTTTGACACTTTTGGTCCCAAAAGCTTACACTTTTGGTCCTCTGAGCCTTTTTTGGGACCAAAAGTGTCAAAATTTTTTCTTTGGGGACCAAAAAGTGTAAGCTTTGGGACCAAAAGCGTGAGGAGGCGTGTCCTGTGGGACCAAAAGTGCAAAAAGCTTACGTCTTTGATAACATCAGTACCTTTCATTAATTTGTTAATTAATTTACAGTTTAATTAGTTAGGTTTTGTTAATGGGCTTCTTCTTATTAGGAATACAAAGCATTGCTGCCAAACTATATCCAATACTCATTTCTTCTTATTTAGTGAGGAGTTCCTGCAGAAGAATAATTATACCACTGTTAACGCAATAATCATTGATCATAGATAACTACTGAACAATTTGGATTGAATTTTTTGGTCTCTTATAAAAAAATATTTAAATGTGACGTACCAAAAGAAATTGGATATCTCACCTCCTTGAAGGAGTTATATCTTTATGATAACAATTTGGAGGGTAGGTGCATCATCAATCCTTGGTTAATATTTAAATTAATCTGTTAAAGCAAGGGAAGAGTCATAGTTATGTTTGTATTTTGTGAATATTAAATAATTTGTTTGTTTATCTTATTATATGATCTGGTCACATACCAAAAGAAGTTGGAAATCTCAGTTCTCTAGAATATCTAAACCTCCGTTCTAATCACTTAACAGGTATATTTAACTTGTCAATATTTAATGAATATTTTCCAAGTATCAGTACATTCAGAGTGATTATGCTTATTCTTATTTATGGCATGATTTTGGATTGGAGGTTTGTTTACCATATATGTATGCATACAAGCTATGGTAACAAAATTTCGAGTAATTAAAGAATGTAGTAATTGTGGGACCTTATTGAAAGTTTGGGCTTTGTTTACAGAGTGTTGTCAAACATGTTGTACAAACATACATGAAAGAAGTGGTTGGAGTTTGATATTTAAGGTACATTGCTAACAAACAAATTACATATTACGAGATATTCCGTTGTACTTGAAGAATGCACTAATGTTTATTGAATTTCGAACTCCAATAACACACTATTGATTAGTATATCTCCGTTATCGGGGGAGCAACATTTCTTGGATAGCCGCCCCTTTGGTGTTCGGGTATGAGTGTGATAACATCAACGTTAATCAAAAGCAGATTACAATTGTTTGGCGTGGTTAAAAGAGACTTAATTTTTATGTAGCTTATAAGTTGTTAAAGTGTTTGACTAATAAAAACTTATAAGTTAATATAAAATAATATATATATACATATACAAAATTTTAACACAATAATTGATTTATATATATTGTATTACTTGAATATTATTGGTCCTCAACTTCTCTAACTCCCATCAAAATATATTAATATTGACTAAAATTAATCTTCACTACTTGACAATTATTTTATTTTAATTTCCAATACAAAGTTTAGTAGTATATCATTTATGTTAAAATGTTGTCCAACAAAAAATGGACAAAAAAGAATGGTTTCGAATCTCCACAACAATGAGAAATTTTTTTTAAGGACTGTAACTTTGGGGGAGTGGCTAAATAAGGAACGTAACTTTACGGGCCGACAAAACAAGGACTGTAACTTTAAAAATAATAATTTCAGGCCAAATTAGCCCGAATAATCCCAATTTGTGCCTGAAATAGGGTCACTGGGTCTAATTTGACCTGTAATTGCTACTTTATAAAGTTACGGTCCTTGTTTTGCCACCCTCCAAAGTTATGGTCCTTAAAAAAAATATCCCTACATTGTAAAAAAAATCCAATTTTTTTTTAATTCTAAAATTTTTATATTTAAGTAAATTTGTAATTTCTTAATTAATTTAAAAATAAACATAAAATGTGAACATTATAAAAATTTTGAATTAAAATAAATGAGAGAAAATTGTCTAATAATTTTAAGATATCTAAAAAATTTAAGATAAAATTAAAATTAGTATATATATATATATATATATATATATATATATATATATATATATATATATATTCAAGACACAAATCAAAATGTGAAAATATAATACAAAAAATCATTAAAATATAACTTGTTTGATTAACATGATAATTACCAAAAGAAGGTGAAACTTTTTTAACAATCAAAGAAAAAATAAGAAAATTTGAGAAAATTATTTATTTTTTAAAATAATATAATAAGAAAAAAAATGACAAAACGATTTAATGTGATTTAATATGGCGAATTCTTGATCCAACAGACTAGCTCGGTATACAAGTATTCCACATTACAAGCACTGAAAAAATGGTTAGAGTTAGATATTTAAGGTAGAGGCACACTTTTGTTGTTGGTTTTAACGGTGAAATGGTGTATAATTTGGGTATGATGTTTGAACACTTTGGAATAAATTAATGTTGATTTGTACTATTTTATACCTCATCTCTTGTATGAGACCGCACGTCTCATACGAGTTTTTGTTCTTTAAGGTGCTAACATCGAATTACACTTTACAGAGATATCCAGTTGTCCTTCAAAGATGCACTAATGTATTTACGTCTTTGATATTGGAGGAGCATCGGTTTCTAGTCAATATGAGGCGAGTTTATTGCATTTTTGGTCCCCACAGACACGCCTCCTCTCCTTTTTTTGGTTCCAAAGTTTTCACTTTTGGTCCCAAAGCGAAAAATCTTGACACTTTTGGTCCCAAAATCTTACACTTTTGGTCCCACAGGACACGCGATTGGGACCAAAAGTGTCAAGATTTTTCGACTTTGGGACCAAAAAGTGTAAAACTTTGGGGACCAAAAGTGTAAGCTTTGGGACCAAAAACGTGAGGAAGCGTGTCTGTGGGGACCAAAAGTGCAAAAAAAACTTACGTCTTTGATAACATCAGTACCTTTCATTAATTTGTTAATTAATTTACAGTTTAACTTGTTAGGTTTTGTCAATGGGCTTCTTCTTATTAGGAATACAAAGCATTGCTGCCAAACTATATCCAATACTCATTTCTTCTTATTTAGTGAGGAGTTCCTGCAGAAGAATAATTATACCACTGTTAACGCAATAATCATTGATCGTAGATAACTGCTGAACAATTTGGATTGAATTTTTGGTCTCTTACAAAAAAATATTTACATGTGACGTACAAAAAGAAATTGGACATCTCACCTCCTTGAAGGAGTTATATCTTTATGATAACAATTTGGAGGGTAGGTGCATCATCAATCCTTGGTTAATATTTAAATTAATCTGTTAAAGCAAGGGAAGAGTCATATTTATGTTTGTATTTTGTGAATATTAAATGATTTGTTTGTTTATCTTATTATATGATACAGGTCACATACCAAAAGAAGTTGGAAATCTCAGTTCTCTAGAATATCTAAACCTCCATTCTAATCACTTAACAGGTATATTTAACTTGTCAATATTTAATGAATATTTTCCAAGTATCGAAGACATTCTACAATTATGCTTATTCTTATTTACACATGATTTTTGGATTGGAGGTTTGTTTACCATATATGTCTGCGCATACAAGCTAAGGTAACAAAATTTCGAGTAATTAAAGAATGTAGTAATTGTGGGCCCTATTGAAAGTTTGGGCTTGTTTACGAGTGTTGTCAAACATGTTATATAAACATACATGAAAAAGTGGTTGGAGTTTGATATTAAGGTACATTGCTAACAAACAAATTACATATTACGAGATATTCCGTTGTACTTGAAGAATGCACTAATGTTTATTGAATTTCGAACTCCAATAACACACTATTGATTAGTATATCTCCGTTATCGGGGGAGCATCAGTTTCTTGGATAGCCGGCCCGTGGTGCTTTGAGTATGAGGATGATAACATCACCGTTAATTAAAAACAGATACAATTGTTAGTTAATAGGAGGCTTTAGGTACAAAGCTTTGCTTATAGTATAATTTCAGACCTCTATACATATGCTATTGTATTTATTAATGAGTCCAATAAGAATATTCATCTTAATGCCAGTGTTTCTCTAGCACATTAGAGGGATCAAAGACTAACGCCGTGGAATTGATTGACGGAACTTGAATGTTTTATTACAATATATTGTCTTCTTATTATTTATTACCAATATTTTACAGGTATCATACCTAAAGAAATTGGAAACCTGACCTCTTTGGAAAATCTGCAACTTCATACAAACAACTTGACAGGTATTGAACAATAACCATGCCAAATTTTTTTTTTTTAAATCTATAAATATATGGTTGTTAAATTTAAGATATATCAGTACTTAAGTTAAAATGAGGTACAAAATAAATGAAGAAAAAAGAATGGTGTACGACAATTCGATTAATATTCTAGGATAATAGGCAGTTTTATGTTCCTAATGAATTGTACTAGATCAGATATGGCGAATTCATCGGTAAACAGACTGGCTCGGTATACAAGAAATTTCAGTCTCAAGCACTGGAAAACGGTGGTTAAAGTTAGATATTTAAGATACATGCACGGCTAACACCTAATTACACTTTACGGGATGTTTGTTGCTTGGAGGGTGCACTAATGTGAATTGAATTTCAAACTATAAGAACACACTAGCTGAAGCAGATTACAATTGTTAGGCGTGTATGACTAAGACTTAATTTTTAAATAGTTTATAAGTTGTTAAAGTGTTTGACTAATAAAAACTTATAAGTTAATAATTTTTTTTTTTTGTATATTGAGTTGGATAGGGCCGGGACGGTTTCAGACAGGGTTCGGGTGAGGGAATGGGGTATACTCGTATAATTTTAGTAAAACAAGTTAGGATATCAACTTTTTTTTTTTCAGCTTATAACTTCTTATATGCTTATTTTAAGATCTTATAAATATTAAAAATCTTATTTTCTACTTAAACAAATTTAGACAACATATAACTTATATTTGAGCTTATAAACCGGGTCAAACAAGCTCTTAATTCATTTACACTTAACTAGGTTTTGTTAATTGGCTTCTTCTTAGGTACAAAGCTTTGCTGACAAAATATATCCAAAACTCCTTTCTTATCTTTTTTTTTTTTTTTGAGAAGCCAATGAATGAATCAATTAAAATGAGTACAATGGGTACTCAACACTTATAAGGATACAACAATAGCTACAAGAAGTAATAACACAGCTGCACTGTACTACGTTCCTACCAGACATTCCATTGGATTATTCATCCACTCGTTGACACTATATATCATGCTACTGCCTTTTTTATGCTTGAACCAATTCCAAAATCTAACTCAACAAATGTCAGATTAATAATTAATGATGTCTATCTTGTTCTTGAACATTACGTTATTACTGTTCTTCCAAATTCCCCACAGCCATCCGAGCCAAAGATTGCATCATATTTTCTTAGAGACGAACTTCGGACGAATACCCAAATGACTAATCAGGTGGACCTTAGCTTTGATCGAGTAGATCGTACAACTACCTCAGAATAAAAATGCAAACTTACAATAAAAAAACAGGTGCTCTTCATCCTTGTTGCCATTGTAGCAGATTGGACAAAGAACATTGCCAAGGTCGACTCCTCTTCTTGCTAAATTAATCTTTGTAGGAACTCTGCTCTTGATACATCTCCACACGAGAAACTTCACTTTTCCAGGTACTTGTGCCTTCCAAACCAGATTCAAGAAATTCTTTTCCACATTGGTGCCTTCGACATTATCATTAAGGAACACATATGCTGATTTTGTTGAGTAGGTTCCATCACTTTCCAGTTTCCACATCCACGAATCTTCACGATCATCTTTCGGTTTGTAACCTGACAATATGCTTTAATAGAGAAACTTGTAAATCTTCTTCCGACACAAAGAACTCAAGTCTCCAGCCAAGACTCCACACTCAATCACCCTCCGTACTCCACTCACCCACCTTCCTCACACACTTTCCTTTATCTTTCGACAAGCTAAATAACCTAGGATATAACTCACACAAAGCTCTCTCACAACACCAATTATCCCCACCTCCACCCCCCCCCCCCCCACACACACAACCAACAAAACTCATTCTATCTCCCTTTCCCAATTTACGACATACATTATTTTTGAACCACGCACCCTTACACCCTACCTCAATGTTGAACACATCCTTCATGAACTCGACACCCCTCTACTCTCCCTTACTCAATCTCTCTCTCTCTCTCTACCCCAATCTTCCCCACCCGCAAGACATCCTCCACCATATTTTGAAATTAAGACCTTACACCAAAGATGGTTCACAAAAAATGAGGTCCAAAATAAATGAGGTCCAAAAATAAATGAACAAAAAAAGAATGGTTTACGACAATTCGATTAATATTCTAGGATAATAGGCAGTCTTATGTTCCTAATGAATTGTACTAGATCAGATATGGCCAATTCATCGGTCAACGGACTAGCTTTAGATACAAGAAATTTCAATCTCAAGCCTTTGAAAAACGGTGGGATTTAAATAAAAATGGTCCCATAACTTTGCACCTTTATTGAAAATATCCGTATATATCACATGTTTTAATTTTGTCCCAAATCACCGGAGATCGGTCAAACTACCCCAAAATGATATCGTTTTTGGGGCGTGTGATACACACACCCCTAATTTTGATTGGGAAATGTTGTATCATGCGCCGATTTAGTCCCAAATTAGGGGCGCGTGTATCACACGCGCCAAAAACGACGTTGTTTTTGGCTGGGTTGACTGGTCTCCGGCGAGTTGGGACTAAATCGGCACAAATTGAATACATACGGGACTAAATTGAAACAAGTGATATATATACGGGACCTTTTCAATAAAGGTGCAAAGTTACGGAACCATTTTTATTTACCCGAAAACGGTGGTTAAAGTTAGGTATTTAAGATACATGCACGGCTAACACATAATTTCACTTTAAGGGATGTTTGTTGCTTGGATGGTGCACTAATGTGAATTGAATTTCAAACTATAACAATTGTTAGAAGCCTATGGATAAGACTTAATTTTTAAGTAGCTTATAAGTTATATTAATTTATCTCCCTTCCCCAATTTACGACATACATTATTTTTGAACCACGCACCCTTACACCCTCCCTCAATATTGAACACGTCCTTCATGAACTCGATATTGTTGGAATATTGAAGCACGTAAACACGTAAAATATGAGCAATGGAATAAACAGATCACCAACAACAAACAAAGATTGCATAATTAAATTACAGATAAACATAAATAAAATCCTTACAGTAATTCGTACACGGATTCCTCCACTATGGTATCCATGTAACATTCGTTTATCAACTCGCACCGATTTGCCAGTGTTGAATCCCGAGATGAATTCGCTAGGAAAATTCTAACTTGAGATTTTATGGAGAAATTAATTTCTCACATTAATAATGAATTCCGAATGACTCATATATATAGGGGAAGCCTAACTTAAATCTTAAGTTATCTTTATTAGGAAATAAAAATCCTAATCTTACAAATCAAATCCCATAAATTTGATTTCCCTATATATAAAAAATCCTACAGATTTGATTTCCATATATATCAAATCCTACCATAATATTCCATATATTATTATTGAGAATCCTATTTAATTAAATAATAATAATATTTAATTCTAAATATAATTATTATTATATTCTCCATAAATTAAATATTAATATTTAATATAATATTTAATCAACCAACTATAATCGTTAAACAATTGTTACTTGTTGTGTGACCCATAGACCCTTATATATCGAAATTATTAGTCAAACTAAAGGTCTTGATTGAACCCTAGATAATAAATCAGACATTCTCAATATACGAGGTACGTTGCGAGGAATTTTGCAACTACCTGTAACATGTAGGCTATTGTGATATCTTTCCTTCATTCGCGAATACTCATTTAAGTCTTGAACATGATGAAGTGTCTATTCAAATAACTTAATCATATTATCTCTAATCACTAATTGATCACGTATATCACACTTGGGCACAAAAATCCAAGGTGACGTGCATCGTTTGACTTAAATCCAATTATGATGAGAAGATGAGTATTCTCTCTAAATCCACATTGAGGAATGAATCCTATTCTTAGCTCAACTACCACGCACATGCATTTAAGTGATGAACCCAATCCAAGTCATATCTACACATGGGAGGGTGCAAGCGTCGGTCATGGTCAAATTTCATCATTCCACACATGTCGTGCGTATTGACCTCAAGTCAAAGGAGTATCACATCGCTTCCACTAACCGAGACACCCGTAGGTACATAATGTGAAATTACATCAAACGATTTCTCGGATGGGTATACCAATACCCTCTAAGGTATCTGCACATCCATCATTAGATACCCAGTATCTCGTAGTAAGTGAAATCTTACTACACTCTCTAAGAGTATGATGCAGATCGCACATCAATCTCAATTGCATCATCAATATCCCATTCTTGATGATCCTTAATCGGGGCTATTTGAGAATCATGCTTAAGTCATCTGAGCTCTCACAACCTCAGTGATAACAATGACTCATGGGAACACAAATAAGAATAAATGCAAACAACCAAAAATAATATTCAAACAAGTGTAATGTCATACGTGTAATATTTAATATTAAAACCTAAACTGAATATTATCTTAGTATTATGTTCTCACAATAGGATTGTCTCTAAGTGAAATCTTAAAATTTACTATACTCTGAAGTCGAAGTAGTCGCTGCTCTGCCTTTTCTCTCCGCAGTTCTTCTTACGCAATTATCCCCAACTAAACACAGAATTTGCTCCGAGTACTCGCTGAATATATATATATATACATATACTAATCTAATTTTCCAAAATTTCCAACCTCTTAGCCTTTAAACATTCAAAATAGAACACTTGATATTGCTATCATCCCACCTCCCCTTAATTTCCAGCGCTCCATCTCTATCAAGGCACGATTCCATCGTGAAACATGTTTTCTTCCATGTACATATAACAGCCCTCCCGAAGCCCCAATAGAACCAATATTATAAGCCCAATCAAACTCCACACTCCCCCACAGTTGCCCACAAAAAGTTCTATCCAACACTTCACTATTAGTTACCTGTATGCATACGAAATCTATATTCTCCTTCCCAATCAACTCTCTAATTTCCTTCCTCTTAAGGCTCCCCCTACACCTATAATATTATAAGATAGAAGATTCATTAAATACCTGAATTGACGTCCTCCCTGCTTGCCCATCCGATCTTCTTCAAATATTCCGACCATTCTCTTAGTTCCAGCTCCACCAATTTCAATAGTGAGGAGTTCCTGCAGAAGAATAACTATATCACTGTTAAAGCACTAAACCATGGGTCATAATATATGTGATAGAACCACAAATTACAACCCAAAAAACAAATTCTTGTGTCATGTATGAAACCATTCCGTACAATTTTTTTTTTCATAAACTAACTACCCTGCCAATTTAGGTTTCTTAATGTGCTTCTTCTCAAAATTTAAGTACGTACGAAATCCATGAAGCTTTGCAGCCAAAATAATATTTATATCTTCACCAATTAGAATTTTCTTATCATTAATTTTTATAGTGAGCAGTTCTTGCCGGTAGAAATATTATTTCACTATTACAACACTAAACATCATAGGTACATACTTTCTAACAGGAAACATCGGCGCAGAATTAATTTTTTTCATAATATGTTGGAGCTTCAAACGTTGGATTTTAGTGATTACAACTTGAATGGTATGTTTTGAAACTTTCTTACAGAAAAATGTGCCAATTATTATATCACTATTAAAGGTTCCGTTTGTGTGCTGTTATTAGAGAATAAACAACATACATCTCTGTCGAACAGGAAATATCCCGTCTTCTATCTTCAACATTTCTTCTTTAGAATACATGGACTTATCTAAAAACAGTCTCTCTGGAAGCATCAATGGGGGAAATTTTCATAATATGGGGGAACGAAATTATTTTTATTAGAAAATTCCAAAGGTGAATTTTTTCATATTTAGTATAATTTCGGGAATTTTTTTTGTTTTGTAATTTTTTTTAGCTATCGTAATTTTTCAAACTAGCAAAACAAGGACAATAACTTTAAAAAGTAGCAACTTCAGGCCAAATTCAAGCTAATTTGACCTAAAATTGCTTTGCTAGCACAAAAAGTTACAGTCTTTGTTTTGCCACCCTCTTATAAACGGTCCTTGAAAAAATTCTCCACGCTAGCACACTGTGAAAAATTAGAGTGATTATTTAGTTACTTTTGAAAAAAAAAAGTATTAGATAATTTTCTCAAGTTTTATTAAATAATTTCACGTTCTTTTTTATAATTATCATGTTAATCAAATGACATTATATTTTAAGGATGTTTTTTTTATGTTTTTATTTATTTATTTTGATTTGTGTCTTGAATATATGTATACATATATAGTTATATACAGTTAGATAGATAGACAGGCAGACATATAGATAATAATTCCTACATTTTTTATTTGATTTTCAATATATAGTAAAACTTAAGATAACTGTTTTTTATTTATTTCTTTTAATTATTAGTAATACATTTTTTTTAATTTTTTAATTTTTAAGTAATTTCACATTTCTTTTGATAATTTTCACATTAATTAAATATTGTAGATCATTCTCAAGTTCATTTAAGATGAAATTCATAAAAAATTGATTTATCTTAATTGATATGATATTTATATTTGGTTTTATTTTTTATTTTTTTTTGCGATTAGACAATTATTAGATATTTTTTTAAGCTTTTTTGGTTTATCTTAAAAATTTTAATTATTAGATATTTTTCTCTAATTTATTTTAATTCAAAATTTGTATAGTGTTCACATTTTATGGTTATTTTTAGATAAAGTAATTAATAAATGAAAAAAACTTACAGGTTTTTTAAAATATAATGTAGGGAATTTCTTTAAACTTTATGGATATTTTTTTATCAATGTGGAGATTTTTTTTTGAAGGACAATAAATTTTTGGAGGGTTGCAAAACAAGGATAGTAACTTTTCGGGTTGGCAAAAAAAAAAGTACCGTAATTTTAAAAACAACGATTTTAGGCCAAATTAGACCCAATGACCCAATTTTTGGCTCAAATTAGGGCCATTCGAGCTTTTTTGGCTAGAAATTGCCATTTATAAGTTATGGTCCTTGTTTAGCCAGCCCGAAAAGTTATTGTCCTTGTTTTGCCACCCCACTGAAGTTACAGTCCTTAAAAAAATCCTGAATAATCTCATAATTAATTCAAATAGAATTCAGATCTCTATACATATATATGGTTATTACTTATTAGTCTAATTAGAATATACGTCTTGTGTAACACTCATGTGAACCAGGTCTATACATGAACTTTGTCACTGTTATGCATAAAAACTACCACTATTATGCACAAAAAATATCACTGTTTAAAAAATATTTTATTTCTTAAATCTATCCCCCAAACGTAAAAAATTTCGACCTCTAAGAAAATATTCAAAGGCATTTCATCCCTCTTTGTTATGGTCCCCATCCTTTGACATCGGTCACAACATTGAACGAACTCTTGGCTATCTTTAAAAATCGTGGGCCAATAGAAACCCGATTGTAGAACTTTCATTCCCGTCTTCGATGCTCCGAAATAGCCACCACATGGCAAGGAGTGACAATGAGTCAAGATCTCATCAACTTCTTCTTTCTGCACATACTTTCTCATGATAGAATCTTGACCTCTCTTGTAGAGCACCGGATCGTCCCAAATGTAACTTTTCACATCTTTTAAGAATTTCTTCTTTACATGTGAAGAAATCTTCCCACAAGCCAAATAATAGGCAAAGTCGGCAAACCATGTCTTTTTCACTTCAATTCTCAACACGGAAATTTCTCTACTTCTTCAAAGAACTCCTCCAACTTCAAAAGTTTCTCGTCCGAGAATTCTTCCTCCACCACAGTTTCTTCTTCCACAAATTATCCATCCCTTTCTAGCCTTGAAAGATGGTCGGCTCTCACATTCTCGGTTCCCTTCTTATCTCGAATCTCAATATCAAACTCTTGAAGGAGTAGAACCCATCGAATCAACCTTGGCTTTGCATCTTATTTTTCATGAGATATCGAATAACCGAATGATCCGTGTACACAATAATTTTCCCCCCACAAGATAGTGGCGAAACTTATCAAAAGCATAGACCACGACGAGCAACTCTTTCTCCGTTGTGGTGTAGTTACCTTGAGCGGGGTTGAAGGTTTTAAAAGCATAATAGATAGCTCTAAACTTCTTCTCCTGGATTTGCCCAAGTACCACCCCTATTGCAAAATTGCTTGCATCACACATGAGAAAGAATGGTTCCTCCCAATTCAGAGTCACCAAAATCGGGAGGATATAAATGCTTCATTCAACGCTAAAAATGCTTCAAGACATTCATTAGTAAACACAAATGAAACATCTTTTTCTAGTAAATGAGAAAGAGGTTTTGAGAGTTTAGAGAAATCCTTAATGAACCTCCTGTAGAAGCCGGCATGTCTAAAAAAAGAACGAATACCTTTCTCATTAGAAGGTGGAGGTAGTCTCTCAATTGCAACCACCTTTGCTCTTTCTACCTGCAAACCCTTGGAAGAAACATGGTGACCAAGAACTATCCCGTCATTTTCCATGAAATGGCATTTTTCCCAATTTAGGACAAAGTTAGTCTCTTGGCACCTTTTAAGCACAAGTTCAAGATTTAAAAGACACCTATCAAAAGACTCCCCAAACACCAAAAAGTCATCCATGAAGACTTCCATCACATTTTCAATCAATCAATGGAAGATGGTATCATGCACCTTTGAAACGTTGCAGGAGCATTACATAACTCATAGGGCACGTGTCTCCAAGCGAACAATCCATAGGAACACGTGAAAGTCGTCTTCTCTTGGTCCTCTAGAGCAATCATAATTTGATTATACTCGGAGTACCCATCAAGGAAGCAATAGATCTCAAAACCACCCTAATCTATCAAGCATTTGCTCCATAAAGGGGAGGGGAAATTGGTCTTTGCTTGTAGTTTTTTTCAACTCCCTATAATCTACACACACTCTCCACCCCGTAGCTACAAGCTATCACCTCATCATTTTCAGTTTTGATAACCATCATTCCACCTTTTTTTTAAACCACATGAAGTGGTGATACCCAAGGACTATCCGAAATAGGAAATATTATCCTCGAGTCAAGAAATTTGATTACTTCTTTCCTAATCACTTCTTGGATTATTGGGTTCACCCTCCGTTGATGTTGGACAATTGGTTTACTACCCTCCTCTAATCTTATCATGTGCATGCACAAGGAGGGATTGATTCCCTTCCTATCATCAGTTGTCCAACCAATAATGAATTTGTGCTTACAAAGTACAACCAACAATTTTTCTAACTCACACGAATTGAGAGAGGAAGAAATAATTACCGGAAATTTCTCAACTTCCTCGAGATATGAATATGTGAGTTGATCGGGAAATGACTTTAACTCGATTTTCTTTTTCTCTTGCTTCTCCACTCCCATAATAGGTTCCCTTAAAGGCAAAATTGGGATCCTTTTCCTTCCCCATACTTCGTGCTCTTTATCCAATTTAAGAAAATTCCTACAATCAACATTCTCAAAAGAGGTTTCATCATTCATGTTATCATAAAGTGGATTATAGTAGACATTAGGAAAGTAAGGATCAAAGGATTTTTCAAATCCCTCTTAAACACAATGTTCAACAACATCGATGGATTTGCTCTCCTCCGCTTCGAATGTATGTCTCATGGCTTTGTAGGAGTCGAAAACAAGCTCCTCATCATCAAACTTCAAGGTCACCTTGCCCGTTTACATGTCCACCACTGCCCTTGCGGTAGCTAGAAATGGTATTTCCAAAATTAATGGTATATCAACATCCTCCTCCATTTCTAGCACCACAAAGTTCGCCGGAAACACAAACTTGTTGATCTTCACAAGCACATCCTCCACAATTCCCTCCGGATAGGTGATGGAATGATCCGCAAATTGTAATGTCATGGACGTTGGTTTGAGCTCTCCCATTTTCAAATGGTTGTAAATCAATAAGAGCTTGAGATTGATGCTCGCACCACATCACATAGAGTGGTTATATGATAATTTAAGCCAAACGATATAAATTTCATGCGACTTAAGGAATATTAGTCATAAATTGATCTTGACATAATTCATCCTTAAGGAATATTTCAGCAGCACTTTCAGTGGGATTTTCATGGGAAAGTCATGATTATGGATTAATCAATACACATCCGTTACAGAGTTCATTCGAATCCCCTCTTTCTCAACTCGGTCAACCATTAACGAAATGGGTCGGGCCGGAAATCCCAAATGACATGGACGGTAAAATAGTTCTCAGCTCTGTACAAATCAGCTTTTGAAATCCCTTTCAACTATTGCTATCTGATTATATTGTCTATGTCATCATGAAATCAATTATTCATGTGATGCTACAATGGTTTTGTTAAGCAGTTGTGGTGGTAGAGTGAAGGCCAATGACATAGTTCATGATGAGGATTTGGCTACCAAAAAACCCGAACGTGAGAATGTTTTCTTGATGGTAATTTACGGAGTCTCAAGCTATTCAACGAAGGTTTTTGTATTTACTTTTGTATTTGGATCCAAATTAGCATGTTAAATTCAGAGTTATTTAGTAGCTGAATTTTCAATACATTTTATTTGCAGAAAATAATTAATTTTATTGAATGTTTTGGACAACTAAGAAGTTTTATTATATAAACTACATATGTAATCTTGACCAAAACCACAAAGTTGTAAGAGTATCACTACACGAAAAAAAATCATCAAAAAAAGATCAATAAGATCTGTATATGAGTATATTGTAGAATCAAGAAAAAAAAAATGTACCCATCAATATGATCTGCAAAAAAAAATTTGTTTTCAGTTAATTTTTTAGTAACATAATAATACTGCATATGATTTTGGAAAATGTTTAGGGCTTTTTTGTTGAAGGATGTGTATGATGATATGATGCTGGATGTGGTGAAAGATTTATATTTTTTTGCTTTTGGATTGACATACTGAATTCCATAAAAAAAATACTAATATTTCTTTTTTTATACAATTGGCAGGAAATTTAAAACCTAATCTATTACACAAATTAGTAGAAGAACCACAAGATCGCTAGCTTAAACATCTCCAATCCAAAAGCTCAACATGAGGACGATTCGAGCTTTTGGATTCACATACTGAATTCACATAAAAAAAACTATAATATTTCTTTTTTTTTATACAATTGACAGGAAACTTAAAAATAATCTGTTACACAACTCAGTAGAAGAACCACAAGATCGCTCGCTTAAACATCTTCGATCCAAATGTTCAACATGAGAACGATCTAAATCGAAAGGTTGTGTTTGTTTTGGGATTCACACGGATGGACTTAAAACTTTATGCCCCCCTCCCCATACGAGTTTGGGATTTAGAATCTGGTTTTAAAATCCCACATTCAATCCACACCTACAAATACCTATAAAACTTATTATTACTCTTCCCAATATCACACACTTTATACACTTTATTACTATTCTCAATATAATATAATAATACAATATCAATTATTATTAAATATTGATTTGACATAAAGTTAAATCTCACCCTACTTAAATCCCAAAACAAACACATACATTTACTATTCATCAAGGATTCTAAATCCTTAGATTCTAAAACTTTGACTTGCTCCACATTAATTTAAATCCCAAAATAAACGTAGCCGAAGTGGTATAGCTATGAATTCCACCATGATTCGATTAATGGTAGATGGGAATTATATGAGTATTTATAGAATTTGAATGTGAAGGTAATGAGCAATAATTATGGTGTGAATTAATTATATTTATAAAAAGAGTAAAAAGTAAAAAAAAGTAAAAAGAAGAAGGAGTTATTGGTGCAATGGATTGGACGATCAAGATCAATTTAGAAAAAAACTATCAACGGTCAAGGTAGTTTGAAGTCAAAACCAAGAATGATAAAATAGGTGCTATTATATATTTATGATATGATATATTTTTAATGAATCATCATATCCATATTAAAAATAAAAGCTCTCAACCTAATGTTATCTTGCGTCTTGATTAGAAAAAGTATTGATTTTTTTTTTTTAATGATGACCTTAATTGTCCCTCTATAGAAGTCTATACATTCAAACATATTACAACACAATTAAAGAAGATAGTAGCTGGATATTCAAATTTATTCTCATACCTTTTTATGAAACAAACTTTTTATCTTTATCCTCCAACTACCACTTAATTACTTCAATTGTCATTATATTTTATTCACAAACAATCACTTTATTTATATATGGACTCCACAATACCTCATAATATTTTTATTTTATCTAATTTATCTATTTTTTTCTTAAATCATGTGCCTAAGAAGGTGTAAATAAAATTCATGGAAAGATGAAGTAATTGACAAAACCAAATGAAGAACAACTTGAGTACTCCAGCGACATGACAGGTGGTATTACACAGTTTTCCATCTTAAAAAAAATGTTTATAAAACACAATTACTAATTGCACAAAATCAAAATGATCTTACATTCTCCCTTTCAAAACTCGAATGATATCATCGGTTTCATTTTCAGTATTCCACTCCATGTTTCATATTGTGGATATATGACAAGTGGAAATTAAAATATTATCCAATGACCCACCATAATCCTGAGTTCATGTGTTAAGGATCCAGGAAGTGTGATATATTTGGAACATGAGAAAATGACACAGGGGAATGAAACTGTTCAAAACACTTGAGTGAACGAAAGTTTGGGGTATAAAAAAATGGTTTGGTTTCGCCGCCATGCGATTTAAACATATCATTATCCTTCTGCACATTCTTGTTCTTCTCAGAATAGTAGAATAGGTGGTTCGGCCGTTTCCACACCATCAAGATCTCACCATCTTTGAAAACTTTGATAAGGTAAATAACTTCATAAGAAAAGGGATAAAACCGAATTCTTGGGTATGACAAATTGTCTTGTCCAAGAATTTTCGACTCCATATTCCTTCATCAACCAAATGTCAACGCTATTCCACCAATTGTTACATAAACACAGGGTATCACCTAAAGCACAACACACTACCGCATAAGTGTTACTTCTGGCCATTAGAGGAGAAGAAAATGTGCTAAAAAGTTCATTTTCAAGATTAAAGCATGATGCCCATTAAAACACGTATTTCACAGTTCTATAATAGACATATCATCTTCTAGGAACCATGACAACTAAAATAATTAAAAACTATTCCTCTCTTTAAAAAGAGAAAACTAAAACTAACACACAGTTCCTAAATGATACACATCCATATATATAAAACATTTTTAGAATAGTGAATTTTTATCATTTTCTCCAAAATGATGCAACCTGCAAACTATCGATCGCATGCTCTTCATGTGGATCTGTTGAACTGCTTAAACTTATACAACAAAGCTCGAGCACATAGCAGAATGACATCTAACTTGAGCAATTTACAAAGTTACAGGACTAAAATGAACTTTTTAAACTATTTTGGAATGATTTTAAAAAATGTGTTTAGCTCGAATTCAGACTAACAAGTGATATCTCATTCTTAGTCTCTTCTCCTTGCACATTTGTTATGTTTTTCTCCAATGAACGATCCTGTTGTTCATTCCGCCGCTTCAGGACTCGGGAGAATCGGACTTGCTTGGAGAATCGGAGACTCTGCTACAATCACATCCGCAGCATGTTCCGGCGTTCTTGAAAGCATGATAACTTAGATCTTTGTCGAGAAGCTTGAATCAGCTCTAGTACTTTGTCTACTGTAGTTGACTCGGAGTGACAACGATTCTAACGATGCCGATTACATTGCGAAACCTAACCACGTAAATTACGAAGGTCGAAAAGTGCAACAATTCCTACTATCATAAAGAGCCCCCAGAAACTTTCTAGTGCAAGACTGTTGGATGAGAAGGAAGCATCCGGCTTGAACATCCGCTTTCGTTTCCCAACCATTTCTTCTCAATCTTCATCATTATTTCACCCTCGGTAACATTTAATATTACTTTTGAAATATCAGTTACCAGCGGAGACCCTATTGAAAATATCTGCATATCATAGTAACAAGCATGAGATAGTATAATAGAGGCGAATATGTTTTTGTCCTTTAACTTGTACCAATTTTAATCTTTGTCTCCTAAGTATTTCGACTTTGTAACTAATCTTCTATGTTTATAAAAGGGAAAATACATTTTTTTGTCCCATAACTTTGACCCATTTTGATCATCACTACAGGAAATCACACATTTCGTGACGAAATTTTCTATGATGACACAAAATTCGTCACAATATGTTACCTAAAAGTGATAAATTTAAGTTTCGTCACTAAAAAGTGAGAATTTGTGACAAAAAAAATTTTCGTCACCACTAATGATTTTTCGTCACTAATTCAAATAATTCATGACAATAACAAGAAATTCGTCACAATAAACTTTGGTGACGATATTCGTAATATTTAGTGACGATATTCAACGTCATGAAAAATACTATTTTTGTGACCACTATATGTTGTCATTAATTATTCAAAAGAATTGGCGACACACTTAATTCGTCACAATTTTATTTGGTGACGATCGTCATTATAATTAGTGACGATCATAGTCGTAATATAATATAATTTTTTAATGACAATTTTATGTTTCGTCATTAATTGTTCATAGTAATTAGTGACATATTCTTTCGTCACCAATATTTATATATAGTGACGATTAATAATCATTTTTTAATGACGCACTTATTTCGTCACAATATTGTTCAGTGACGATCTTCATTGTAATTAGTGACGATCATAGTCGTCATATAATATAAAATTTTCATGACGGTTTTATGTTTCGTCGTTAATTGTTCATAGTAATTAATGACATATTCTTTCGTCACCAATATTTATATATAGTGACTATTAATAATTATTTGTTAGTGACACACTTATTTTGTCAAAATATTATTCGGTGACGATCTTCATTGTAATTAGTGACGATCATATTGGTCATATAATATAAAATTTTCATGACGATTTTAAGTTTCGTCATTAATTGTTCATAGTAATTAGTGACGTATTCTTTCATCACAAATCTATAACTATATAACAATAGCAGTAGCAGCCAAATTGGTTAGAACACCTACTGCTGGAGTGCACAGTACTGGTCCCCAGGTGAAATGGTGATTTGCACGCGCACTAAAAGAATGTGAACAATAACACAAATAATTTTTTATATAAAAATTTGAATTCAAAGACACATAATATGATAATAATTTAATTTTCAAGGACACAACACACAATATACGGCTAACATTTAATGTTGTTACTTTTCAGAGAAATAATTATATTAAATTTCAAATTAAACACTAGATTTTGAGTGGGCCGCCAAAATGTAGAGTGTGTTTCCAAGATTTCACAGTTACCCAAATAAGTGTCGGATCATTTAAAATATCTCTCACAAAAATTAGACAAATAAAGAGCCGACTCTTCGTGTTCTGTACCCAAAATATGCATATCGACTCTATCCTATAGTGAAAACAAAAAAAAAAAACATAATTACGTGGGCGCTCATATGTGAAACCCCTGCTTACATTATTCTATTTTTTAAAAGACAAAAAATTCTCTCCCTCTCAAGTACTAATATAAATAGTGATCTACTTCCTTCACAACTCACCATTGCATTCCTCAGTGCAAGCATTCTCTATCTAACTCAAAAATATGCTCAAATTTTATTACTCATCATCATTCAGCTTCTTTAAAAGTCATTTCACATAACTTTTTTGATCTACTTTTGCAGAGTTGCCAACCATCAATAACTTCACCGTACAAGACAATCTTTCAAAATGGTCCATAAAAACATTTTCGTTCAAGCTTAAGGAGTACCTGCAATTGCAAATCAAACATTTACTCAAGAGTCATGATATACCGGTTAACAAATCATATCTTTTCTATTACAAATTCAGGCATTAGTATGCTCTAAAATTATGCATTTGGTGCAGGGAGAGAACAAATGTAACTGTCAACAGCAGGCTCTCTTCACCATTGATTGAGAAAAGTTTGTACACAGTAACGAAGTTTGTGGCCATAGTTAACAAGCAACGACGTAATAAGACTATGGGTAATTTTACATGGCAAGATTCTGCCGTGGCAGAATATAATTTTTTAGTATTTTTAATTATGATAAATTGTTTAAATATTTAATGTCACACTTCCAAATTAAAAGTAATATTAAACTAATTAAAGGTAAATAAATAATTATATAATATCATGTTTGAATCAATTTATTTTTTAATCATTCTACCCTGACAAGATTCTGTCTAGGCAGAATATTTGATTTTGTAAATTGATAGTTAACCAGTTTCACCTTTTCGAATGAAATTCTCTAATGAAATGTATTATGTGGTCCCAGAGTTAATACTTCTTCAATGTTAAGAAGTTAGTCATGTTTACGCAGTCCACAACAGGTCTAGAAACAACAGGGAAGGACTTCAATACTCTTAATATACTTCATAAAATGTTTTAATTTAGAACTATACTACTATCAATTAGAAAATATAATATTGTTTAAAGTAGATCTATATAAATCTGTTAAAAATAGACTCAAAATTGATCTGACATTTGTTTATACAGATCTTAGATAATAATCTAATTGAATTTTCGAACAAAGCCAATAAATCAAAGCTTTTTGTTGAACCCAACTGATCTAACAAATAATTAGATGAAATATATATTAGTCCCTTTAAAATTACAATTATTTTGTTCACTTATCTGGAGCCGCAAGTTGCCAAATACTGATGAACACTCCATTTTTTCGTGGAGTAATTCGACGCAAACGCTGGGGGCGTTGGTCCATTAATGAATCTGCAGAGTGAAACGATATTTATTCCTAGGCGGAGGTAGGGGTGGGGGAAGAAGATGATAGGCGGACGCGTGGCGGTGTGTGCAACACTGAGGTTAAAAACAATACTTCCTTGACATTAATCCTGCTTACCATCATTCCATGGGCTGGTTTTGGACTTTTTGTAAGTAGTATTAACAATCATCATTTGGGCCGAATTCCATAAGCTTGGTCAACATCTACGTCAAGTTTTTCATTTTCTTTTCTTAGAATGAAAGTGTGATTTTCAATTTATCATATTAATAAATGTCATATTTTATTTGTATTATAATTATTAATTTTAAATTTAATTACCTCATAATTTTATAGTGTAATTGCCCTATATCTATTAATATTCTTCCATTATGAATTGGAAGAATCGATCCAAGACCGAGGTGCATTTTCTAACCTATTCCAAATTCAAATAAAAAATTAAATATAATTTTATTATTAAAATTTACTCTAGGTGTATTAGGTACATATATTTAAAATACAATACAAATTTTAAAACCGTGCGGGAGAAAATACTAGTATTTTAAAATATAACATATATTATTTTAATAATAATTAAAATTTTATTTAGAATGGGTTGACCCGCCCCGACCCGCGACCCGCAACGGCTCGACCCGCCCCGACCCGTGACCCGCAACGGCTCGACCCGCCCCGCCCCCAACCAAGAATGGGTTGGGTCTGGGTACTCAAGTACCCGACCCGACTTGGCCCGTTGACATCCCTACTTGAACGACACTTTTCCGCGCCGATGTTCATCGACTCTTTACAGTCTTTAAATTAAGAGTATTTGGGTAATGAAAATTGGATTGAAATATTTAATTGAACGAATCCTAAATTTGTGCAATTGGTGTACACGAGTATTTGCCTATTTTAAATATCAGTTTTTCCTTATAAAAAAAGCATCACACTGGATCGAACACAAAACTTTTAACATAAATAAAAAATATGAAAAATACGTCACTAAAGCTACCCAAGTATGCTAGACATCTTCATTGTTAAAGTTTAAAATTTATTATATATTGATTTTAAGTATCAATTTTTCAATATAAAAGTAAATACACGAATGATAATTGAACCTAAGACCTTCCAACAAATAACTTGTCTAATGTCCAACTAAGCTAAACAAAGCTTATTGGGGTAATTTCTAAGGGTTACAAAAAAAACACCCCCTCCTCTAGCTAATAGATACAAAACACTTTTTAAATAGCAAATCACTACAATTTTTATTGGCAGATTCCCTAAAATAGCCCTCATGTGAAGTAATGATGTTTTTTTGTTAATTACACAAAATTATAAAATAGCCAAATCAATACTACTCAATCCCTCAATTATATCTCATATACCGTCTCTCTCTCTCCAATCCCTTAGATTCAATTTCTCTTTCCAATCAAATGGTTCACTCTCTTCTCTCTATGTGAATCCCCCTATCTCTGTCCCTCTCTCTCTCTAAACACACCGATAGTTAGCGTTTCTCAGGCAAGGAGCGTCCGCCGGTCACGCCCACCGCTCTATGTGTCGAAGTCTGCCACTCACGTCAGCGGCTTACATCCAACGCGTCCAACCGCTCCATTTTTTGGTGGTGTGGGTTTGCAGATCTGTGTGTCGAAATCAATGGATCTGTGAAGACTCCGCTGAGTTTCCTATTCACGTGCCACTAGGGTGTCTATGGAGATCGGCATAGGGACGCCGGTTGTGGGGTTCCGATTTTGATTTTTCGTGTGGATGGCGGTGATGGGGTTTTCAAGAATGGTGTCGACGGCAGTTGTGGGATCTCTTTTTTTTTGTGATTTTTTTTGGACAGTGGTATGTTTATATGTTTGATTTATTATTGAGATTTGATGGTTGGATCTGTGTACAATTAAGCAGATGCTACTAAATATGTAATGAAGGAATTATGGTGATGTGCACAGCGACGGTGTTTGGTTTTTTCTAATTTTTTTAAACCTTTTTTCTATTAATATTATGGGGCAAATTGTTTATGCGTATATACAAAGTGTTATTTGTATATGCAATGTATTCAGTGTGTATGCAATTGCAATGTATTCAGTGTATAAACATTAATGTATTTTAGTATATACAATGTTTAGTTTACATGTGTATTTTTGTGCATGTATGCATTTTCTGGACAAGGAATAGCAAATTATTGGACCATGTGCATTTTATTATTAATCATCGAAATTAAAGGAAAAAAAGGTGATCCGAAAAAATTATTTAATACTTTTAAACATTAATTATCAATTATATTAATAATAAAAATAATTATTTTCAGTTAAAATTATATTTTTGAAAGACATCTTTTGTAAAAATAAATAAAAGAGTGATTAAAAAATGTGAACTAGAAAGTAAACATTTTCGTGAGGTAAAACGCACAAGTCAAAATCAGGAAGAATTATTAATTATATTTTAAATGGCGTAAAATTCAAATAAAATTGAAAAGCAATGAGGGAAGTCACATGGGTTGAAATAAAAGTTGCAGTACGAAGTGTCAAGCTGACACATCATTTTGTAAAGCACATGGATCAAAATTTTGTATTTGTAAAATTAGGGGTAATTTAGACAAATTGTATACCCAAAAAAGGTGAATTGTAGTGGACAATTTTTTTTTTCATTTAGGATTGTAGTTATAAGTGGTTCCCCCAAGCTTATTTACTTAAATCGAAAATATTTTATTGACAAAGTCTAGTGTGCAAATTTGTATAGATACAAAAACTTTAATTTTCAACCAAATTCTATAATTGATAAATGTAATACAAAATTGAGTGGTTCATGGTTCACTCGGCCCGACTATTTCATGGTTCACCCAGCTCAAATATGTCATAATTTAAGTTTAATTATTTAGTGTTTAGGGTGTAGTTGGTTGATTTAGGACAATTTTATAGATTTTCATCTATACAAATTTGCACACTAGACCTACTCTATTTTATTTAGGTATTTAGAATTTCTTCAGGTGCGTGAATAGGTATTTAGAATAACTTGCCTAACGCCCAACACAAATTTTTTTTAAAAAACGTGCGTGAATAGGTATTCAGATGAAGCTTTATGGCTTGAAACAACCAGAATCCCCAATTACCATTTCTTATTTTGGCTGAATCCTTACTAGGATTTGTCCCACGCTTCACCAAAAATTGCCGCTCGCGTTCTTTATATTGATGGATTAATTAGAGTATGGATCGGAAGGAAAAGTGTCAACAAAAGGGGATGTATACAGCTACGGGATATTGTTGTTGGAGATGTTAACGAGGAAGAAACCGACAGATGACATGTTCAGCGAGGAAATGAGCTTGAAGGATTGGGTGGATGGGGCATTACAAGAAAATGCAGGAACTGAAATTGTGGCCCGTGTTTTGTTATCAAGTGAAGATCAACATTTTTCTGTGAAGGAGGAATGTGTCTCGTCCATTTTTGACATGGCTATGAAATGTTTAACTTTTTCTCCCGACGAAAGAATTGACATGATACAAGTCGTGACTCTTCTCTGTAAGATCAAAGCCGAAGTTACTGTAGCAACAGAGGTCAATAATAGGCCTAGAAGACGATGAATTAATGAGGACATTAATAGTAATATATGTAATATAGTGCTACAAATTAAAATTTTGCACTAATCCGTGTAATGGTAGACTATTGCATGCATGTAAAGAAGAATTTCCACTAATTTTTAAGGTGATTTCAATTATGCTAGAGTAACGATTCTGTGAGCCTTCCTTCGAAGCAGCTTTGGAATGGGAGTTTCATGGGCTTTAACTGTTGGGCTGAAATTTTAATATAGTTGAGCTCTATATCTAACAAAAGCCCAAATTTAAAGGATGATAATGGGCCCAAACTCATTATGTGTAGCCATAAAATTCAAATTAAATATCCAATAGTTGTACTATCAAAATATAATAATAAATAAATGGGTAAGTCTTGCGTTAGACAGAGCATAATTGGATAACGACACTGTAACATTTTAAAAGAGATAAGTGCTAATTGTAATAATCTGCCTGTATTGCACTTGGCAATTGGCATGTTTCTTGTTCAATAGTCTAAGCTTACACTGCTAGCGACCGTATCGGTAGTACTTCTAGAGCCTTGAGGTTTTGTACAAACATATACTTGTTCAAATTAGAAAGCCGTTATTCGAGCAGTTAGTTCCTCAATTTTAATTAATAAGGAAAATTAAAATTGTGCCTTTTTTAATTAAAAACTAATTTTTTTTTAGCCAAAATTTCAAAGTTAAAAATTAAAAGTATTTGTTAAAAGTTAAGTTTTAACTAATTAAAAATCAATTTTTGTGGCTTTAATTAAGTTGATTTACATCCGTCAGTTTTTCTGAATCACTAACTCTCCTTTAAAATTATTCATAATATGAAATTAATAGCATTACACTTATAAATTAATATCATATATAACAATAAATATTATGATATTAATTTATAAATGTAATAATATAAATTGATAAATGTTATAATATTAATTTATAAATATAATAATATATGCCAAAAAAATAAAATTAAAGATGTGAGTTGTAAAAAAGCGACTGATCATTCTGTTAAAAAAGGATGGAAGTAACTGACCATTAATTATACTCACCAACTCTATATATGGATGAGTTGTACGTCTCTTTCACTAATTATTTCATTCCGTCTAAATACTCAAATATAAATAATATGAGGCACTTTTTGCTTGAGACAAGATTTAAATTATGAAACGGAGTGTAATTTAGGCATTGTCACTTTAACACGTTGGGAGAGATAAGCGTTAATTATACTAAATTGTATCCGATCTCATGCATGAAACCATCTCATATGAGTTTTTGTCAACTAATATAGAGTCTTTATATTTATTTGAATTGGTCATTTTGCCCCCCACATAAACCAAGCACACTTGCGGTCTCTCATTATGTTGCCAGTTGCCGACAAATATTTATTCATATAAGATGATACCTTATCCCAGCTGTTAGATCACACAAACATACCATTTCAATGGACTATTGTTTCTTTACTTGTGCGCTTGCACTCTCCCTCTTATGCATCTTCACATTCACCTCCTCCACACCCATTTTCAATTTCCAAACTGATGAAAATATTGTTTCAACTCCTTTTCCGGTACAATTCCTCTTTCTCTCTTCAACATTTCAAGGCTACGGACGTTACATATGGGGTATAATTTTCTTGATGGAAATATTCCAAAGGAGATTGCAAATCTTTCAAACCTGGAAACTTTAAACTTTAAACTTTAAACTTTAACTTTAAACTTTAAACTTTAAACTTTAAACTTTAAACTTTCTCCCTCTTATGCACCTTCACATTCACCTCGTCCACATCCATTTTCAATTTTCGCACAGATGAATATTCACTACTTGCCTTCAGAAACGCCCTCACTTTAGACCCTGATGCTGTTTTGAGCGACAATTGGTCCTCCAATATTTCCGTGTGTAACTGGATTGGTGTTTCTTGCGGCACCAAACACCGTAGGGTCACTGCATTTTAAAATCCGTATTGAATACCCAAGGATTTTTAAAGACATTTAAAAATTCGAATTGAATACTCCCAGACTTTAAAAGTCAAAAAATCCTACAGATTCTACAACCAATACACCATCCTAAGTCTTGTATGTATCCAGGTGCATCGTGCACTCATAGTGCATTTTAAAATATGTAACTTGTTATACTGAAAGATGCAACTTGTTTACACTGAACCGTGTAACTATTAATATGAAAAAATAGTTGCACGATTCAATGTAAACAAATTGCATCTTTAAATATAATAAATTGCATGTTTTTAAAATGCAATATAAGTACACGATGCACCTGAATGCATATGAGATCCACTTAATAATTAAAGCTCGAGTTCGAGCACAAACTTGATTAAACTGAAGCGGCCGTTCTCTTTGGATTTTATTTTTTTCACTACACCTCCTTAAAAAACATTTTATCATTTAATATACTAATAAGTATATCGTTAAAACACGAGCCAAATAATGAATGTGCAATCTAAAACAACTCGGAGGGAGTATAAAAAAATTTGCAACTTTTGAACCAAAATTCTAAGGGGGTATTTGCAAAAAATTATAAGTGATTATAATCACCTAGAATTGTGTACAGAAGTAATTTGGAGTGTTTTATTTCTCTTTTATTAGATTAAGTGCATGTTTAATTTCAACCCCTTTTAAAATAGTGGGAATCACTTTTTGAAGTGGATAAGACCCAATTTTTTTTAAAAAAAAATAAGTGATTCTAGTGTTCAAATAGAGTTTGAAAACACCACCTAAATATGCTATCAAAAGTTATAAGTTCAGTAAAAGTTAAGGAGGTGTCTTCAGTAAGCTTATTAGTCTTTTTTTAGATATTATTAACTTATTTTACAAGTATTATCAACTTTTCTTAAAATTATTTTATACACACTATCAACTTCTATTATTAATCAATTTTTCCATAATTATTAATTTTAATCACTTTCTTTTAAAAGCACAAGTTTTTGCAAACACCCCTTAAATTATTGTGCAAACTTTGAGTGTGATTTGACATGGAATTTCTTCCACTGTCTATGTCTGTGTCTTTTGGCAGGCCTGGCTGGATGTTCAATGCGGTGGTGCCCTTCTTCTGCACTTTGGAGATTACAAAAACATATACATAAACCATTCAAATTAATATCCAATCAAAATCATATCCCCAACTTTTTGTTGAGAATTTTTGTTATAGCAAACAAATTGAAATAGCCCACTTGGTCTTGCACAAAATTGCTAGAGCTAGCTTTAACGGTATTGGTAGGTCCATGCATGTTCCACAATTCTCAATCATCATCATCATTCTTCAATCCTCACATGCATATATACTCTCACTGGGCCTGCCCTCTATTCTCATCCCTTAATTAAAAAACCTACATCTTTGCTAATCTAAACATAAATATGCTGGGTTAATATTAAATATTACTCCTATTATGTAATTTAGGTCGTGTCCAATTATGTGTCCAATATTATGTAATTTAGGTCGTGTCCAATTATGTGTCCAATTGTAATTATGTATTTTGATAGTATTCTTTAAATTTTGGCCACATTAAACCAAAATTATCACCAAAAGATCCAAAAAAAAAAAGCTAAAAATATTTATTAGCAGCACCCTGAGAACTAGATTTACACTTTTATGTATAAATTCTATCAATGTTGTGCACATTAATTTTTATCACTATATGTATAAACACTATTATTATTTAAAAATAAAGTATATTTTAAACAATAATGTACCAAAGTTTATGCAGAATAATGATAGAGTTAGAAGAAATAGAGTTCACACACAATTTTTTGTCAAAAAACATATAGGACTAATATTGAACAAAAAAAAAGGAACTAAATTTGAAAAAAAAAAAAAATTACATGGAATAAGGATTAACAACAAAATGACCAAATTTGACAAGAAAAGAACCATATAATTAAAAAAATAAAAATAAAATATTAACTCTAAATATTAACATTTATTAATTAACTTCTTCCACATTATAAGTAGTAGCACCAAGAAAACTGTTCTATCAAAGAAAAAAGAGAATTACAAAACAGGAAAAATAAATTACAGACTAAGATGGTCCTGACCATTGAGGTGCATGTTACCATCACACCGTCAAACTAAAAAAAAGACTAAAATATTTAATCATAAATTAAATTTAAAAAAAAAAAAAAGATCTAAAATTCAAATTCAAATTATCACAAATGTTTTGTTCACCAATACTCAACTGATCTTGGGTCTTCGGGCTCGGCTTCTTAAAGTACTACTTTTTTATTTAAAGTACTACTTTTCATTTAAACAAGTACTACTTTTCTATTTAACCAACTACTACTTTTCATTTAAACAAGTGATACTTTCTATTTAAACAAGTACTACTTTTCATTTAAACAAATATTACTTTTCATTTTAACAAGTACTACTTCTCATTTAAACAAGTAATACCTTTTAATTAAATATATATATAATACCTTTCATTTAAACAAGTATTACTTTTCATTTAAACAAGTACTACTTTTCTATTTAAACAAGTAATAATTTTAATTTAACAAATAATACTTTTCATTTAAACAAGTACTACTTTTCTATTTAAAAAAGTATTACTTTTTATTTAAACAAGTAATACTTTCTATTTAAACAAGTACTACTTTTCTATTTAAACAAGTAATACTTTTAATTTAACAAGTAATACTTTTCATTTAAACAAGTACTACTTTTCTATTTAAACAAGTATTACTTTCCATTTAAACAAGTACTACTTTTCTATTTAAACAAGTACTACTTTTTTATTTAAACAAGTAATACTTTTAATTTAACAAGTAATACTTTTCATTTAAACAAGTACTACTTTTCTATTTAAAAAAGTATTACTTTTTATTTAAACAAGTACTACTTTTCATTTAAACAAGTAATAATTTTCTATTTAAACAAGTACTACTTTTCTATTTAAACAAGTAATACTTTTCTATTTAAACAAGTACCACTTTTCTATTTAAACAACCACTACTTTTCTATTTAAACAAGTAATACTTTTTATTTAACAAGTAATACTTTTTATTAAAATAAGTAATACCTTTCATTTAAACAAGTAATACTTTCTATTATTTAAACAATACTTTTAATTTAACCAAGTACTACTTTTCATTTAACCAAGTACTATTTTTTTATTTAAACAAGTAATACTTTTCTAGTTAAACATGTAATACTTTTCTATTTAAACAAGTAATACTTTTCATTTAGACAAGTACTACTTTTCATTTAACAAAATAATTTTTTTTTTTTAAACAAGTAATACCTTTCATTTAAACAAGTAATACTTTCTATTATTTAAATAAGTAATACTTTTAATTTAAACAAGTAATACTTTTCTATTTAAACAAGTACTACTTTTCTATTTAAAGAAGTAATACTTTTAATTTAAACAAGTAATACTTTTCTATTTAAACAAGTACAACTTTTCTATTTAAACAAGTAATACTTTGCATTTAAACAAGTATTACTTTTCATTTAAACAAGTACTACTTTTCATTTTAACAAGTACTACTTTTCATTTAAACAAGTAATACCTTTCATTTAAACAAATAATACTTTTCATTTAAACAAGTACTACTTTTCATTTAAACAAGTACTACTTTTCATTTAAACAAGTACTACTTTTCTATTTAAACAAGTAATATTGTTTTATTTAAACAAGTAATACTTTTCATTTAAACAAGTACTACTTTTCATTTAAACAAGTACTGCTTTTCTATTTGAACAACTACTACCTTTCTATTTAAACAAGTAATACTTTTTATTTAACAAGTAATACTTTTCATTTAAACAAGTAATACCTTTCATTTAAACTAGTAATACTTTCTATTATTAAAACAATACTTTTAATTTAAACAAGTAATACTTTTCATTTAACGAAGTACTACTTTTCTATTTAAACAAGTACTATTTTTCTATTTAAACAAGTAATGTTTTTCTATTTAAATAAGTACTACTTTTCATTTAAACAAGTACTATTTTTCTATTTAAACTTAAGTAATATTTTTTTCATTTAACAAGTAATACTTTCATTTAAATAAGTACAATTTTTTTATTTAAACAAGTACTACTTTTAGTCAATATATATATTTAAATATACTATGAATTAAATTTTATACCGTAAACTCCTCGAAATAGATCTCACTACGGTCAGGTGGAACTCTTCTCCAAGTGATTATAAATTAAATATACGGTAAGGTGCATTAACAACAATTAATTTTTTTGTATAATCCTGAAACATAAAAAAAAGATACATAATTAATATTAAATTTTTTTTTTTTTAAAATAAAAATAAAAAAAACCGTCGCTAATCCGTTGCTAAAACCGTCGCTAAAAAAACCGTCGCTAAATCCATCGCAAAAAACCGCTTATTCTAATACCGCATGATTTAAAGGGATTAGTCCAAAAACGTCGCTAAAATCGTAGCTAAAACCGTCTCTATTTGCGACGGTTCTCTAGACCGTCGCTAAAATTGTTGACTTTGACCATTTGATGTAAACCGTCACTATTTGGCGGGTTTTTGTAACCGTCGCTAATTTCCGTCGAAAACGCATTTTTTTGTAGTGAAAATAGACTCTCCGAAGCATCAATGTTCCCGGAGATGAATATGTAACAAGATGAATCGAAATCCTTACTCCTTTTAGTATTCTGCTCCCTAATATATAACTAATATATACCAAGAGAAATTGGGAGTTTGCCAATGCTTAAGGTTTTATCTATATGGTCCAACCATTTCAAAGGTGAATATATATATTTTTTAGTTATAGTATAATTTCAGAATATTGACTCAAGAAGAATTCAGACCTCTGTACATATGTTTATTAATCTAACAAGAATATTTATCTTAACTAATGGCCAATTGTTCTCTAGCACAATGGAGAGAATCGAAAAGAGACCTGTTTTATTACTATTAATGTCTTATTACCAATATTTTACAGGTAACATTCCTAAAGAAATCGGATACCTCACCTCCTCTCCGTCTCAAGTTTCTGAAATTTAATTGGTATCTAATTGGTAGAACGCTCGTGCTGTCTCAAGTTTCTGAAATTTAATTGGTATCTAATTGGTAGAACACTCGTCTTTGATAACATGTTGTAGGATATGCAGAATAAAGGACACATTTGGTGACCCAAATTCAAATCGAATGACTACATCTGGGGGCATACCAAGCCAGAAGGTTTTCATTATTCTTCTTTTAATATATATATATATATATATATATATATTCCAAATAAAATTATGATCAAAATCTATTGATTTCTCATGGCTTCTTTTAGTGTATATATATATATATATATATATTAGCATAAACCGTCTCAAATTTAAAAACCGTTGAATTTAAAAACCGCTGATTTTCATTTTCATTGATTTTTTTTTTAAAAAAAAATATTGCCAAATTGATATACTGAATCTTTAAAAAATATATTAATAAATAATAATGAATTGAGAAAAAATCTTTGGAATAATTCCAAATATTGAATTGAGAAAAAATCTTTGAACGTTGGAATAATTTCAAATAATTTATTTTATTTATAAATATATATTTACACATATATCATTATATATTCACGCCCCACCTATAAAGATATGCTTAGATTATATATAACAATTTTCAAAAAGATTGTAATTTAATTTGTAGTTAAACCTATGTAAATCAATGATCGAGTATTAGATTGTTGTCTGCTAAAGATGTTTGGTGCTTTAATATTACTTGCGTGACTGCGTCGACCATTTTTTTTTTTTTTGTTGGAGACATAATAGAAATAAGGACAATATATGGTAGGATTAACTGATATTAATATCTATTTCGCAGTGACTTTGGATTTTGTTTCTTCATATTTGGTCACTTTGAGTCGAGGTCAATTTAATTTAAAGATATTGAGGTAAATAACTTAAGTTATGAATGTTTATTTTAATTATGTAATTATTTTGTATATTGCAGCTGGAGGTAAGTAATTTGAGTGTGGAATTAATTGTAGAGGAGTTTCTTCTAATCTATTCATAGCAATTAATATTCATGTTTTGTATATATTGCAGGGAATATTGAGGTAAGTAATTTGAGTTACAAATTCGTTATGAATGTTTATTGTAATTATGTAATTATTTTGTATATTGCAGGGAGTTCTTTTTTATATTGCACGACTATTGAGGTAAGTAATTTGAGTGTTGAATTAGTTATGGATGAGTTTCTTCTAATTTGTTCATAGCAATTAATATTCATGTTATGTATATATTGCGAGAGTATTGAGGTAAATAAATTGAATTATGAATTAGTTTATAATTTTATGAATTTTAAATTTGATTTTGTGATGTATACTTAATTTGATTTAATTAATTTATATTGCGGGGAGTATTGAGGTAAGTAATTTGAGTTATGAATGTTTATCTAATTGTGTGATTATTTTGTATATTGCGAGAGAGTTTTTCTATATCGCATTTTAGTATTGAGATAAGTAATTTGAGTGTTGAATTAGTTGTGGAGGAGTTTCTTCTAATATGTTCTATTTAATTTGATTTTTTATTATTTTATATTACATGAAGTATTTAGGTAAGTAATTTGAGTTATGAATTAGTTATGAATGTTTATTGCAATTTTGTAATTATTTTGTACTTGCAGAGAGTATTTTTTATATTGCACTTTTAGAGTATTGAGACAAGTAATTTGAGTTGAATTAGTTGTGGAGGAGTTCCCTCTAATTTGTTCATAGCGATTAATATTCACATTTTGTATATATTGCAAAGAATATTGAGGTAAGTAATTTAAATTTTGAATTTATTATTCACGTTTTGTATATATTGCAAGGAGTATTGAAGTAAGTAATTTGAGTTATGAATTCGTTTGCAAGGAGTTTTTTTTATATTGCACGAAATATTAAAGTAAGTAATTTAAGTGTTGATTAGTTGTGAAGGAGTTTCTTCTAATCTATTTATAGCGATTAATATTCACGTTTTGTATACATTGCAGGGAGTATTGAGGTAAGTAATTTGAGTTATGAATTCGTTATGAATGTTCATTCGTAGATTGCTTTGAGTGAACGTGGCAGACACTTGCCTTCAGATGGATAATTTTTGTATTGGTTATAGCGTAGAAAGTCTTGCACCCAACTGCAAACCTCTCCCCACTTCGATGACTGTATTAAAGTTTTTGTCTTTATTTGCTTCATTTTTCTCATCAAACTCATTGATATTCCCTACAAACCTAAATTTTTATTTGAATTTTTCAACCCAATAAATATTTTCTATTATATTAACTTTAAAATTTCCGAGAGAATACTTTCTCTGTAAAAAAAATATCGTCTCTTCAGAATGAAAACACATTTTAATACAAATATTTATAGAGATTTAATATAAATTAATTGCGCACCCATAATCGTGCATGAAAATATACCCAATTACAAGATCTTAAATTATTAGTAATATATTTATCACATCATTCTACTTTTCGAAGTTGATTATGAATTTATCAGATAGAATAACACTTTCAAAGGTTATTAAAATTAATCTGAGGATGACAAAATCGCCTCTAAGTATTCTATAAATTTTAAATGGTAGTCAAGTCTTTCTACTATTAGAATATTTTCACTTTAGTTATTATTATAAATAAGTAATTATAAAATATTTCCGTGTAGGATGATTCCATCGGCAGCTAGACCGTCAACTCTTCAACTCAAAAAAATATCATATTCAAGCAGAAGATTCAGATCCCGACCTCATTGATATAACAAATGAAGAAAATTCTAATAGAAAACTATCTGACAACAATATGACAATTCCAAATTCAAAGAAGAAAATGATGACCAAAATCAAGATTGAGAAAGAATAGTTCAATATTAATTTATGTCTCTTATTTCCTTTTGTTATGAACCATTTTTTTGTTTTTTGGAATTTCCCTATAATAAACTTCGGTTATTTTAACACTACGTTTTTTTCATGAACACATAGTTGTTATCTGCTTTCATACTGACATATACTTACTCGTGTTAAAAGAAACAAGCTTGTTAAGATATAGATGGTTATGATATATCATACATAGCCTATTAATTATTCCGTCTTCGTCCTCGCCTTGGAAGATATTCATTGGTCATTAATTGGATATAAGTTGTATTTTTTTCCCACTAATTTATAAATAATTAGTAAAAAATAAGTAACGTTAATTAATTGCACAGTGCAATTGATGTATGGAAACAACTAATACTAACTAAGTAATAATTTAAAAAATAATAATAATAATACTTCCTCTGTCTTAGAACCAATCGAAGATTTAATATTTACACGGAGTTTAATGTGAGAGTCATTTATTAGTATAATTTGCTTTTTGTTGATGTTAAATGGTAAATTAATAATATGTGGTGTAATAAAAGGAGATAATGTTGCTTTTAGTGTGAAAAAAGTAAAGACATGTGGGTATAATATTGAGATATTTGGAGGGGATAACTTAAGTTGATTGAGTTGTTGTTCAATCTAATTTCGTGACGGATCTTTTGGACAAATGTTCAATTAAATTTGGGATGGAGGGAGTATTGTTTAATGATAAAAACTAATATTATATAGTAAAAAAGCAACTAATATTGTTCAAATGAGAACAACTAATATTGTTAAAAGATGCACATACCACCGATCGGTTGCAACTAACGATATAATTTGCCCTCAAATATATACTCCCCCTGTCCTGCACTTGTTTGGACATTTGTTGTAGACACAATATTTAATGTATAAATTATTTATTAGTATTTGAAAGAATAAAGTGATTTTAGTTGAAGATATTATAGATTTGTTTACTTTATTATTATCGACAAAATGATTTTTAGTGTATATAAAATGATGACATGAGGTGTAATTTTTGAGATGTTGTGGGGATATAATTATAAAAAAGCAAGGTTGCTTTTATTGCTCATTTGAAGAATGTCCAAACAAAGTCATAGGAGTCGGACCGGATCAAAAAGTAATATGTCCAAACAAGCATAGGAGGGTGGGAGTATGTTTCAATTTCTTTGAATTGGTCAATTTGCCCCCACAACCACGCACATTAAGAATCTCTCATTATTTAGTGGACAAATATTCATATAATTTCATATATATATGAAGCCACAGCCACACACACTGCTACTACAAACCAAACATTCCATTTCAATGGCCTATTTCTTTTCTTGTGCGCTTGCACTCTCCCTCTTATGCATCTTCACATTCACCTCGTCCACACCCATTTTCAATTTCCACACTGATGAAAATGCACTACTTGCCTTCAGAAACGCCCTCACTTTAGACCCTGATGCTGTTTTTTGCGACAACTGGTCCTCCAATATTTCCGTGTGTAACTGGATTGGTGTTTCTTGCGGCACCAAACACCGTAGGGTCACCGCTTTGAATGTTTCCGGTTTCCACCTCGCTGGAACCATAACTCCATATCTCGGAAATTTAACATTTCTTCAATTCTTGGACATTAGCTCAAACAATTTCACAGGTATCTTACCCTCGGAGCTCTCCAATCTGCGCCGTTTAAAGGAGTTAAACGTGGGATTTAACTTGTTGGAGACACAAATACCATCATGGTTGGGCCACTTATCTCAACTTCAACATTTGTATCTCAATAACAACTCCTTTTCCGGTACAATTCCTCTTTCTCTCTTCAACATTTCAAGGCTACGGACGTTACATATGGGGTATAATTTTCTTGATGGAAATATTCCAAAGGAGATTGCAAATCTTTCAAACCTGGAAACTTTAAACTTAGGTGGTAATAAGATTGTGGGCTCTATTCCTAATGGTATATTCAACATGTCTTCGTTGATAGAAATCATTCTAAGATTTAATAGGTTAACCGGTAAGCTCCCGTATAATATATGTAGTAATACTCCGAGGCTTAAGTCAATGTCTCTGTCTGGGAATGAACTTAATGGGGAAATACCGGCAAACATATACAAGTGTAGGCAGCTGGAGGATCTACGCTTACCGATCAACCATTTCAGTTGCGAAATACCAACAGAAATTGGGAGTTTGCCAATGCTTAAGGTTTTATCTCTATGGTCCAACCATTTCAAAGGTGAATATATATCTTTTTACTTACAGTATAATTTCAGAATATTAATCGAAGATGAATTCAGACCTCTGTACATATGTTTATTAATCTAATAAGAATATTCATCTTAATTAATGGCCAATTGTTCTCTAGCACATTGGATTGAAATCGGATACCTCACCTCCTTGGAGGATTTAGAACTTCAAATTAACAACTTGACAGGTATGTTGAACAATAACAATGGCAAATTACAAAAAAAATTAAAAAAAATTATCTACAAATATATGGTTCTTAGATTTAAGATTGTCCAAATTGAAAGAATTACATTTCATTTAAATCTAAAAGTCCAAAATTTATAGAGTGTGTGGAATTAATTATATTATTATTTTGCCACACAAAAATTCTTTTCTGATAGTTATCTTGCAATTTTCTTGGACATGGCTGTATCAATTATTTGTAGTTAATTTTTTTTTAATTTGTTGAAAAGTTGTAATAATTAATTTTCTCCAAAATAATCTAAAGAAATTAAGCTCGTGAATCTTCCCTATCAAACTCTATTGATTCGTCAATATAAAAAATCATATTAGTGCAGTTATAGTACTAATCAATTCGTACATCTCTTTCTATCAGGAAATATTCCTTCTTCCATCTTAAACCTATCTTCTTTAAGAATTATGAGACTAGACCAAACACTACAAAAAAGACGGGGTTTAACGTCGATTTTAGCGACGGAAAAAAGCGTCGCTAACGACATTAGCAACGGTTTTGGCGATGGAAAAAAATCCGACGTTGAATCGAGGGTCGCTAACCGTAGCAGCGGTTTTTTTTGTGACCGTCTTTTTTTAATATTTTTTTTAATAATTGTAAGTTAATGATTTAACCACATTTTAATATAATATTTTTATTTTTTATTTATTTGTAAATTTAAATTAAATTGTATTATATTAAAATATATTAATTTATTTATTTTTAATTCATTTTTTTTACACTTTTTTTTTAATTTTTTTATTTCATTTATTTAATTTAACTATCTAATAATCTTTAAAATACTAAATATAGATATTTTTTTATATTATAAATTATAAATAAATAATTATATTCTTTTAAAATTGTATATGTCCTAAAAATTAATTTTTTTAAACAAATACTACTCCCTCCATCCCCCAAAAATATGCTCACAGGGTTAAAACATGTTTTACGAAAACGTAAATTAAGTCCATTTATAAATAACATAATTGATTGTTAGTAAAGTATAATGATAACTTGAGTACTTAAGTGATTGTTGGATGATGAAAATAAAAAAATTGTGCTCATAAACATATTTAATCTACATTTTCAGTAAAACATGTTTTAAAATTAATCGAAAGATACTTTTTGGGACGCAGGAAAATACTATCTATTTAAAAAAGTACTACTTTCTATTTAAACAAGTAATACTTTCTATTTAAACAAGTACTATTTTTCATTTAAACAAGCAATACTTTCCATTTCACTACTACACATTTGAGTTTTAGCAATTTTGCAAGACTTGGACAACCCATTTTTTCAAATCAATTCTCCAAAGAATACTTGGAGGGCGGTTTTATTAAAAAAAAAAAGTAATATATGTGGTTTATGGTTTTATTATAAGATTTTTGGTTTATGTTATATGGTATTGGACGTATATATAAGTTTTGGTTTATAGTTTTATTATAGGATTTTTAAAATGTAAATTAATAATACTTTTAATTTAAACAAATAATGTTTTTCATTTAACCAAATACTACTTGTCTATTTAAACAAGTACTATTTTTCTATTTAAACAAGTAATACTTTTCTATTTAAACAAGTAATACTTTTCATTTAAACAAGTACTACTTTTCTATTTAACCAACTACTACTTTTCATTTAAACAAGTGATACTTTCTATTTAAACAAGTACTACTTTTCATTTAAACAAATATTACTTTTCATTTTAACAAGTACTACTTCTCATTTAAACAAGTAATACCTTTTAATTAAATATATATATAATACCTTTCATTTTAAAAAGTATTACTTTTCATTTAAACAAGTACTACTTTTCTATTTAAACAAGTAATAATTTTAATTTAACAAATAATACTTTTCATTTAAACAAGTACTACTTTTCTATTTAAAAAAGCATTACTTTCTATTTAAACAAGTAATACTTTTCTATTTAAACAAGTACTACTTTTCTATTTAAACAAGTAATACTTTTAATTTAACAAGTAATACTTTTCATTTAAACAAGTACTACTTTTCTATTTGAACAAGTATTACTTTCCATTTAAACAAGTACTACTTTTCTATTTAAACAAGTACTACTTTTTTATTTAAACAAGTAATACTTTTAATTTAACAAGTAATACTTTTCATTTAAACAAGTACTACTTTTCTATTTTAAAAAGTATTACTTTCTATTTAAACAAGTACTACTTTTCATTTAAACAAGTAATACTTTTCTATTTAAACAAGTACTACTTTTCTATTTAAACAAGTAATACTTTTCTATTTAAACAAGTACCACTTTTCTATTTAAACAACCACTACTTTTCTATTTAAACAAGAAATACTTTTTATTTAACAAGTAATACTTTTTATTAAAATAAGTAATACCTTTCACTTAAACAAGTAATACTTTCTGTTATTTAAACAATACTTTTAATTTAACCAAGTACTACTTTTCATTTAACCAAGTACTATTTTTCTATTTAAACAAGTAATACTTTTCTATTTAAACAAGTAATACTTTTCATTTAGACAAGTACTACTTTTAATTTAACAAGTAATATTTTTTCATTTAAACAAGTAATACCTTTCATTTAAACAAGTAATACTTTCTATTATTTAAATAAGTAATACTTTTAATTTAAACAAGTAATACTTTTCTATTTAAACAAGTACTACTTTTCTATTTAAACAAGTAATACTTTGCATTTAAACAAGTATTACTTTTCATTTAAACAAGTATACTTTTCATTTTAACAAGTACTACTTTTCATTTAAACAAGTAATACCTTTCATTTAAACAAATAATACTTTTCATTTAAAGTACTACTTTTCATTTAAACAAATACTACTTTTCTATTTAAAAAAGTAATACTTTTCTATTTAAACAAGTAATACTTTTCATTTAAACAAGTACTACTTTTCATTTAAACAAGTACTACTTTTCTATTTAAACAACTACTACCTTTCTATTTAAACAAGTAATACTTTTCATTTAACAAGTAATTTTTTTCATTTAAACAAGTAATACCTTTCATTTAAACAAGTAATACTTTCTATTATTAAAAGTCACTTTATCATTTCAATTACTAATACAAAACTGGTTTTAAAAAAAAAGGTGTAAAAAGTTAAATGACATAAGATTGGTGGATTTGAGGTAATATTACATTATAGACAAATATCATTATTCTTATGCACTAATACTCATAACATTTAATGTTCACGGTATTAGTTTATAAATTTAATATTATAAGTTAATAAGTGTAATTATATTAAATTTTAAATGTAATTACATAAATTTTATACCATAAACAATTCTAACCAAAGATTTAATTACTCTTTTAGAATTTTTAAAATATTTTAGCTATTTTTTTTGGCTATTTGAAATATTTTGTTGACAATTCTTTATTTTCTTATAGTATTAAATTAAATAATTTATGTTTTAATTTAATTTACTATGAGGATAATAATTATTAAAAAGTATTTGATTATTAACTTTAAATAAAAGTATTATATTTTTGAAGTTTTTTGAGCGAAGATGAAGTTAATGGGGAAAATGATTTTGAAACTTTCTGGATGATGAACCTAATATTAATATACTTAAATTAAAACAAAAAGAATGGTTTCGACAGTTCATTTACGCAAGTTGCCGTGATGACTTTTTGCCACAAAGAAACCATCCAGTTAATTAAATGTATGGGCCATTGATCATAAATAATAATCAAGTGAATTTGGTTTCTTGTATTTATATGCGTATATATAACTAATCCTCTAAATAAATAATTCAATTTGAACATTTAAATATATAAAAACTTGTATGCAACATTGCATACAAGTGATATGTAATAAATGAATTTTTTTTTTTTTCTTAGTCGAACATCGGGGTCGGGTTAGGGCAGATTGTTGGAGGGTTAATGAGTCTTCTTCTTCTTCTTCTCCTTCTCCTTCTCCTTCTCCTCCTTCTTCTTCTTCTTCTTCTCCTGCTCCTTCTCCTTCTCCTTCTCCTTCTCCTTTTCCTTCTTCTTCTCCTTCTCCTTCTCCTTCTCCTTCTCCTTCTCCTTCTCCTGCTCCTTCTCCTTCTCCTTCTCCTATCCTCCTCCTCCTCCTCCTCCTCCTCCTCCTCCTCCTCCTTCTCCTTCTTCTTCTCCTTCTCCTCTCCTCCTCCTCCTCCTCCTCCTCCTTCTCCTCCTCCTCCTCCTGCTTCTCCTCCTCCTCCTCCTCCTCCTCCTCCTCCTCCTCCTCCTCCTTCTTCTTCTTCTTCTTCTTCTTCTTCTTCTTCTTCTTCTTCTTCTTCTTCTTCTTCTTCGCGTCGCGTTGGAATAGACGCGGCCAAATTTCTTCTTCGATGTTTGAAGTCGAAGAATCTGTCCATCGTTCGTGCCCTAATTTATTGTCCAATTTAATTTTGTTCGATTCGTTCAATTTAATTTTGACACTTTTGGTCCCAAAAGCTTACACTTTTGGTCCCACAGAACGCGCGATTTGGGACCAAAAGTGTCAAAATTTTCGGCTTTGGGACCAAAAGTGTAAGCTTTGGGACCAAAAAAAAGAGGAGGCGTCTGTGGGGACCAAAAAGTGCAAAAAGCTTCGTCTTTGATAACATCAGTACCTTTTCATTAATTTGTTAATTAATTTACAGTTTAATTAGTTAGGTTTTGTTAATGGGCTTCTTCTTATTAGGAATACAAAGCATTGCTGCCAAACTATATCCAATACTCATTTCTTCTTATTTAGTGAGGAGTTCCTGCAGAAGAATAATTATACCACTGTTAACGCAATAATCATTGATCATAGATAACTACTGAACAATTTGGATTGAATTTTTTGGTCTCTTATAAAAAAATATTTACATGTGACGTACCAAAAGAAATTGGATATCTCACCTCCTTGAAGGAGTTATATCTTTATGATAACAATTTGGAGGGTAGGTGCATCATCAATCCTTGGTTAATATTTAAATTAATCTGTTAAAGCAAGGGAAGAGTCATAGTTATGTTTGTATTTTGTGAATATTAAATAATTTGTTTGTTTATCTTATTATATGATACAGGTCACATACCAAAAGAAGTTGGAAATCTCAGTTCTCTAGAATATCTAAACCTCCGTTCTAATCACTTAACAGGTATATTTAACTTGTCAATATTTAATGAATATTTTCCAAGTATCGCATATTGAGTGATTATGCTTATTCTTATTTATGGCATGATTTTGGATTGGAGGTTTGTTTACCATATATGTATGCATACAAGCTATGGTAACAAAATTTCGAGTAATTAAAGAATGTAGTAATTGTGGGACCTTATTGAAAGTTTGGGCCTGTTTACAGAGTGTTGTCAAACATGTTGTACAAACATACATGAAAGAAGTGGTTGGAGTTTGATATTTAAGGTACATTGCTAACAAACAAATTACATATTACGAGATATTCCGTTGTACTTGAAGAATGCACTAATGTTTATTGAATTTCGAACTCCAATAACACACTATTGATTAGTATATCTCCGTTATCGGGGGAGCAACAGTTTCTTGGATAGCCGGCCCTTTGGTGTTCTGGTATGAGTGTGATAACATCAACGTTAACTCAAGCATTACAATTGTTTGTTTACGTATGGTTAAGACTTAATTTTTATGTAGCTTATAAGTTGTTAAAGTGTTTGACTAATAAAAACTTATAAGTTAATATAAAATAATATATATATACATATACAAAATTTTAACACAATAATTGATTTATATATATTGTATTACTTGAATATTATTGGTCCTCAACTTCTCTAACTCCCATCAAAATATATTAATATTGACTAAAATTAATCTTCACTACTTGACAATTATTTTATTTTAATTTCCAATACAAAGTTTAGTAGTATATCATTTATGTTAAAATGTTGTCCAACAAAAAATGGACAAAAAGAATGGTTTCAATCTCCACAACAATGAGAAATTTTTTTTAAGGACTGTAACTTTGGGGAGTGGCTAAATAAGAACGAAACTTGATGGGCCGACAAAACAAGGACCAAGAAACTTTAAAAATAATAATTTCAGGCCAAATTAGCCCGAATGATCCCAATTTGTGCCTGAAATAGGGTCACTGGGTCTAATTTGACCTGGAATTGCTACTTTATAAAGTTACGGTCCTTGTTTTGCCACCCTCCAAAATTATGGTCCTTAAAAAAAATATCCCTACATTGAAAAAAAAAATCAATTTTTTTAATTCTAAAATTTTAATATTTAAGTAAATTTGTAATTTCTTAATTAATTTAAAAATAAACATAAAATGTGAACATTATAAAAATTTTGAATTAAAATAAATGAGAGAAAATTGTCTAATAATTTTAAGATATCTAAAAAATTTAAGATAAAATTAAAATTAGTATATATATATATATATATATATATATATATATATATATATATATATATTCAAGACACAAATCAAAATGTGAAAATATAATACAAAAAATCATTAAAATATAACTTGTTTGATTAACATGATAATTACCAAAAGAAGGTGAAACTTTTTAACAATCAAAGAAAAAATAAGAAAATTTGAGAAAATTATTTATTTTTTAAAATAATATAATAAGAAAAAAAAAAATGACAAAACGATTTAATGTGATTTAATATGGCTAATTCTTCACCAATGACTAGCTCAATATACAAGTATTCCACATTACAAGCACTGAAAAAATGGTTAGAGTTAGATATTTAAGGTAGAGGCACACTTTTGTTGACGGTTTAACGGTGAAATGGTGTATAATTTGGGTATGATGTTTGAACACTTTGGAATAAATTAATGTTGATTTGTACTATTTTATACCTCATCTCTTGTATGAGACCGCACGTCTCATACGAGTTTTTGTTCTTTAAGGTGCTAACATCGAATTACACTTTACAGAGATATCCAGTTGTCCTTCAAAGATGCACTAATGTATTTACGTCTTTGATATTGGAGGAGCATCAGTTTCTAGTCAATATGAGGGCGAGTTTATTGCATTTTTGGTCCCACAGGACACGCCTCCTCATGCTTTTGGTTCCAAAGTTTTCACTTTTGGTCCCAAAGCCGAAAATCTTGACACTTTTGGTCCCAAAATCTTACACTTTTGGTCCCACAGGACGAGCGATTTGGGACCAAAAGTGTCAAGATTTTCGGCTTTGGGACCAAAAAGTGTAAACTTTGGGACCAAAAGTGTAAATCTTGGGACCAAAAACGTGAGGAAGCGTGTCCTGTGGGACCAAAAGTGCAAAAAACTTACGTCTTTGATAACATCAGTACCTTTCATTAATTTGTTAATTAATTTACAGTTTAACTTGTTAGGTTTTGTCAATGGGCTACTTCTTATTAGGAATACAAAGCATTGCTGCCAAACTATATCCAATACTCATTTCTTCTTATTTAGTGAGGAGTTCCTGCAGAAGAATAATTATACCACTGTTAACGCAATAATCATTGATCGTAGATAACTGCTGAACAATTTGGATTGAATTTTTTGGTCTCTTACAAAAAAATATTTACATGTGACGTACAAAAAGAAATTGGACATCTCACCTCCTTGAAGGAGTTATATCTTTATGATAACAATTTGGAGGGTAGGTGCATCATCAATCCTTGGTTAATATTTAAATTAATCTGTTAAAGCAAGGGAAGAGTCATATTTATGTTTGTATTTTGTGAATATTAAATGATTTGTTTGTTTATCTTATTATATGATACAGGTCACATACCAAAAGAAGTTGGAAATCTCAGTTCTCTAGAATATCAAAACCTCCATTCTAATCACTTAACAGGTATATTTAACTTGTCAATATTTAATGAATATTTTCCAAGTATCGATACATTGAGTGATTATGCTTATTCTTATTTACTGACATGATTTTGGATTGGAGGTTTGTTTACCATATATGTCTCGCATACAAGCTAAGGTAACAAAATTTCATCTTAATTAAAGAATGTAGTAATTGTGGGCCCTATTGAAAGTTTGGGCTTGTTTACAGAGTGTTGTCAAACATGTTATATAAACATACATGAAAGAAGTGGTTGGAGTTTGATATTAAGGTACATTGCTAACAAACAAATTACATATTACGAGATATTCCGTTGTACTTGAAGAATGCACTAATGTTTATTGAATTTCGAACTCCAATAACACACTATTGATTAGTATATCTCCGTTATCGGGGGAGCATCAGTTTCTTGGATAGCCGGCCCCTGGTGCTTTGAGTATGAGGATGATAACATCACCGTTAATTAAAACAGGATACAATTGTTAGTTAATAGGAGGCTTCTTAGGTACAAAGCTTTGCTTATAGTATAATTTCAGACCTCTATACATATGCTATTGTATTTATTAATGAGTCCAATAAGAATATTCATCTTAATGCCAGTGTTTCTCTAGCACATTAGAGGGGATCAAAGACTAACGCTCGTGGAATTGATTGGACGGAACTTGAATGTTTTATTACAATATATTGTCTTCTTATTATTTATTACCAATATTTTACAGGTATCATACCTAAAGAAATTGGAAACCTGACCTCTTTGGAAAATCTGCAACTTCATACAAACAACTTGACAGGTATTGAACAATAACCATGCCAATTTTTTTTTTTTTAAATCTATAAATATATGGTTGTTAAATTTAAGATATATCAGTACTTAAGTTAAAATGAGGTACAAAATAAATGAAGAAAAAAGAATGGTGTACGACAATTCGATTAATATTCTAGGATAATAGGCAGTTTTATGTTCCTAATGAATTGTACTAGATCAGATATGGCGAATTCATCGGTAAACAGACTGGCTCGGTATACAAGAAATTTCAGTCTCAAGCACTGGAAAACGGTGGTTAAAGTTAGATATTTAAGATACATGCACGGCTAACACCTAATTACACTTTACGGGATGTTTGTTGCTTGGAGGGTGCACTAATGTGAATTGAATTTCAAACTATAAGAACACACTAGCTGAAGCAGATTACAATTGTTAGGCGCGTATGACTAAGACTTAATTTTTAAATAGCTTATAAGTTGTTAAAGTGTTTGACTAATAAAAACTTATAAGTTAATAATTTTTTTTTTTTTGTATATTGAGTTGGATAGGACGGGACGGTTTCGGACAGGGTTCGGGTGAGGGAATGGGGTATACTCGTATAATTTTAGTAAAACAAGTTAGGATATCAACTTATTTTTTTTCAGCTTATAACTTCTTATATGCTTATTTTAAGATCTTATAAATATTAAAAATCTTATTTTACGAAACAAATTTAGACAACATATAACTTATATTTCAGAGCTTATAAACTGGGTCAAACAAGCTCTTAATTCATTTACACTTAACTAGGTTTTGTTAATGGGCTTCTTCTTAGGTACAAAGCTTTGCTGACAAAATATATCCAAAACTCCTTTCTTATCTTTTTTTTTTTTTTTTTTTTGAGAAGCCAATGAATGAATCAATTAAAATGAGTACAATGGGTACTCAACACTTATAAGGATACAACAATAGCTACAAGAAGTAATAACACAGCTGCACTGTACTACATTCCTACCAGACATTCCATTGGATTATTCATCCACTCGTTGACACTATATATCATGCTACTGCCTTTTTTATGCTTGAACCAATTCCAAAATCTATCTCAACAAATGTCAGAATAATAATTAATGATGTCTATCTTGTTCTTGAAAATTACGTTATTACGGTTCTTCCAAATTCCCCACAGCCATCCGAGCCAAAGATTGCATCATATTTTCTTAGAGACGAACTTCGGACGAATACCCAAATGACTAATCAGGTGGACCTCAGCTTTGATCGAGTAGATCGTACAACTACCTCAGAATAAAAATGCAAACTTACAATTAAAAAATAGGTGCTCTTCATCCTTGTTGCCATTGTAGCAGATTGGACAAAGAACATTGCCAAGGTCGACTCCTCTTCTTGCTAAATTAATCTTTGTAGGAACTCTGCTCTTGATACATCTCCACGCGAGAAACTTCACTTTTCCAGGTACTTGTGCCTTCCAAACCAGATTCAAGAAATTCTTTTCCACATTGGTGCCTTCGACATTATCATTAAGGAACACATATGCTGATTTTGTTGAGTAGGTTCCATCACTTTCCAGTTTCCATCCACGAATCTTCACGATCATCTTTCGGTTTGTAACCTGACAATATGCTTTAATAGAGAAACTTGTAAATCTTCTTCCCACACAAAGAACTCAAGTCTCCAGCCAAGACTCCACACTCAATCACCCTCCGTACTCCACTCACCCACCTTCCTCACACACTTTCCTTTATCTTTCGACAAGCTAAATAACCTAGGATATAACTCACACAAAGCTCTCTCACAACACCAATTATCCCCCCCCCACCACCCCCCCCACACACACACACCTAAAACTCATTCTATCTCCCTTTCCCAATTTATTTACATACATTATTTTTGAACCACGCACCCTTACACCCTACCTCAATGTTGAACACATCCTTCATGAACTCGACACCCCTCTACTCTCTCTTACTCAATCTCTCTCTCTCTCTACCCCAATCTTCCCCACCCGCAAGACATCCTCCACCATATTTTGAAATTAAGACCTTACACCAAAGATGGTTCACAAAAAATGAGGTCCAAAATAAATGAGGTCCAAAAATAAATGAACAAAAAAAGAATGGTTTACGACAATTCGATTAATATTCTAGGATAATAAACCCCCTTATGTTCCTAATGAATTGTACTAGATCGAGATATGGCCAATTCATCGGTCAAATTTTAGCTCTCTCATTATACAAGAAATTTCAATCTCAAGCAATCGGAAAACGGTTGGGATTTAAATAAAAATGGTCCCATAACTTTTGCACCTTTATTGAAAATATCCGTATATATCACATGTTTTAATTTTGTCCCAAATCACCCAGAGATCGGTCAAACTACCCCAAAATGATATCGTTTTTTGGGGCGTGTACACACACCCCTAATTTTGATTGGGAAATGTTGTATCATCTTTTTAGTCCCAAATTAGGGGCGTGTATCCTGTAGCCAAAAAACGACGTTGTTTTGGGTCAAGGTTGACCGGTCTCCCATGAAATTGGGACTAAATAAAGACAAATTGAATACATACGGGACTAAATTGAAACAAGTGATATATATACGGACCTTTTCAATAAAGGTGCAAAGTTACGGAACCATTTTTTATTTACCCAAAACGTGGTTAAAGTTAGGTATTTAAGATACATGCACGGCTAACACATAATTTCACTTTAAGGGATGTTTGTTGCTTGATGGTGCACTAATGTGAATTGAATTTCAAACTATAACAATTGTTAGAAGCCTATGGATAAGACTTAATTTTTAAGTAGCTTATAAGTTATATTAATTTATCTCCTTCCCCAATTTAAAGACATACATTATTTTTTGAACCACGCACCTTACACCTCCCTCAATATTGAACACGTCCTTCATGAACTTCGATATTGTTGGAATATTGAAGCACGAAACACGTAAAATATGAGCAATGGAATAAAACAGATCACCAACAACAAACAAAAGATTGCATAATTAAATTACCCATAAACATAAATAAAATCCTTACAAAAATTGCATTCACCATTCCTCCACTATGGTATCCATGTAACATTAAGTTTATCAACTTCGCACCGATTTGCCAAAAAAAATCCCATGATGAATTAAGCTTTCGAAAATTCTAACTTGAGATTTTATGGAGAAATTAATTTCTCACATTAATAATGAATTCCTAATGACTCATATATATATAGAAGCCTAACTTAAATCTTAAGTTATCTTTATTAGGAAATAAAAATCCTAATCTTACAAATCAAATCCCATAAATTTGATTTCCCTATATATAAAAAATCCTACAGATTTGATTTCCATATATATCAAATCCTACCATAATATTCCATATATTATTATTGAGAATCCTATTTAATTAAATAATAATAATATTTAATTCTAAATATAATTATTATTATATTCTCCATAAATTAAATATTAATATTTAATATAATATTTAATCAACCAACTATAATCGTTAAACAATTGTTACTTGTTGTGTGACCCATAGACCCTTATATATCGCGCGATTAGTCAAACTAAAGGTCTTGATTGAACCCTAGATAATAAATAAATTCTCAATATACGAGGCGTTATGAGGAATTTTGCAACCACCGTAACATGTAGGCTATTGTGATATCTTTCCTTCATTCGCTAATACTCATTTAAGTCTTGAACATGATGAAGTGTCTATTCAAATAACTTAATCATATTATCTCTAATCACTAATTGATCACGTTATATCACACTTGGGCACAAAATCCATTTTGGCGTGCATCGGCCGATGACTTAAATCCAATTATGATGAGAAGATGAGTATTCTCTCTAAATCCACATTGAGGAATGAATCTATTCTTAGCTCAACTACCACGCACATGCATTTCGTGATGAACCCAATCCAAGTCATATCTACACATGGGAGGGTCAAGCGTCGGTCATGGTCAAATTTCATCATTCCACACATGTCGTGCGGATTGACCTCAAGTCAAAGGAGTATCACATCGCTTCCACTAACCGAGACACCCGTTTACCATAATGTGAAATTACATCAAACGATTTCTCGGATGGGTATACCAATACCCTCTAAGGTATCTCCCACATCCATCATTAGATACCTCTCCCTCGTAGTAAGTGAAATCTTACTACACTCTCTAAAGTATGATCAGATCGCACATCAATCTCAATTGCATCATCAATATCCCATTCTTGATGATCCTTAATCCTTCTATTTGAGAATCATGCTTAAGTCATCAGTGCTCTCACAACCTCGGTGATAACAATGACTCATGGGAACACAAATAAGAATAAATGCAAACAACCAAAAATAATATTCAAACAAGTGTAATGTCATACGTGTAATATTTAATATTAAAACCTAAACCTTTCTATTATCTTAGTATTATGTTCTTCCAATAGGATTGTCTCTAAGTGAAATCTTAAAATTTACTATACTCTGAAGTCAAGTAGTCGCTGCTCTGCCTTTTCTCTCCGCAGTTCTTCTTACGCAATTATCCCCAACTAAACACAGAATTTGCTCCAAGTACTATATGAATATATATATATATACATATACTAATCTAATTTTCCAAAATTTCCAACCTCTTAGCCTTTAAACATTCAAAATAGAACACTTGATATTGCTATCATCCCACCTCCCTTAATTTCCAGCGCTCCATCTCTATCAAGGCACGATTCCATCGTGAAACATGTTTTCTTCCATGTACATATAACAGCCCTCCCGAAGCCCCAATAGAACCAATATTATAAGCCCAATCAAACTCCACACTCCCCCACAGTTGCCCACAAAAAGTTCTATCCAACACTTCACTATTAGTTACCTGTATGCATACGAAATCTATATTCTCCTTCCCAATCAACTCTCTAATTTCCTTCCTCTTAAGGCTCCCCCTACACCTATAATATTATAAGATAGAAGATTCATTAAATACCTGAATTGACGTCCTCCCTGCTTGCCCATCCGATCTTCTTCAAATATTCCGACCATTCTCTTAGTTCCAGCTCCACCAATTTCAATAGTGAGGAGTTCCTGCAGAAGAATAACTATATCACTGTTAAAGCACTAAACCATGGGTCATAATATATGTGATAGAACCACAAATTACAACCCAAAAAACAAATTCTTGTGTCATGTATGAAACCATTCCGTACAATTTTTTTTTTCATAAACTAACTACCCTGCCAATTTAGGTTTCTTAATGTGCTTCTTCTCGAAATTTAAGTACGTACGAAATCCATGAAGCTTTGCAGCCAAAATAATATTTATATCTTCACCAATTAGAATTTTCTTATCATTAATTTTTATAGTGAGCAGTTCTTGCCGGTAGAAATATTATTTCACTATTACAACACTAAACATCATAGGTACATACTTTCTAACAGGAAACATCGGCGCAGAATTAATTTTTTTCATAATATGTTGGAGCTTCAAACGTTGGATTTTAGTGATTACAACTTGAATGGTATGTTTTGAAACTTTCTTACAGAAAAATGTGCCAATTATTATATCACTATTAAAGGTTCCGTTTGTGTGCTGTTATTAGAGAATAAACAACATACATCTCTGTCGAACAGGAAATATCCCGTCTTCTATCTTCAACATTTCTTCTTTAGAATACATGGACTTATCTAAAAACAGTCTCTCTGGAAGCATCAATGGGGGAAATTTTCATAATATGGGGGAACGAAATTATTTTTATTAGAAAATTCCAAAGGTGAATATTTTCATATTTAGTATAATTTCGGGAATTTTTTTTATTTTGTAATTTTTTTTAGCTATCGTAATTTTTCAAACTAGCAAAACAAGGACAATAACTTTAAAAAGTAGCAACTTCAGGCCAAATTCGAGCTAATTTGACCTAAAATTGCTTTGCTAGCACAAAAAGTTACAGTCTTTGTTTTGCCACCCTCTTATAAACGGTCCTTGAAAAAATTCTCCACGCTAGCACACTGTGAAAAATTAGAGTGATTATTTAGTTACTTTTGAAAAAAAAAAGTATTAGATAATTTTCTCAAGTTTTATTAAATAATTTCACGTTCTTTTTATAATTATCATGTTAATCAAATGACATTATATTTTTAAGGATGTTTTTTTATATTTTTTTATTTATTTATTTTGATTTGTGTCTTGAATATATGTATACATATATAGTTATATACAGTTAGATAGATAGACAGGCAGACATATAGATAATAATTCCTACATTTTTTATTTGATTTTCAATATATAGTAAAACTTAAGATAACTGTTTTTTATTTATTTCTTTTAATTATTAGTAATACATTTTTTTAATTTTTTAATTTTTAAGTAATTTCACATTTCTTTTGATAATTTTCACATTAATTAAATATTGTAGATCATTCTCAAGTTCATTTAAGATGAAATTCATAAAAATTGATTTATCTTAATTGATATGATATTTATATTTGGTTTTATTTTTTTTTTTTTTAAGTATTAGACAATTATTAGATATTTTTTAAGCTTTTTTTTTGGTTTATCTTAAAATTTTAATTATTAGATATTTTTCTCTAATTTATTTTAATTCAAAATTTGTATAGTGTTCACATTTTATGGTTATTTTTAGATAAAGTAATTAATAAATGAAAAAAACTTACAGGTTTTTTTAAAATATAATGTAGGGAATTTTTTTAAACTTTATGGATATTTTTTTTATCAATGTGGAGATTTTTTTTTTGAAGGACAATAAATTTTTGGAGGGTTGCAAAACAAGGATAGTAACTTTTTTAGGGTTGGCAAAAAAAAAAGTACCGTAATTTTAAAAAAACAACGATTTTAGGCCAAATTAGACCCAATGACCCAATTTTTGGCTCAAATTAGGGCCATTCGAGCTTTTTTTGGCTAGAAATTGCCATTTATAAGTTATGGTCCTTGTTTAGCCAAATTCGAAAAGTTATTGTCCTTGTTTTGCCACCCCAATTCTGATCCTTAAAAAATCCTAAATAATCTCATAATTAATTCAAATAGAATTCAGATCTCTATACATATATATGGTTATTACTTATTAGTCTAATTAGAATATCGTCTTGTGTAACACTTTCATGTGAACCCGTGTCTATACATGAACTTTGTCACCATTATGCATAAAAACTACCACTATTATGCACAAAAAATATCCTTTGTTTAAAAAATATTTTATTTCTTAAATCTATCCCCCAAACGTAAAAAAAATTTAGACCTCTAAGAAAATATTCAAAGGCATTTCATCCCTCTTTGTTATGGTCCCCATCCTTTGACATCGGTCACAACATTGAACGAACTCTTGGCTATCTTTAAAAATCGTGGGCCAATAGAAACCCGATTGTAGAACTTTCATTCCCGTCTTCGATGCTCAGAAATAGCCACCACATGGCAAGGAGTGACAATGAGTCAAGATCTCATCAACTTCTTCTTTTTCGCACATACTTTCTCATGATAGAATCTTGACCTCTCTTTGTAGAGCACCGGATCGTCCCCAAATGTAACTTTTCACATCTTTTAAGAATTTCTTCTTTACATGTGAAGAAATCTTCCCACAAGCCAAATAATAGGCAAAGTCGGCAAACCATGTCTTTTTTTCACTTCAATTCTCAACACGGAAATTTCTACTTCTTCAAAGAACTCCTCCAACTTCAAAAGTTTCTCGTCCGAAATTCTTCCCTCCACCACAGTTTCTTCTTCCACAAATTATCCATCCCTTTCTAGCCTTGAAAGATGGTCGGCTCTCACATTCTCGGTTCCCTTCTTATCTCGAATCTCAATATCAAACTCTTGAAGGAGTAGAACCCATCGAATCAACCTTGGCTTTGCATCTTATTTTTCATGAGATATCGAATAACCGAATGATCCGTGTACACAATAATTTTCCCCCCACAAGATAGTGGCGAAACTTATCAAAAGCATAGACCCACGACGAGCAACTCTTTCTCTCCGCTGGTGTAGTTACCTTGAGCGGGTTGAAGGTTTTAAAAGCATAATAGATAGCTCTAAACTTCTTCTCCGGATTTGCCCAAGTACCACCCCTATTGCAAAATTGCTTGCATCACACATGAGAAAGAATGGTTCCTCCCAATTCAGAGTCACCAAAATCGGGAGGATATAAATGCTTCATTCAACGCTAAAAATGCTTCAAGACATTCATTAGTAAACACAAATGAAACATCTTTTTCTAGTAAATGAGAAAGAGGTTTTGAGAGTTTAGAGAAATCCTTAATGAACCTCCTGTAGAAGCCGGCATGTCTAAAAAAAAAAGAACGTATACCTTTCTCATTAGAAGGTGGAGGTAGTCTCTCAATTGCAACCACCTTTTGCTCTTTCTACTCCAAACCCTTGGAAGAAACATGGTGACCAAGAACTATCCCACATTTTCCATGAAATGGCATTTTTCCCAATTTAGGACAAAGTTAGTCTCTTGGCACCTTTTAAGCACAAGTTCAAGATTTAAAGACACCTATCAAAAGACTCCCCAAACACCAAAAAGTCATCCATGAAGACTTCCATCACATTTTCAATCAATCAATGGAAGATGGTATCATGCACCTTTGAACGTTGCGGGGAGCATTACATAACTCATAGGCACGTGTCTCCAGCGAACAATCCATAGGAACACGTGAAAGTCGTCTTCTCTTGGTCCTCTAGAGCAATCATAATTTGATTATACTGAGTACCCATCAAGGAAGCAATAGATCTCAAACCACCCTAATCTATCAAGCATTTGCTCCATAAAGGGAGGGAAATTGGTCTTTGCTTGTAGTTTTTTTCAACTCCCTATAATCTACACACACTCTCCACCCCGTAGCTACAAGCTATCACCTCATCATTTTCAGTTTTGATAACCATCATTCCACCTTTTTTTTAAACCACATGAAGTGGTGATACCCAAGGACTATCCGAAATAGGAAATATTATCCTCGAGTCAAGAAATTTGATTACTTCTTTCCTAATCACTTCTTGGATTATTGGGTTCACCCTCCGTTGATGTTGGACAATTGGTTTACTACCCTCCTCTAATCTTATCATGTGCATGCACAAGGAGGGATTGATTCCCTTCCTATCATCAGTTGTCCAACCAATAATGAATTTGTGCTTACAAAGTACAACCAACAATTTTTCTAACTCACACGAATTGAGAGAGGAAGAAATAATTACCGGAAATTTCTCAACTTCCTCGAGATATGAATATGTGAGTTGATCGGGAAATGACTTTAACTCGATTTTCTTTTTCTCTTGCTTCTCCACTCCCATAATAGGTTCCCTTAAAGGCAAAATTGGGATCCTTTTCCTTCCCCATACTTCGTGCTCTTTATCGATTTAAGAAAATTCCTACAATCAACATTCTCAAAAGAGGTTTCATCATTCATGTTATCATAAAGTGGATTATAGTAGACATTAGGAAAGTAAGGATCAAAGGATTTTTCAAATCCCTCTTAAACACAATGTTCAACAACATCGATGGATTTGCTCTCCTCCGCTTCGAATGTATGTCTCATGGCTTTGTAGGAGTCGAAAACAAGCTCCTCATCATCAAACTTCAAGGTCACCTTGCCCGTTTACATGTCCACCACTTGCCCTTGGTAGTAGCTAGAAATGGTATTTCCAAAATTAATGGTATATCAACATCCTCCTCCATTTCTAGCACCACAAAGTCCGCCGGAAACACAAACTTGTTGATCTTCACAAGCACATCCTCCACAATTCCCTCCGGATAGGTGATGGAATGATCCGCAAATTGTAATGTCATGGACGTTGGTTTGAGCTCTCCCATTTTCAAATGGTTGTAAATCAATAAGAGCTTGAGATTGATGCTCGCACCACATCACATAGAGTGGTTATATGATAATTTAAGCCAAACGATATAAATTTCATGCGACTTAAGGAATATTAGTCATAAATTGATCTTGACATAATTCATCCTTAAGGAATATTTCAGCAGCACTTTCAGTGGGATTTTCATGGGAAAGTCATGATTATGGATTAATCAATACACATCCGTTACAGAGTTCATTCGAATCCCCTCTTTCTCAACTCGGTCAACCATTAACGAAATGGGTCGGGCCGGAAATCCCAAATGACATGGACGGTAAAATAGTTCTCAGCTCTGTACAAATCAGCTTTTGAAATCCCTTTCAACTATTGCTATCTGATTATATTGTCTATGTCATCATGAAATCAATTATTCATGTGATGCTACAATGGTTTTGTTAGCAGTTGTGGTGGTAGAGTGAAGGCCAATGACATAGTTCATGATGAGGATTTGGCTACCAAAAAACCCGAACGTGAGAATGTTTTCTTGATGGTAATTTACGGAGTCTCAAGCTATTCAACGAAGGTTTTTGTATTTACTTTTGTATTTGGATCCAAATTAGCATGTTAAATTCAGAGTTATTTAGTAGCTGAATTTTCAATACATTTTATTTGCAGAAAATAATTAATTTTATTGAATGTTTTGGACAACTAAGAAGTTTTATTATATAAACTACATATGTAATCTTGACCAAAACCACAAAGTTGTAAGAGTATCACTACACGAAAAAAAATCATCAAAAAAAGATCAATAAGATCTGTATATGAGTATATTGTAGAATCAAGAAAAAAAAAATGTACCCATCAATATGATCTGCAAAAAAAAATTTGTTTTCAGTTAATTTTTTAGTAACATAATAATACTGCATATGATTTTGGAAAATGTTTAGGGCTTTTTTGTTGAAGGATGTGTATGATGATATGATGCTGGATGTGGTGAAAGATTTATATTTTTTTGCTTTTGGATTGACATACTGAATTCCATAAAAAAAATACTAATATTTCTTTTTTTATACAATTGGCAGGAAATTTAAAACCTAATCTATTACACAAATTAGTAGAAGAACCACAAGATCGCTAGCTTAAACATCTCCAATCCAAAAGCTCAACATGAGGACGATTCGAGCTTTTGGATTCACATACTGAATTCACATAAAAAAAACTATAATATTTCTTTTTTTTATACAATTGACAGGAAACTTAAAAATAATCTGTTACACAACTCAGTAGAAGAACCACAAGATCGCTCGCTTAAACATCTTCGATCCAAATGTTCAACATGAGAACGATCTAAATCGCGAAGGCTGTGTTTGTTTTGGGATTCACACGGATGGACTTAAAACTTTGCGCTCCCCGTCCCATACGAGTTTGGGATTTAGAATCTGGTTTTAAAATCCCACATTCAATCCACACCTACAAATACCTATAAAACTTATTATTACTCTTCCCAATATCACACACTTTATACACTTTATTACTATTCTCAATATAATATAATAATACAATATCAATTATTATTAAATATTGATTTGACATAAAGTTAAATCTCACCCTACTTAAATCCCAAAACAAACACATACATTTACTATTCATCAAGGATTCTAAATCCTTAAATTCTAAAACTTTGACTTGCTCCGCACACTTAAATCCCAAAATAAACGTAGCCGAAGTGGTATAGCTATGAATTCCACCATGATTCGATTAATGGTAGATGGGAATTATATGAGTATTTATAGAATTTGAATGTGAAGGTAATGAGCAATAATTATGGTGTGAATTAATTATATTTATAAAAAGAGTAAAAAGTAAAAAAAGTAAAAAGAAGAAGGAGTTATTGGTGCAAGGGATTGGACGATCAAGATCAATTTAGAAAAAAACGATCAACGGTCAAGGTAGTTTGAAGCCAAAACCAAGAATGATAAAATAAGTGCTATTATATATTTATGATATGATATATTTTTAATGAATCATCATATCCACATTAAAAATAAAAGCTCTCAACCTAATGTTATCTTGCGTCTTGATTAGAAAAAGTATTGATTTTTTTTTTTTAATGATGACCTTTATTGTCCCTCTATAGAAGTCTATACATTCAAACATATTACAACACAATTAAAGAAGATAGTAGCTGGATATTCAAATTTATTCTCATACCTTTTATGAAACAAACTTTTTATCTTTATCCTCCAACTACCACTTAATTACTTCAATTGTCATTATATTTTATTCACAAACAATCACTTTATTTATATATGGACTCCACAATACCTCATAATATTTTATTTTATCTAATTTATCTATTTTTTTCTTAAATCATGTGCCTAAGAAGGTGTAAATAAAATTCATGGAAAGATGAAGTAATTGACAAAACCAAATGAAGAACAACTTGAGTACTCCAGCGACATGACAGGTGGTATTACACAGTTTTCCATCTTAAAAAAAATGTTTATAAAACACAATTACTAATTGCACAAAATCAAAATGATCTTACATTCTCCCTTTCAAAACTCGAATGATATCATCGGTTTCATTTTCAGTATTCCACTCCATGTTTCATATTGTGGATATATGACAAGTGGAAATTAAAATATTATCCAATGACCCACCATAATCCTGAGTTCATGTGTTAAGGATCCAGGAAGTGTGATATATTTGGAACATGAGAAAATGACACAGGGGAATGAAACTGTTCAAAACACTTGAGTGAACGAAAGTTTGGGGTATAAAAAAATGGTTTGGTTTCGCCGCCATGCGATTTAAACATATCATTATCCTTCTGCACATTCTTGTTCTTCTCAGAATAGTAGAATAGGTGGTTCGGCCGTTTCCACACCATCAAGATCTCACCATCTTTGAACTTTGATAAGGTAAATAACTTCATAAGAAAAGGGATAAAAACCGAATTCTTGGGTATGACAAATTGTCTTGTCCAAGAATTTTCGACTCCATATTCCTTCATCAACCAAATGTCAACGCTATTCCACCAATTGTTACATAAACACAGGGTATCACCTAAAGCACAACACACTACCGCATAAGTGTTACTTCTGGCCATTAGAGGAGAAGAAAATGTGCTAAAAAGTTCATTTTCAAGATTAAAGCATGATGCCCATTAAAACACGTATTTCACAGTTCTATAATAGACATATCATCTTCTAGGAACCATGACAACTAAAATAATTAAAAACTATTCCTCTCTTTAAAAAGAGAAAACTAAAACTAACACACAGTTCCTAAATGATACACATCCATATATATAAAACATTTTTTAGAATAGTGAATTTTTATCATTTTCTCCAAAATGATGCAACCTGCAAACTATCGATCGCATGCTCTTCATGTGGATCTGTTGAACTGCTTAAACTTATACAACAAAGCTCGAGCACATAGCAGAATGACATCTAACTTGAGCAATTTACAAAGTTACAGGACTAAAATGAACTTTTTAAACTATTTTGGGATGATTTTAAAAAATGTGTTTAGCTCGAATTCAGACTAACAAGTGATATCTCATTCTTAGTCTCTTCTCCTTGCACATTTGTTATGTTATTCTCCAATGAACGATCCTGTTGTTCATTCCGCCGCTCAGACTCGGGAGAATCGGACTTGCTTGGAGAATCGGAGACTCTGCTACAATCACATCCGCAGCATGTTCCGACGTTCTTGAAAGCATGATAACTTAGATCTTTGTCGAGAAGCTTGAATCAGCTCTAGTACTTTGTCTACTGTAGTTGACTCGGGAGTGACAACGATTCACAACGCGTGCCGATTACATTGCGAAACCTAACCACGTAAATTACGAAGGTCAGAAGTGCAACAATTCCTACTATCATAAAGAGCCCCCAGAAACTTTCTAGTGCAAGACTGTTGGATGAGAAGGAAGCATCCGGGCTTGAGCATCCACTTTCATTTCCCAACTATTTCTTCTCAATCTTCATCATTATTTCACCCTCGGTAACATTTAATATTACTTTTGAAATATCAGTTTACAAATGGAGACCCTATTGAAAATATCTGCATATCATAGTAACAAGCATGAGATAGTATAATAGAGGCGAATATGTTTTTGTCCTTTAACTTGTACCAATTTTAATCTTTGTCTCCTAAGTATTTTGACTTTGTAACTAATCTTCTATGTTTATAAAAGGGAAAATACATTTTTTTGTCTCGTAACTTTGACCCATTTTGATCATCACTACAGGAAACCACACATTTCGTGACGAAATTTTCTATGACGACACAAAATTCGTCACAATATGTTACCTAAAAGTGACAAATTTAAGTTTCGTCACTAAAAAGTGAGAATTTGTGACAAAAAAAAATTTCGTCACCACTGATGATTTTTCGTCACTAATTCAAATAATTCATGACAATAACAAGAAATTCGTCACAATAAACTTTGGTGACGATATTCGTAATATTTAGTGACGATATTCAACGTCATGAAAAATACTATTTTTGTGACCACTATATGTTGTCATTAATTATTCAAAAGAATTGGCGACACACTTAATTCGTCACAATTTTATTTGGTGACGATCGTCATTATAATTAGTGACGATCATAGTCGTCATATAATATAATTTTTTAATGACAATTTTATGTTTCGTCGTTAATTGTTCATAGTAATTAGTGACATATTCTTTCGTCACCAATATTTATATATAGTGACGATTAATAATTATTTTTTAATGACGCACTTATTTAAATCACAATATTGTTCAAAGGATTTATCTTCATTGTAATTAGTGACGATCATAGTCGTCATATAATATAAAATTTTCATGACGGTTTTATGTTTCGTCGTTAATTGTTCATAGTAATTAATGACATATTCTTTCGTCACCAATATTTATATATAGTGACGATTAATAATTATTTGTTAGTGACACACTTATTTTGTCAAAATATTATTCGGTGATTTATCTTCATTGTAATTAGTGACGATCATATTGGTCATATAATATAAAATTTTCATGACGATTTTAAGTTTCGTCATTAATTGTTCATAGTAATTAGTGACGTATTCTTTCGTCACAAATCTATAACTATATAACAATAGCAGTAGCAGCCAAATTGGTTAGAACACCTACTGCTGGAGTGCACAGTACTGGTCCCCAGGTGAAATGGTGATTTGCACGCGCACTAAAAAGAATGTGAACAATAACACAAATAATTTTTTATATCAAAATTTGAATTCAGAGACACATAATATGATAATAATTTAATTTTCAAGGACACAACACACAATACACGGCTAACATTTAATGTTGTTACTTTTCAGAGAAATAATTATATTAAATTTCAAATTAAACACTAGATTTTGAGTGGGCCGCCAAAATGTAGAGTGTGTTTCCAAGATTTCACAGTTACCCAAATAAGTGTCGGATCATTTAAAATATCTCTCACAAAAATTAGACAAATAAAGAGCCGACTCTTCGTGTTCTGTACCCAAAATATGCATATCGACTCTATCCTATAGTGAAAAAAAAAACATAATTACGTGGGCGCTCATATGTGAAACCCCTGCTTACACTATTCTATCTTTTAAAAGACAAAAAATTCTCTCCCTCTCAAGTACTAATATAAATAGTTATCTACTTCCTTCACAACTCACCATTGCATTCCTCAGTGCAAGCATTCTCTATCTAACTCAAAAATATGCTCAAATTTTATTACTCATCATCATTCAGCTCCTTTAAAAGTCATTTCACTTAACTTTTCTGATCTACTTTTGCAGAGTTGCCAACCATCAATAACTTCACCGTACAAGACAATCTTTCAAAATGGTCCATAAAAACATTTTCGTTCAAGCTTAAGGAGTACCTGCAATTGCAAATCAAACATTTACTCAAGAGTCATGATATACCGGTTAACAAATCATATCTTTTCTATTACAAATTCAGGCATTAGTATGCTCTAAAATTATGCATTTGGTGCAGGGAGAGAACAAATGTAACTGTCAACAGCAGGCTCTCTTCACCATTGATTGAGAAAAGTTTGTACACAGTAACGAAGTTTGTGGCCATAGTTAACAAGCAACGACGTAATAAGACTATGGGTAATTTTACATGGCAAAGATTCTGCCGTGGCAGAATATAATTTTTAGTATTTTTTAATTATGATAAATTGTTTAAATATTTAATGTCACACTCCCAAATTAAAAGTAATATTAAACTAATTAAGGATAAATAAATAATTATATAATATCATGTTTGAATTAATTTATTTTTTAATCATTCTACCTGACAAGATTCTGTCTAGGCAGAATATTTGATTTTGTAAATTGATAGTTAACCAGTTTCACCTTTTCGAATGAAATTCTCTAATGAAATGTATTATGTGGTCCCAGAGTTAATACTTCTTCAATGTTAAGAAGTTAGTCATGTTTACGCAGTCCACAACAGGTCTAGAAACAACAGGGAAGGACTTCAATACTCTTAATATACTTCATAAAATGTTTTAATTTAGAACTATACTACTATCAATTAGAAAATATAATATTGTTTAAAGTAGATCTATATAAATCTGTTAAAAATAGACTCAAAATTGATCGATCTGACATTTGTTTATACAGATCTAAGATAAAAATCTAATTGAATTTTCGAACAAAGCCAATAAATCAAAGCTTTTTGTTGAACCCAACTGATCTAACAAATAATTAGATGAAATATATATTAGTCCCTTTAAAATTACAATTATTTTGTTCACTTATCTTTTTTTCGAAGATCTGGAGCCGCAAGTTGCCAAATACTGATGAACACTCCATTTTTTCGTGGAGTAATTCGACGCAAACGCTGGGGGCGTTGGTCCATTAATGAATCTGCAGAGTGAAACGATATTTATTCCTAGGCGGAGGTAGGGGTGGGGGAAGAAGATGATAGGCGGAAGCGTGGCGGTGTGTGCAGCACTGAGGTTAAAACAATACTTCCTTGACATTAATCCTGCTTACCATCATTCCATGGGCTGGTTTTGGACTTTTTGTAAGTAGTATTAACAATCATCATTTGGGCCGAATTCCATAAGCTTGGTCAACATCTACGTCAAGTTTTCATTTTCTTTTCTTAGAATGAAAGTGTGATTTTCAATTTATCATATTAATAAATGTCATATTTTATTTGTATTATAATTATTAATTTTAAATTTAATTACCTCATAATTTTATAGTGTAATTGCCCTATATCTATTAATATTCTTCCATTATGAATTGGAAGAATCAATCCAAGACCGAGGTGCATTTTCTAACCTATTCCAAATTCAAATAAAAAATTAAATATAATTTTATTATTAAAATTTACTCTAGGTGTATTAGGTACATATATTTAAAATACAATACAAATTTTAAAACCGTGCATCGCACGGGAGAAAATACTAGTATTTTAAAATATAACATATATTATTTTAATAATAATTAAAATTTTATTTAGAATGGGTTGACCGCCCGACCCATGACCATAACGGCTCGACCCACCCGACCCGGACTCCAACGGGCTCGACCCGCCCGCCCCCAACCAAGAATGGGTTGGGTCTGGGTACTCAAGTACCCGACCCGACTTGGCCCGTTGACATCCCTACTTGAACGACACTTTTCCGCGCCGATGTTCATCGACTCTTTACAGTCTTTAAATTAAGAGTATTTGGGTAATGAAAATTGGATTGAAATATCTAATTGAATCTAATCCTAAATTTGTGCAATTGGTGTACACGAGTATTTGCCTATTTTAAATATCAGTTTTTCCTTATAAAAAAAGCATCACACTGGATCGAACACAAAACTTTTAACATAAATAAAAAATATGAAAAATACGTCACTAAAGCTACCCAAGTATGCTAGACATCTTCATTGTTAAAGTTTAAAATTTATTATATATTGATTTTAAGTATCAATTTTTCAATATAAAAGTAAATACACGAATGATAATTGAACCTAAGACCTTCCAACAAATAACTTGTCTAATGTCCAACTAAGCTAAACAAAGCTTATTGGGGTAATTTCTAAGGGTTACAAAAAAAACACCCCCTCCTCTAGCTAATAGATACAAAACACTTTTTAAATAGCAAATCACTACAATTTTTATTGGCAGATTCCCTAAAATAGCCCTCATGTGAAGTAATGATGTTTTTTTTGTTAATTACACAAAATTATAAAATAGCCAAATCAATACTACTCAATCCCTCAATTATATCTCATATACCGTCTCTCTCTCTCCAATCCCTTAGATTCAATTTCTCTTTCCAATCAAATGGTTCACTCTCTTCTCTCTATGTGAATCCCCCTATCTCTGTCCCTCTCTCTCTCTAAACACACCGATAGTTAGCGTTTCTCAGGCAAGGAGCGTCCGCCGGTCACGCCCACCGCTCTATGTGTCGAAGTCTGCCACTCACGCCGCCAAGCTTACATCCAACGCGTCCCAACCGCTCCATTTTTTTTTGGTGTGGGTTTGCAGATCCGTGTGTCGAAATCAATGGATCTGTGAAGACTCGTGAAGTTTCCTATTCACGTGCCACTAGGGTGTCTATGGAGGAGATCGCATAGGGACGCCAGGGGGTTCCGATTTTGATTTTTCGTTAGGGATGGGCGGTGATGGGGTTTTCAAGAATGGTGTCGACTTAGCTATGGGATCTCTTTTTTTTTTGTGATTTTTTTGGACAATGGTATGTTTATATGTTTGATTTATTATTGAGATTTGATGGTTGGATCTGTGTACAATTAAGCAGATGCTACTAAATATATAATGAAGGAATTATGGTGATGTGCACAGCGACGGTGTTTGGTTTTTTCTAAATTTTTTAAACCTTTTTTCTATTAATATTATGGGGCAAACTGTTTATGCGTATATACAAAGTGTTATTTGTAAATGCAATATATTCAGTGTGTATGCAATTGCAATGTATTCAGTGTATAAACATTAATGTATTTTAGTATATGCAATGTTTAGTTTACATGTGTATTTTTGTGCATGTATGCATTTTCTGGACAAGGAATAACAAATTATTGGACCATGTGCATTTTATTATTAATCATCGAAATTAAAGGAAAAAAAGGTGATCCGAAAATTATTTAATACTTTTAAACATTAATTATCAATTATATTAATAATAAAAATAATTATTTTCAGTTAAAATTATATTTTTGAAAGACATCTTTTGTAAAAATAAATAAAAGATTGATTAAAAAATGTGAACTAGAAAGTAAACATTTTCGTGAGGTAAAAAGCACAAGTCAAAATCAGGAAGAATTATTAATTATATTTTAAATGGCGTAAAATTCAAATAAAATTGAAAAGCAATGAGGGAAGTCACATGGGTTGAAATAAAAGTTGCAGTACGAAGTGTCAAGCTGACACATCATTTTGTAAAGCACATGGATCAAAATTTTGTATTTGTAAAATTAGGGGTAATTTAGACAAATTGTATACCCAAAAAAGGTGAATTGTAGTGGACAATTTTTTTTTTTCATTTAGGATTGTAGTTATAAGTGGTTCCCCCAAGCTTATTTACTTAAATCGAAAATATTTTATTGACAAAGTCTAGTGTGCAAATTTGTATAGATACAAAAACTTTAATTTTCAACCAAATTCTATAATTGATAAATGTAATACAAAATTGAGTGGTTCATGGTTCACTTGGCCCGACTATTTCATGGTTCACCCAGCTCAAATATGTCATAATTTAGGGTTAATTATTTAGTGTTTAGGGTGTAGTTGGTTGATTTAGGACAATTTTAAATTTTCATCTATACAAATTTGCACACTAGACCTACTCTATTTTATTTAGGTATTTAGAATTTCTGAATAGGTATTTAGAATAACTTGCCTAACGCCCAACACAGAATTTTTTTTAAAAACGTGCGTGAATAGGTATTCAGATGAAGCTTTATGGCTTGAAACAACCAGAATCCCCAATTACCATTTCTTATTTTGGCTGAATCCTTACTAGGATTTGTCCCACGCTTCACCAAAAATTGCCGCTCGCGTTCTTTATATTGATGGATTAATTAGAGTATGGATCGGAAGGAAAAGTGTCAACAAAAGGGGATGTATACAGCTACGGGATATTGTTGTTGGAGATGTTAACGAGGAAGAAACCGACAGATGACATGTTCAGCGAGGAAATGAGCTTGAAGGATTGGGTGGATGGGGCATTACAAGAAAATGCAGGAACTGAAATTGTGGCCCGTGTTTTGTTATCAAGTGAAGATCAACATTTTTCTGTGAAGGAGGAATGTGTCTCGTCTATTTTTGACATGGCTATGAAATGTTTAACTTTTTCTCCCGACGAAAAAGAATTGACATGATACAAGTCGTGACTCTTCTCTGTAAGATCAAAGCCGAAGTTACTGTAGCAACAGAGGTCAATAATAGGCCTAGAAGACGATGAATTAATGAGGACATTAATAGTAATATATGTAATATAGTGCTACAATTAAAATTTTGCACTAATCCGTGTAATGGTAGACTATTGCATGCATGTAAAGAAGAATTTCCACTAATTTTTAAGGTGATTTCAATTATGCTAGAGTAACGATTCTGTGAGCCTTCCTTCGAAGCAGCTTTGGAATGGGAGTTTCATGGGCTTTAACTGTTGGGCTGAAATTTTAATATAGTTGAGCTCTATATCTAACAAAAAGCCCAAATTTAAAGGATGATAATGGGCCCAAACTCATTATGTGTAGCCATAAAATTCAAATTAAATATCCAATAGTTGTACTATCAAAATATAATAATAAATAAATGAGTAAGTCTTGCGTGAGACAGAAAGATAATTGGATAAATCTACATTGTAATTTTTAAAAAGAGATAAGTGCTAATTGTAATAATCTGCCTGTATTGCACTTGGCAATTGGCATGTTTCTTGTTCAATAGTCTAAGCTTACACTGCTAGCGACCGTATCGGTAGTACTTCTAGAGCCTTGAGGTTTTGTACAAACATATACTTGTTCAAATTAGAAAGCCGTTATTCGAGCAGTTAGTTCCTCAATTTTTAATTAATAAGGAAAATTAAAATTGTGCCTTTTTTAATTAAAAACTAATTTTTTTTTTAGCCAAAATTTCAAAGTTAAAATTAAAAGTATTTGTTAAAAGTTAAGTTTTAACTAATTAAAAATCAATTTTTGTGGCTTTAATTAAGTTGATTTACATCCGTCAGTTTTTCTGAATCACTAACTCTCCTTTAAAATTATTCATAATATGAAATTAATAGCATTACACTTATAAATTAATATCATATATAACAATAAATATTATGATATTAATTTATAAATGTAATAATATAAATTGATAAATGTTATAATATTAATTTATAAATATAATAATATATGCCAAAAAAATAAAATTAAAGATGTGAGTTGTAAAAAAGCGACTGATCATTCTGTTAAAAAAGGATGGAAGTAACTGACCATTAATTATACTCACCAACTCTATATATGGATGAGTTGTACGTCTCTTTCACTAATTATTTCATTCCGTCTAAATACTCAAATATAAATAATATGAGGCACTTTTGCTTGAGACTGTTTCACGATGAAACGGAGTGTAATTTAGGCATTGTCACTTTGACACGTTGGGAGAGATAAGCGTTAATTATACTAAATTGTACCCGATCTCATACATGAGACCATCTCATATGAGTTTTTGTCAAATAATATAGAGTCTTTATATTTATTTGAATTGGTCATTTTGCCCCCCCCCACATAAACCAAGCACCCTTGCGGTCTCTCATTATGTTGCCAGTTGCCGACAAATATTTATTCATATAAGATGATACCTTATCCCAGCTGTTAGATCACACAAACATACCATTTCAATGGACTATTGTTTCTTTACTTGTGCGCTTGCACTCTCCCTCTTATGCATCTTCACATTCACCTCCTCCACACCCATTTTCAATTTCCAAACTGATGAAAATATTGTTTCAACTCCTTTTCCGGTACAATTCCTCTTTCTCTCTTCAACATTTCAAGGCTACGGACGTTACATATGGGGTATAATTTTCTTGATGGAAATATTCCAAAGGAGATTGCAAATCTTTCAAACCTGGAAACTTTAAACTTTAAACTTTAAACTTTAACTTTAAACTTTAAACTTTAAACTTTAAACTTTAAACTTTCTCCCTCTTATGCACCTTCACATTCACCTCGTCCACATCCATTTTCAATTTTCGCACAGATGAATATTCACTACTTGCCTTCAGAAACGCCCTCACTTTAGACCCTGATGCTGTTTTGAGCGACAATTGGTCCTCCAATATTTCCGTGTGTAACTGGATTGGTGTTTCTTGCGGCACCAAACACCGTAGGGTCACTGCATTTTAAAATCCGTATTGAATACCCAAGGATTTTTAAAGACATTTAAAAATTCGAATTGAATACTCCCAGACTTTAAAAGTCAAAAAATCCTACAGATTCTACAACCAATACACCATCCTAAGTCTTGTATGTATCCAGGTGCATCGTGCACTCATAGTGCATTTTAAAAATATGTAACTTGTTATACTGAAAGATGCAACTTTGTTTACAACTAACCGTAACTATTAATATGAAAAAATACAGTTGCACGATTCAATGTAAACAAATTGCATCTTTAAATATAATAAATTGCATGTTTTTAAAATGCAATATAAGTACACGATGCACCTGAATGCATATGAGATCCACTTAATAATTAAAGCTCGAGTTCGAGCACAAACTTGATTAAACTGAAGCGGCCGTTCTCTTTGGATTTTATTTTTTTCACTACACCTCCTTAAAAAACATTTTATCATTTAATATACTAATAAGTATATCGTTAAAACACGAGCCAAATAATGAATGTGCAATCTAAAACAACTCGGAGGGAGTATAAAAAAATTTGCAACTTTTGAACCAAAATTCTAAGGGGGTATTTGCAAAAAATTATAAGTGATTATAATCACCTAGAATTGTGTACAGAAGTAATTTGGAGTGTTTTATTTCTCTTTTATTAGATTAAGTGCATGTTTAATTTCAACCCCTTTTAAAATAGTGGGAATCACTTTTTGAAGTGGATAAGACCCATTATTTTTTTAAAAAAAATAAGTGATTCTAGTGTTCAAATAGGGTTTGAAAACACCACCTAAATATGCTATCAAAAGTTATAAGTTCAGTAAAAGTTAAGGAGGTGTCTTCAGTAAGCTTATTAGTCTTTTTTAGATATTATTAACTTATTTTACAAGTATTATCAACTTTTTTTAAAATTATTTTATACACACTATCAACTTCTATTATTAATCAATTTTTCCATAATTATTAATTTTAATCACTTTCTTTTAAAAGCACAAGTTTTTGCAAACACCCCTTAAATTATTGTGCAAACTTTGAGTGTGATTTGACATGGAATTTCTTCCACTGTCTATGTCTGTGTCTTTTGGCAGGCCTGGCTGGATGTTCAATGCGGTGGTGCCCTTCTTCTGCACTTTGGAGATTACAAAAACATATACATAAACCATTCAAATTAATATCCAATCAAAATCATATCCCCAACTTTTTGTTGAGAATTTTTGTTATAGCAAACAAATTAAAATAGCCACTTGGTCTTGCACAAAATTGCTAGAGCTAGCTTTTAACGGTATTGGTAGGTCCATGCATGTTCCACAATTCTCAATCATCATCATCATTCTTCAATCCTCACATGCATATATACTCTCACTGGGCCTGCCTCTATTCTCATCCCTTAATTAAAAAACCTACATCTTTGCTAATCTAAACATAAATATGCTGGGTTAATATTAAATATTACTCCTATTATGTAATTTAGGTCGTGTCCAATTATGTGTCCAATATTATGTAATTTAGGTCGTGTCCAATTATGTGTCCAATTGTAATTATGTATTTTGATAGTATTCTTTAAATTTTGGCCACATTAAACCAAAATTATCACCAAAAGATCCAAAAAAAAAAAGCTAAAAATATTTATTAGCAGCACCCTGAGAACTAGATTTACACTTTTATGTATAAATTCTATCAATGTTGTGCACATTAATTTTTATCACTATATGTATAAACACTATTATTATTTAAAAATAAAGTATATTTTAAACAATAATGTACCAAAGTTTATGCAGAATAATGATAGAGTTAGAAGAAATAGAGTTCACACACAATTTTTTGTCAAAAAACATATAGGACTAATATTGAACAAAAAAAAAGGAACTAAATTTGAAAAAAAAAAATGTACATGGAATAAGGATTAACAACAAAATGACCAAATTTGACAAGAAAAGAACCATATAATTAAAAAAATAAAAATAAAATATTAACTCTAAATATTAACATTTATTAATTAACTTCTTCCACATTATAAGTAGTAGCACCAAGAAAACTGTTCTATCAAAGAAAAAAGAGAATTACAAAACAGGAAAAATAAATTACAGACTAAGATGGTCCTGACCATTGAGGTGCATGTTACCATCACACCGTCAAACTAAAAAAAAGACTAAAATATTTAATCATAAATTAAATTTAAAAAAAAAAAAAAAAAAGATCTAAAATTCAAATTCAAATTATCACAAATGTTTTGTTCACCAATACTCAACTGATCTTGGGTCTTCGGGCTCGGCTTCTTAAAGTACTACTTTTTTATTTAAAGTACTACTTTTCATTTAAACAAGTACTACTTTTCTATTTAACCAACTACTACTTTTTATTTAAACAAGTGATACTTTCTATTTAAACAAGTACTACTTTTCATTTAAACAAATATTACTTTTCATTTTAACAAGTACTACTTCTCATTTAAAAAAGTAATACCTTTTAACTAAATATATATATAATACCTTTCATTTAAACAAGTATTACTTTTCATTTAAACAAGTACTACTTTTCTATTTAAACAAGTAATAATTTTAATTTAACAAATAATACTTTTCATTTAAACAAGTACTACTTTTCTATTTAAAAAAAGTATTACTTTTTATTTAAACAAGTAATATTTTTCTATTTAAACAAGTACTACTTTTCTATTTAAACAAGTAATACTTTTAATTTAACAAGTAATACTTTTCATTTAAACAAGTACTACTTTTCTATTTAAACAAGTATTACTTTCCATTTAAACAAGTACTACTTTTCTATTTAAACAAGTACTACTTTTTTTATTTAAACAAGTAATACTTTTAATTTAACAAGTAATACTTTTCATTTAAACAAGTACTACTTTTCTATTTAAAAAGTATTACTTTCTATTTAAACAAGTTCTACTTTTCATTTAAACAAGTAATGTTTTTCTATTTAAACAAGTACTACTTTTCTATTTAAACAAGTAATACTTTTCTATTTAAACAAGTACCACTTTTCTATTTAAACAACCACTACTTTTCTATTTAAACAAGTAATACTTTTTATTTAACAAGTAATACTTTTTTATTAAAATAAGTAATACCTTTCATTTAAACAAGTAATACTTTCTATTATTTAAACAATACTTTTAATTTAACCAAGTACTACTTTTCATTTAACCAAGTACTATTTTTTTATTTAAACAAGTAATACTTTTCTAGTTAAACATGTAATACTTTTCTATTTAAACAAGTAATACTTTTCATTTAGACAAGTACTACTTTTCATTTAACAAGTAATATTTTTCATTTAAACAAGTAATACCTTTCATTTAAACAAGTAATACTTTCTATTATTTAAATAAGTAATACTTTTAATTTAAACAAGTAATACTTTTCTATTTAAACAAGTACTACTTTTCTATTTAAAGAAGTAATACTTTTAATTTAAACAAGTAATACTTTTCTATTTAAACAAGTACAACTTTTCTATTTAAACAAGTAATACTTTTTAAATTTAAACAAGTATTATTTTTCATTTAAACAAGTACTACTTTTCATTTTAACAAGTACTACTTTTCATTTAAACAAGTAATACCTTTCATTTAAACAAATAATACTTTTCATTTAAACAAGTACTACTTTTCATTTAAACAAGTACTACTTTTCATTTAAACAAGTACTACTTTTCTATTTAAACAAGTAATATTGTTTTATTTAAACAAGTAATACTTTTCATTTAAACAAGTACTACTTTTCATTTAAACAAGTACTGCTTTTCTATTTGAACAACTACTACCTTTCTATTTAAACAAGTAATACTTTTTATTTAACAAGTAATACTTTTCATTTAAACAAGTAATACCTTTCATTTAAACAAGTAATACTTTCTATTATTAAAACAATACTTTTAATTTAAACAAGTAATACTTTTCATATAACCAAGTACTACTTTTCTATTTAAACAAGTACTACTTTTCTATTTAAACAAGTAATGGTTTTCTATTTAAATAAGTATTACTTTTCATTTAAACAAGTACTATTTTTCTATTTAAACTTAAGTAATATTTTTTTCATTTAACAAGTAATACTTTCATTTAAATAAGTACAATTTTTTTATTTAAACAAGTACTACTTTTAGTCAATATATATATTTAAATATACTATGAATTAAATTTTATACCGTAAACTCCTCGAAATAGATCTGACTACGGTCAGGTGGAACTCTTCTCCAAGTGATTATAAATTCAATATACGGTAAGGTGAATTAACAACAATTAAATTTTTTTGTATAATCCCGAAACATAAAAAAAATACATAATTAATATTAATTTTTTTTTTTAAAATAAAAATAAAAAATCGTCGCTAATCCGTTGCTAAAACCGTCGCTAAAAAACCGTCGCTAAATCCATCGCAAAAAATATTTTCCGCTAATACCGCCGCTAAAGGGATTAGTCCAAAACGCCGCTAAAATCGTAGCTAAAACCGTCTTATTTATGACGGTTCTCTAGACCGTCGCTAAAATTGTTGACTTTGACCATTTGATCAGAATCGTCACTATTTACACGGTTTTTTGTAACCGCCGCTAATTTCCGCCGGTAAAAACATTTTTTTTGTAGTGAAAATAGACTCTCCGAAGCATCAATGTTCCTGGAGATGAATATGTAACAAGATGAATCGAAATCCTTACTCCTTTTAGTATTCTGCTCCCTAATATATAACTAATATATACCAAGAGAAATTGGGAGTTTGCCAATGCTTAAGGTTTTATCTATATGGTCCAACCATTTCAAAGGTGAATATATATCTTTTTAGTTATAGTATAATTTCAGAATATTGACTCAAGAAGAATTCAGACCTCTGTACATATGTTTATTAATCTAACAAGAATATTTATCTTAACTAATGGCCAATTGTTCTCTAGCACAATGGAGAGAATCGAAAAGAGACCTGTTTTATTACTATTAATGTCTTATTACCAATATTTTACAGGTAACATTCCTAAAGAAATCGGATACCTCACCTCCTCTCCGTCTCAAGTTTCTGAAATTTAATTGGTATCTAATTGGTAGAACGCTCGTGCTGTCTCAAGTTTCTGAAATTTAATTGGTATCTAATTGGTAGAACACTCGTGCTGATAACATGTTGTAGGATATGCAGGAATAAAGGACACAGATTTGGTGACCCAGTTCATCAGGAATGACTACATCTGGGGGCATACCAAGCCAGAAGGTTTTCATTATTCTTCTTTTAATATATATATATATATATATATATATTCCAAATAAAATTATGATCAAAATCTATTGATTTCTCATGGCTTCTTTTAGTATATATATATATATATATATATAAAAATATTAGCAGAAACCGTCCCAAATTTAAAAACCGTTGAATTTTCCTGCCATTGATTTTTCCCGCAAAAAAATATTGCCAAATTGATATACGAATCTTTAAAAAATATATTAATAAATAATAATGAATTGAGAAAAAATCTTTGGAATAATTCCAAATATTGAATTGAGAAAAAATCTTTGAACGTTGGAATAATTTCAAATAATTTATTTTATTTATAAATATATATTTACACATATATCATTATATATTCACGCCCCACCTATAAAGATATGCTTAGATTATATATAACAATTTTCAAAAAGATTGTAATTTAATTTGTAGTTAAACCATGTAAATCAATGATCGAGTATTAGATTGTTGTCTGCTAAAGATGTTTGGTGCTTTAATATTACTTGCGTGACTGCGTCGACCTTTTTTTTTTTTTTGTTGGAGACATAATAGAAATAAGGACAATATATGGTAGGATTAACTGATATTAATATCTATTTCGCAGTGACTTTGGATTTTGTTTCTTCATATTTGGTCACTTTGAGTCGAGGTCAATTTAATTTAAAGATATTGAGGTAAATAACTTAAGTTATGAATGTTTATTTTAATTATGTAATTATTTTGTATATTGCAGCGGGAGGTAAGTAATTTGAGTATGGAACTAATTGTAGAGGAGTTTCTTCTAATCTATTCATAGCAATTAATATTCATGTTTTGTATATATTGCAGGGAATATTGAGGTAAGTAATTTGTGTTACAAATTCGTTATGAATGTTTATTGTAATTATGTAATTATTTTGTATACTGCAGAGAGTTCTTTTTATATTGCACGGAGTATTGAGGTATGTAATTTGAGTGTTGAATTAGTTATGGATGAGTTTCTTCTAATTTGTTCATAGCGATTAATATTCATGTTATGAATATATTGCAGGGAGTATTGAGGTAAATAAATTGAATTATGAATTCGTTTATAATTTTATGAATTTTTAAATTTGATTTTGTGATGTATACTTAATTTGATTTAATTAATTTATATTGCAGGGAGTATTGTGGTAAGTAATTTGAGTTATGAATGTTTATCGTAATTGTGTGATTATTTTGTATATTGCAGAGAGTTTTTCTATATCGCACGGAGTATTGAGATAAGTAATTTGAGTGTTGAATTAGTTGTGGAGGAGTTTCTTCTAATATGTTCTATTTAATTTGATTTTTTATTATTTTATATTACATGAAGTATTTAGGTAAGTAATTTGAGTTATGAATTAGTTATGAATGTTTATTGCAATTTTGTAATTATTTTGTACTTGCAGGGAGTATTTTTATATTGCACGGAGTATTGAGACAAGTAATTTGAGTTGAATTAGTTGTGGAGGAGTTTCCTCTAATTTGTTCATAGCGATTAATATTCACATTTTGTATATATTGCAAAGAATATTGAGGTAAGTAATTTAAATTTTGAATTTATTATTCACGTTTTGTATATATTGCAAGGAGTATTGAAGTAAGTAATTTGAGTTATGAATTCGTTTGCAAGGAGTTTTTTTTTATATTGCACTAAATATTAAAGTAAGTAATTTAAGTGTTGATTAGTTGTGAAGGAGTTTCTTCTAATCTATTTATAGCGATTAATATTCACGTTTTGTATACATTGCAGGGAGTATTGAGGTAAGTAATTTGAGTTATGAATTCGTTATGAATGTTCATTCGTAGATTGCTTTTGAGTGAACGTGGCGCAACAATTTGCCTTCAGATGGATAATTTTTGTATTGGTTATAAGCGTGAAAGTCTTGCAGCAACTGCAAACCTCTCCCCACTTTGATGACTGTATTAAAGTTTTTGTCTTTATTTGCTTCATTTTTCTCATCAAACTCATTGATATTCCCTACAAACCTAAATTTTTATTTGAATTTTTCAACCCAATAAATATTTTCTATTATATTAACTTTAAAATTTCCGAGAGAATACTTTCTCTGTAAAAAAATATCGTCTCTTCAGAATGAAAACACATTTTAATACAAATATTTATAGAGATTTAATATAAATTAATTGCGCACCCATAATCGTGCATGAAAATATACCCAATTACAAGATCTTAAATTATTAGTAATATATTTATCACATCATTCTACTTTTCGAGTTGATTATGAATTTACCGTATAGAATAACACTTTCAGTGTTATTAAAATTAATACGGATGACAAAATCGTCTCTAAGTATTCTATAAATTTTCGTGGTAGTCAAGTCTTTCTACTATTAGAATATTTTCACTGTAAAGTTATTATTATAAATAAGTAATTATAAAATATTTCCGTGTAGGATGATTCCATCGGCAGCTAGACCGTCAACTCTTCAACTCAAAAAAATATCATATTCAAGCAGAAGATTCAGATCCCGACCTCATTGATATAACAAATGAAGAAAATTCTAATAGAAAACTATCTGACAACAATATGACAATTCCAAATTCAAAGAAGAAAATGATGACCAAAATCAAGATTGAGAAAGAATAGTTCAATATTAATTTATGTCTCTTATTTCCTTTTGTTATGAACCATTTTTTTGTTTTTTGGAATTTCCCTATAATAAACTTCGGTTATTTTAACACTACGTTTTTTTCATGAACACATAGTTGTTATCTGCTTTCATACTGACATATACTTACTCGTGTTAAAAGAAACAAGCTTGTTAAGATATAGATGGTTATGATACATCATACATAGCCTATTAATTATTCCGTCTTCGTCCTCGCCTTGGAAGATATTCATTGGTCATTAATTGGATATAAGTTGTATTTTTTTCCCACTAATTTATAAATAATTAGTAAAAAATAAGTAACGTTAATTAATTGCACAGTGCAATTGATGTATGGAAACAACTAATACTAACTAAGTAATAATTTAAAAAATAATAATAATAATACTTCCTCTGTCTTAGAATCAATCGAAGATTTAATATTTACACGGAGTTTAATGTGAGAGTCATTTATTAGTATAATTTGCTTTTTGTTGATGTTAAATGGTAAATTAATAATATGTGGTGTAATAAAAGGAGATAATGTTGCTTTTAGTGTGAAAAAAGTAAAGACATGTGGGTATAATATTGAGATATTTGGAGGGGATAACTTAAGTTGATTGAGTTGTTGTTCAATCTAATTTCGTGACGGATCTTTTGGACAAATGTTCAATTAAATTTGGGATGGAGGGAGTATTGTTTAATGATAAAAACTAATATTATATAGTAAAAGCAACTAATATTGTTCAGTGAGAACAACTAATATTGTTAAAAGATGCACACCAGTCGGACGGTGCAACTAACGTATATAATTTGCCCTCAAATATATACTCCCCCTGTCCTGCACTTGTTTGGACATTTGTTGTAGACACAATATTTAATGTATAAATTATTTATTAGTATTTGAAAGAATAAAGTGATTTTAGTTGAAGATATTATAGATTTGTTTACTTTATTATTATCGACAAAATGATTTTTAGTGTATATAAAATGATGACATGAGGTGTAATTTTTGAGATGTTGTGGGGATATAATTATAAAAAGCAAGGTTGCTTTATTGCTCATTTGAAGAATGTCCAAACAAGTGCAGGAGTCGGGACGGATCAAAACAGAATATGTCCAAACAAGCATAGGAGGGTGGGAGTATGTTTCAATTTCTTTGAATTGGTCAATTTGCCCCCACAACCACGCACATTAAGAATCTCTCATTATTTAGTGGACAAATATTCATATAATTTCATATATATATGAAGCCACAGCCACACACACTGCTACTACAAACCAAACATTCCATTTCAATGGCCTATTTCTTTTCTTGTGCGCTTGCACTCTCCCTCTTATGCATCTTCACATTCACCTCGTCCACACCCATTTTCAATTTCCACACTGATGAAAATGCACTACTTGCCTTCAGAAACGCCCTCACTTTAGACCCTGATGCTGTTTTGAGCGACAACTGGTCCTCCAATATTTCCGTGTGTAACTGGATTGGTGTTTCTTGCGGCACCAAACACCGTAGGGTCACCGCTTTGAATGTTTCCGGTTTCCACCTCGCTGGAACCATAACTCCATATCTCGGAAATTTAACATTTCTTCAATTCTTGGACATTAGCTCAAACAATTTCACAGGTATCTTACCCTCGGAGCTCTCCAATCTGCGCCGTTTAAAGGAGTTAAACGTGGGATTTAACTTGTTGGAGACACAAATACCATCATGGTTGGGCCACTTATCTCAACTTCAACATTTGTATCTCAATAACAACTCCTTTTCCGGTACAATTCCTCTTTCTCTCTTCAACATTTCAAGGCTACGGACGTTACATATGGGGTATAATTTTCTTGATGGAAATATTCCAAAGGAGATTGCAAATCTTTCAAACCTGGAAACTTTAAACTTAGGTGGTAATAAGATTGTGGGCTCTATTCCTAATGGTATATTCAACATGTCTTCGTTGATAGAAATCATTCTAAGATTTAATAGGTTAACCGGTAAGCTCCCGTATAATATATGTAGTAATACTCCGAGGCTTAAGTCAATGTCTCTGTCTGGGAATGAACTTAATGGGGAAATACCGGCAAACATATACAAGTGTAGGCAGCTGGAGGATCTACGCTTACCGATCAACCATTTCAGTTGCGAAATACCAACAGAAATTGGGAGTTTGCCAATGCTTAAGGTTTTATCTCTATGGTCCAACCATTTCAAAGGTGAATATATATCTTTTTACTTACAGTATAATTTCAGAATATTAATCGAAGATGAATTCAGACCTCTGTACATATGTTTATTAATCTAATAAGAATATTCATCTTAATTAATTGCCAATTGTTCTCTTGTTTTATTACTATTAATGTCTTACATTGGATTGAAATCGGATACCTCACCTCCTTGGAGGATTTAGAACTTCAAATTAACAACTTGACAGGTATGTTGAACAATAACAATGGCAAATTACAAAAAAAATTAAAAAAATTATCTACAAATATATGGTTCTTAGATTTAAGATTGTCCAAATTGAAAGAATTACATTTCATTTAAATCTAAAAGTCCGAATTTATAGAGGTGTGTGGAATTAATTATATTATTATTTTGCCACACAAAAATTCTTTTCTGATAGTTATCTTGCAATTTTCTTGGACATGGCTGTATCAATTATTTGTAGTTAATTTTTTTTTAATTTGTTGAAAAGTTGTAATAATTAATTTTCTCCAAAATAATCTAAAGAAATTAAGCTCGTGAATCTTCCCTATCAAACTCTATTGATTCGTCAATATAAAAAATCATATTAGTGCAGTTATAGTACTAATCAATTCGTACATCTCTTTCTATCAGGAAATATTCCTTCTTCCATCTTAAACCTATCTTCTTTAAGAATTATGAGACTAGACCAAACACTACAAAAAAGACGGGGTTTAACGTCGATTTTAGCGACGGAAAAAAGCGTCGCTAACGACATTAGCAACGGTTTTGGCGATGGAAAAAAATCCGACGTTGAATCGAGGGTCGCTAACCGTAGCGACGGTTTTTTGTGACCGTCTTTTTTTAATATTTTTTTTAATAATTGTAAGTTAATGATTTAACCACATTTTAATATAATATTTTTATTTTTTATTTATTTGTAAATTTAAATTAAATTGTATTATATTAAAATATATTAATTTATTTATTTTTAATTCATTTTTTTACACTTTTTTTTTAATTTTTTTTTATTTCATTTATTTAATTTAACTATCTAATAATCTTTAAAATACTAAATATAGATATTTTTTTATATTATAAATTATAAATAAATAATTATATTCTTTTAAAATTGTATATGTCCTAAAAATTAATTTTTTAAACAAATACTACTCCTCCATCCCCAAAAATATGCTTTTCATAAAAGGTTAAAAACATGTTTTACGAAAACGTAAATTAAGTCCATTTATAAATAACATGATTGATTGTTAGTAATGTATAATGATAACTTGAGTACTTAAGTGATTGTTGGATGATGAAAATAAAAAAAATTGTGCTCATAAACATATTTAATCTACATTTTCAAAAAAACATGTGTTTTAATAATTAATAAAGATACTTTTGGGGAAAAGAGAGTACTATCTATTTAAAAAAGTACTACTTTCTATTTAAACAAGTAATACTTTCTATTTAAACAAGTACTATTTTTCATTTAAACAAGCAATACTTTCCATTTCAACTACTAATATTTGAGTTTAAAATAAATTGAATAACCCATTTTTTCAAAAATTTAACTCAATAATACTTGGAGAGCGGTTTTTTAAACAAAAAAAAAATAATATATGTGGTTTATGGTTTTTATTATAAGATTTTTAATTTATGTTATATTAAACAACGTATATATAAGTTTTTTGGTTTATAGTTTTATTATAGGATTTTTAAAATGTAAATTAATAATACTTTTAATTTAAACAAATAATGTTTTTCATTTAACCAAATACTACTTGTCTATTTAAACAAGTACTATTTTTCTATTTAAACAAGTAATACTTTTCTATTTAAACAAGTAATACTTTTCATTTAAACAAGTACTACTTTTCTATTTAAATAACTACTACTTTTCATTTAAACAAGTGATACTTTCTATTTAAACAAGTACTACTTTTCATTTAAACAAATATTACTTTTCATTTTAACAAGTACTACTTCTCATTTAAACAAGTAATACCTTTTAATTAAATATATATATAATACCTTTCATTTTTTAAAAGTATTACTTTTCATTTAAACAAGTACTACTTTTCTATTTAAATAAGTAATAATTTTAATTTAACAAATAATACTTTTCATTTAAACAAGTACTACTTTTCTACTTAAAAAAGTATTACTTTCTATTTAAACAAGTAATACTTTTCTATTTAAACAAGTACTACTTTTCTATTTAAACAAGTAATACTTTTTAATTTAACAAGTAATACTTTTCATTTAAACAAGTACTACTTTTCTATTTGAACAAGTATTACTTTCCATTTAAACAAGTACTACTTTTCTATTTAAACAAGTACTACTTTTTATTTAAACAAGTAATACTTTTAATTTAACAAGTAATACTTTTCATTTAAACAAGTACTACTTTTCTATTTAAAAAAGTATTACTTTCTATTTAAACAAGTACTACTTTTCATTTAAACAAGTAATACTTTTCTATTTAAACAAGTACTACTTTTCTATTTAAACAAGTAATACTTTTCTATTTAAACAAGTACCACTTTTCTATTTAAACAACCACTACTTTTCTATTTAAACAAGTAATACTTTTTATTTAACAAGTAATACTTTTTTATTAAAATAAGTAATACCTTTCACTTAAACAAGTAATACTTTTCTCATTATTTAAACAATACTTTTAATTTAACCAAGTACTACTTTTCATTTAACCAAGTAATTTTTTTCATTTAAAACAAGTAATACTTTTCTATTTAAACAAGTAATACTTTTCATTTAGACAAGTACTACTTTTCATTTAACAAGTAATATTTTTCATTTAAACAAGTAATACCTTTCATTTAAACAAGTAATACTTTCTATTATTTAAATAAGTAATACTTTTAATTTAAACAAGTAATACTTTTCTATTTAAACAAGTACTACTTTTCTATTTAAACAAGTAATACTTTGCATTTAAACAAGTATTACTTTTCATTTAAACAAGTACTACTTTTCATTTTAACAAGTACTACTTTTCATTTAAACAAGTAATACCTTTCATTTAAACAAATAATACTTTTCATTTAAAGTACTACTTTTCATTTAAACAAATACTACTTTTCTATTTAAAAAAGTAATACTTTTCTATTTAAACAAGTAATACTTTTCATTTAAACAAGTACTACTTTTCATTTAAACAAGTACTACTTTTCTATTTAAACAACTACTACCTTTCTATTTAAACAAGTAATACTTTTCATTTAACAAGTAATACTTTTCATTTAAACAAGTAATACCTTTCATTTAAACAAGTAATACTTTCTATTATTAAAAGTCACTTTATCATTTCAATTACTAATACAAAACTCGTTCGCAAAAAAAGGTGTAAAAGTTAAACAGACATAAGATTGGTGGATTTGAGGTAATATTACATTATAGACAAATATCATTATTCTTATGTACTAATACTCATAACATTTAATGTTACAGTATTAGTTTATAAATTTAATATTATAAGTTAATAAGTGTAATTATATTAAATTTTAAATGTAATTACATAAATTTTATACCATAAACAATTCTAACCAAAGATTTAATTACTCTTTTAGAATTTTTAAAATATTTTAGCTATTTTTTTTGGCTATTTGAAATATTTTGTTGACAATTCTTTATTTTCTTATAGTATTAAATTAAATAATTTATGTTTTAATTTAATTTACTATGAGGATAATAATTATTAAAAAGTATTTGATTATTAACTTTAAATAAAAGTATTATATTTTGAAGTTTTTGAGCGAAGATGAAGTTAATGGGGAAAATGATTTTGAAACTTTCTGGATGATGAACCTAATATTAATATACTTAAATTAAAACAAAAAGAATGGTTTCGACAGTTCATTTACGCAAGTTGCCGTAATGACTTTTTGCCACAAAGAAACCATCCAGTTAATTAAATGTATGGGCCATTGATCATAAATAATAATCAAGTGAATTTGGTTTCTTGTATTTATATGCGTATATATAACTAATCCTCTAAATAAATAATTCAATTTGAACATTTAAATATATAAAAACTTGTATGCAACTTGCATACAAGTGATATGTGTAATTGAATTTTTTTTTTTGCAGGTCAGGCATCGGGGTCGGGTTAGGGCAGATTGTTGGAGGGTTAATGAGTCTTCTTCTTCTTCTTCTCCTTCTCCTTCTCCTTCTCCTCCTTCTTCTTCTTCTTCTTCTCCTGCTCCTTCTCCTTCTCCTTCTCCTTTTCCTTCTTCTTCTCCTTCTCCTTCTCCTTCTCCTTCTCCTTCTCCTGCTCCTTCTCCTTCTCCTTCTCCTTCCTCCTCCTCCTCCTCCTCCTCCTCCTCCTCCTCCTTCTCCTTCTTCTTCTCCTTCTCCTCTCCTCCTCCTCCTCCTCCTCCTCCTTCTCCTTCTCCTCCTCCCTTCTCCTCCTCCTCCTCCTCCTCCCTCCTCCTCCTCCTCCTCCTCCTCCTCCTCCTCCTCCTCCTCCTCCTCCTCCTCCTCCTCCTCCTCCTCCTTCTTCTTCTTCTTCTTCTTCTTCTTCTTCTTCTTCTTCTTCTTCTTCTTCTTCTTCTTCTTCTTCTTCTTCTTCTTCTTCTTCTTCTTCTTCTTCTTCTTCTTCGCGGCCAAATTTCTTCTTCGATGTTTGAAGTCGAAGAATCATCCCGCATCGTTAATAACCCTAATTTATTGTCCAATTTAATTTTGTTCGATTCGTTCAATTTAATTTTGACACTTTTGGTCCCAAAAGCTTACACTTTTGGTCCTACAGAACGCGCGATTTGGGACCAAAAGTGTCAAAATTTTCGGCTTTGGGACCAAAAGTGTAAGCTTTGGGACCAAAAGCGTGAGGAGGCGTGTCCTGTGGGACCAAAAGTGCAAAAAGCTTACGTCTTTGATAACATCAGTACCTTTCATTAATTTGTTAATTAATTTACAGTTTAATTAGTTAGGTTTTGTTAATGGGCTTCTTCTTATTAGGAATACAAAGCATTGCTGCCAAACTATATCCAATACTCATTTCTTCTTATTTAGTGAGGAGTTCCTGCAGAAGAATAATTATACCACTGTTAACGCAATAATCATTGATCATAGATAACTACTGAACAATTTGGATTGAATTTTTTGGTCTCTTATAAAAAAATATTTAAATGTGACGTACCAAAAGAAATTGGATATCTCACCTCCTTGAAGGAGTTATATCTTTATGATAACAATTTGGAGGGTAGGTGCATCATCAATCCTTGGTTAATATTTAAATTAATCTGTTAAAGCAAGGGAAGAGTCATAGTTATGTTTGTATTTTGTGAATATTAAATAATTTGTTTGTTTATCTTATTATATGATACAGGTCACATACCAAAAGAAGTTGGAAATCTCAGTTCTCTAGAATATCTAAACCTCCGTTCTAATCACTTAACAGGTATATTTAACTTGTCAATATTTAATGAATATTTTCCAAGTATCAGTACATTCAGAGTGATTATGCTTATTCTTATTTATGGCATGATTTTGGATTGGAGGTTTGTTTACCATATATGTATGCATACAAGCTATGGTAACAAAATTTCGAGTAATTAAAGAATGTAGTAATTGTGGGACCTTATTGAAAGTTTGGGCCTGTTTACAGAGTGTTGTCAAACATGTTGTACAAACATACATGAAAGAAGTGGTTGGAGTTTGATATTTAAGGTACATTGCTAACAAACAAATTACATATTACGAGATATTCCGTTGTACTTGAAGAATGCACTAATGTTTATTGAATTTCGAACTCCAATAACACACTATTGATTAGTATATCTCCGTTATCGGGGAGCAACGATTTTGGATAGCCGCCACCGGTGTTCTCGGGTATGAGTGTGATAACATCAACGTTAACTGAAGCAGATTACAATTGTTTGGCGTGTATGGTTAAGACTTAATTTTTATGTAGCTTATAAGTTGTTAAAGTGTTTGACTAATAAAAACTTATAAGTTAATATAAAATAATATATATATACATATACAAAATTTTAACACAATAATTGATTTATATATATTGCATTACTTGAATATTATTGGTCCTCAACTTCTCTAACTCCCATCAAAATATATTAATATTGACTAAAATTAATCTTCACTACTTGACAATTATTTTATTTTAATTTCCAATACAAAGTTTAGTAGTATATCATTTATGTTAAAATGTTGTCCAACAAAAAATGGACAAAAAAGAATGGTTTCGAATCTCCACAACAATGAGAAATTTTTTTTAAGGACTGTAACTTTGGGGGAGTGGCTAAATAAGGAACGTAACTTTACGGGCCGACAAAACAAGGACTGTAACTTTAAAAATAATAATTTCAGGCCAAATTAGCCCGAATGATCCCAATTTGTGCCTGAAATAGGGTCACTGGGTCTAATTTGACCTGTAATTGCTACTTTATAAAGTTACGGTCCTTGTTTTGCCACCCTCCAAAATTATGGTCCTTAAAAAAAATATCCCTACATTGAAAAAAAATCCAATTTTTTTTAATTCTAAAATTTTAATATTTAAGTAAATTTGTAATTTCTTAATTAATTTAAAAATAAACATAAAATGTGAACATTATAAAAATTTTGAATTAAAATAAATGAGAGAAAATTGTCTAATAATTTTAAGATATCTAAAAAATTTAAGATAAAATTAAAATTAGTATATATATATATATATATATATATATATATATATATTCAAGACACAAATCAAAATGTGAAAATATAATACAAAAAATCATTAAAATATAACTTGTTTGATTAACATGATAATTACCAAAAGAAGGTGAAACTTTTTTAACAATCAAAGAAAAAATAAGAAAATTTGAGAAAATTATTTATTTTTTAAAATAATATAATAAGAAAAAAAATGACAAAACGATTTAATGTGATTTAATATGGCGAATTCTTCAGTCAACAGACTAGCTCGGTATACAAGTATTCCACATTACAAGCACTGAAAAATGGTTAGAGTTAGATATTTAAGGTAGAGGCACACTTTTGTTGACGGTTTAACGGTGAAATGGTGTATAATTTGGGTATGATGTTTGAACACTTTGGAATAAATTAATGTTGATTTGTACTATTTTATACCTCATCTCTTGTATGAGACCGCACGTCTCATACGAGTTTTTGTTCTTTAAGGTGCTAACATCGAATTACACTTTACAGAGATATCCAGTTGTCCTTCAAAGATGCACTAATGTATTTACGTCTTTGATATTGGAGGAGCATCAGTTTCTAGTCAATATGAGGGCGAGTTTATTGCATTTTTGGTCCCACAGGACACGCCTCCTCATGCTTTTGGTTCCAAAGTTTTCACTTTTGGTCCCAAAGCCGAAAATCTTGACACTTTTGGTCCCAAAATCTTACACTTTTGGTCCCACAGGACGCGCGATTTGGGACCAAAAGTGTCAAGATTTTCGGCTTTGGGACCAAAAGTGTAAACTTTGGGACCAAAAGTGTAAGCTTTGGGACCAAAAACGTGAGGAAGCGTGTCCTGTGGGACCAAAAGTGCAAAAAACTTACGTCTTTGATAACATCAGTACCTTTCATTAATTTGTTAATTAATTTACAGTTTAACTTGTTAGGTTTTGTCAATGGGCTTCTTCTTATTAGGAATACAAAGCATTGCTGCCAAACTATATCCAATACTCATTTCTTCTTATTTAGTGAGGAGTTCCTGCAGAAGAATAATTATACCACTGTTAACGCAATAATCATTGATCGTAGATAACTGCTGAACAATTTGGATTGAATTTTTTGGTCTCTTACAAAAAAATATTTACATGTGACGTACAAAAAGAAATTGGACATCTCACCTCCTTGAAGGAGTTATATCTTTATGATAACAATTTGGAGGGTAGGTGCATCATCAATCCTTGGTTAATATTTAAATTAATCTGTTAAAGCAAGGGAAGAGTCATATTTATGTTTGTATTTTGTGAATATTAAATGATTTGTTTGTTTATCTTATTATATGATACAGGTCACATACCAAAAGAAGTTGGAAATCTCAGTTCTCTAGAATATCTAAACCTCCATTCTAATCACTTAACAGGTATATTTAACTTGTCAATATTTAATGAATATTTTCCAAGTATCAGTACATTCAGAGTGATTATGCTTATTCTTATTTACAGCATGATTTTGGATTGGAGGTTTGTTTACCATATATGTCTGCATACAAGCTAAGGTAACAAAATTTCGAGTAATTAAAGAATGTAGTAATTGTGGGCCCTATTGAAAGTTTGGGCTTGTTTACAGAGTGTTGTCAAACATGTTATATAAACATACATGAAAGAAGTGGTTGGAGTTTGATATTAAGGTACATTGCTAACAAACAAATTACATATTACGAGATATTCCGTTGTACTTGAAGAATGCACTAATGTTTATTGAATTTCGAACTCCAATAACACACTATTGATTAGTATATCTCCGTTATCGGGGGAGCATCAGTTTCTTGGATAGCCGGCCCCTGGTGCTTTGAGTATGAGGATGATAACATCACCGTTAATTAAAACAGGATACAATTGTTAGTTAATAGGAGGCTTCTTAGGTACAAAGCTTTGCTTATAGTATAATTTCAGACCTCTATACATATGCTATTGTATTTATTAATGAGTCCAATAAGAATATTCATCTTAATGCCAGTGTTTCTCTAGCACATTAGAGGGGATCAAAGACTAACGCTCGTGGAATTGATTGGACGGAACTTGAATGTTTTATTACAATATATTGTCTTCTTATTATTTATTACCAATATTTTACAGTATCATACCTAAAGAAATTGGAAACCCCCTCTTTTGGAAAATCAAGAACTTCATACAAACAACTTGATGGTATTGAACAATAACCATGCCAATTTTTTTTTTTTTTAAATCTATAAATATATGGTTGTTAAATTTAAGATATATCAGTACTTAAGTTAAAATGAGGTACAAAATAAATGAAGAAAAAAGAATGGTGTACGACAATTAATTAATATTCTAGGATAATAGGCGGTTTTATGTTCCTAATGAATTGTACTAGATCGATATGGCGAATTCATCGGTTAAATGACCTGACCGGCTCAGATACAAGAAATTTCAGTCTCAAGCACTTGGAAAACGGTGGTTAAAGTTAGATATTTAAGATACATGCACGGCTAACACCTAATTACACTTTACGGGATGTTTGTTGCTTGGAGGGTGCACTAATGTGAATTGAATTTCAAACTATAAGAACACACTAAATTAAGCAGACATAAATTGTTAGGCGGTATGACTAAGACTTAATTTTTAAATAGTTTATAAGTTGTTAAAGTGTTTGACTAATAAAAACTTATAAGTTAATAATTTTTTTTTTTTTTTTTTGTATATTGAGTTGGATAGGGCCAGACGGTTTTAGACGGGGTTCGGGTGAGGAATGGGGTATACTCAGATAATTTTAGTAAAACAAGTTAGGATATCAACTTATTTTTTTTTTTTCAAATTTTATAACTTCTTATATGCTTATTTTAAGATCTTATAAATATTAAAAATCTTATTTTACGAAACAAATTTAGACAACATATAACTTATATTTCAGAGCTTATAAACTGGGTCAAACAAGCTCTTAATTCATTTACACTTAACTAGGTTTTGTTAATTGGCTTCTTCTTAGGTACAAAGCTTTGCTGACAAAATATATCCAAAACTCCTTTCTTATCTTTTTTTTTTTTTTTGAGAAGCCAATGAATGAATCAATTAAAATGAGTACAATGGGTACTCAACACTTATAAGGATACAACAATAGCTACAAGAAGTAATAACACAGCTGCACTGTACTACGTTCCTACCAGACATTCCATTGGATTATTCATCCACTCGTTGACACTATATATCATGCTACTGCCTTTTTTATGCTTGAACCAATTCCAAAATCTAACTCAACAAATGTCAGATTAATAATTAATGATGTCTATCTTGTTCTTGAACATTACGTTATTACTGTTCTTCCAAATTCCCCACAGCCATCCGAGCCAAAGATTGCATCATATTTTCTTAGAGACGAACTTCTTGACGAATACCCAAATGACTAATCGTGGGACCTTAGCTTTGATCGAGTAGATCGCATAACTACCTCGAGAATAAAAATGCAAACTTACAATAAAAAAAACAGTGCTCTTCATCCTTGTTGCCATTGTAATTGGACAAAAGAACATTGCCAAGGTCGACTCCTCTTCTTGCTAAATTAATCTTTGTAGGAACTCTCTCTTGATACATCTCCACACGAGAAACTTCACTTTTCCGTGTACTTGTGCCTTCCAAACCAGATTCAAGAAATTCTTTTTCCACATTGGTGCCTTCGACATTATCATTAAGGAACACATATGCTGATTTTGTTGAGTAGGTTCCATCACTTTCCGCCTCCACATCCACGAATCTTCACGATCATCTTTCGGTTTGTAACCCGACAATATGCTTTAATAGAAAACTTGTAAATCTTCTTCCCACACAAAGAACTCAAGTCTCCAAACAAGACTCCACACTCAATCACCCTCCGTACTCCACTCACCCACCTTCCTCACACACTTTCCTTTTATCTTTCGACAAGCTTAAATAACCTAGGATATAACTCACACAAAAGCTCTCTCACAACACCAATTATCCCCACCTCCACCCCCCCCCACACACACAACAACAAAACTCATTCTATCTCCCTTTCCCAATTTATTTACATACATTATTTTTGAACCACGCACCCTTACACCCTACCTCAATGTTGAACACATCCTTCATGAACTCGACACCCCTCTACTCTCCCTTACTCAATCTCTCTCTCTCTCTCTACCCCAATCTTCCCCACCCGCAAGACATCCTCCACCATATTTTGAAATTAAGACCTTACACCAAAGATGGTTCACAAAAAATGAGGTCCAAAATAAATGAGGTCCAAAAATAAATGAACAAAAAAAGAATGGTTTACGACAATTCGATTAATATTCTAGGATAATAGGCAGTCTTATGTTCCTAATGAATTGTACTAGATCAGATATGGCCAATTCATCGGTCAACAGACTAGCTCGGTATACAAGAAATTTCAATCTCAAGCACTGGAAAACGGTGGGATTTAAATAAAAATGGTCCCATAACTTTGCACCTTTATTGAAAATATCCGTATATATCACATGTTTTAATTTTGTCCCAAATCACCGGAGATCGGTCAAACTACCCCAAAATGATATCGTTTTTGGGGCGTGTGATACACACACCCCTAATTTTGATTGGGAAATGTTGTATCATCGATTTAGTCCCAAATTAGGGCGCGTGTATCACACGCCGCCAAAAAACGACGTTTGTTTTTGGTGGGGTTGACCGTCTCCCATGAGTTGGGACTAAATCGGCACAAATTGAATACATACGGGACTAAATTGAAACAAGTGATATATATACGGGACCTTTTCAATAAAGGTGCAAAGTTACGGAACCATTTTTATTTACCCGAAAACGGTGGTTAAAGTTAGGTATTTAAGATACATGCACGGCTAACACATAATTTCACTTTAAGGGATGTTTGTTGCTTGGATGGTGCACTAATGTGAATTGAATTTCAAACTATAACAATTGTTAGAAGCCTATGGATAAGACTTAATTTTTAAGTAGCTTATAAGTTATATTAATTTATCTCCCTTCCCCAATTTACGACATACATTATTTTTGAACCACGCACCCTTACACCCTCCCTCAATATTGAACACGTCCTTCATGAACTCGATATTGTTGGAATATTGAAGCACGTAAACACGTAAAATATGAGCAATGGAATAAACAGATCACCAACAACAAACAAAGATTGCATAATTAAATTACAGATAAACATAAATAAAATCCTTACAGTAATTCGTACACGGATTCCTCCACTATGGTATCCATGTAACATTCGTTTATCAACTCGCACCGATTTGCCAGTGTTGAATCCCGAGATGAATTCGCTAGGAAAATTCTAACTTGAGATTTTATGGAGAAATTAATTTCTCACATTAATAATGAATTCCGAATGACTCATATATATAGGGGAAGCCTAACTTAAATCTTAAGTTATCTTTATTAGGAAATAAAAATCCTAATCTTACAAATCAAATCCCATAAATTTGATTTCCCTATATATAAAAAATCCTACAGATTTGATTTCCATATATATCAAATCCTACCATAATATTCCATATATTATTATTGAGAATCCTATTTAATTAAATAATAATAATATTTAATTCTAAATATAATTATTATTATATTCTCCATAAATTAAATATTAATATTTAATATAATATTTAATCAACCAACTATAATCGTTAAACAATTGTTACTTGTTGTGTGACCCATAGACCCTTATATATCGAGCGATTAGTCAAACTAAAGGTCTTGATTGAACCCTAGATAATAAATCAGACATTCTCAATATACGAGGTACGTTGCGAGGAATTTTGCAACTACCTGTAACATGTAGGCTATTGTGATATCTTTCCTTCATTCGCGAATACTCATTTAAGTCTTGAACATGATGAAGTGTCTATTCAAATAACTTAATCATATTATCTCTAATCACTAATTGATCACGTATATCACACTTGGGCACAAAATCCAAGGTGACGTGCATCGGCCGATGACTTAAATCCAATTATGATGAGAAGATGAGTATTCTCTCTAAATCCACATTGAGGAATGAATCCTATTCTTAGCTCAACTACCACGCACATGCATTTCGTGATGAACCCAATCCAAGTCATATCTACACATGGGAGGGTGCAAGCGTCGGTCATGGTCAAATTTCATCATTCCACACATGTCGTGCGTATTGACCTCAAGTCAAAGGAGTATCACATCGCTTCCACTAACCGAGACACCCGTAGGTACATAATGTGAAATTACATCAAACGATTTCTCGGATGGGTATACCAATACCCTCTAAGGTATCTGCACATCCATCATTAGATACCCAGTATCTCGTAGTAAGTGAAATCTTACTACACTCTCTAAGAGTATGATGCAGATCGCACATCAATCTCAATTGCATCATCAATATCCCATTCTTGATGATCCTTAATCGGGGCTATTTGAGAATCATGCTTAAGTCATCTGAGCTCTCACAACCTCAGTGATAACAATGACTCATGGGAACACAAATAAGAATAAATGCAAACAACCAAAAATAATATTCAAACAAGTGTAATGTCATACGTGTAATATTTAATATTAAAACCTAAACTGAATATTATCTTAGTATTATGTTCTCACAATAGGATTGTCTCTAAGTGAAATCTTAAAATTTACTATACTCTGAAGTCGAAGTAGTCGCTGCTCTGCCTTTTCTCTCCGCAGTTCTTCTTACGCAATTATCCCCAACTAAACACAGAATTTGCTCCGAGTACTCGCTGAATATATATATATATACATATACTAATCTAATTTTCCAAAATTTCCAACCTCTTAGCCTTTAAACATTCAAAATAGAACACTTGATATTGCTATCATCCCACCTCCCCTTAATTTCCAGCGCTCCATCTCTATCAAGGCACGATTCCATCGTGAAACATGTTTTCTTCCATGTACATATAACAGCCCTCCCGAAGCCCCAATAGAACCAATATTATAAGCCCAATCAAACTCCACACTCCCCCACAGTTGCCCACAAAAAGTTCTATCCAACACTTCACTATTAGTTACCTGTATGCATACGAAATCTATATTCTCCTTCCCAATCAACTCTCTAATTTCCTTCCTCTTAAGGCTCCCCCTACACCTATAATATTATAAGATAGAAGATTCATTAAATACCTGAATTGACGTCCTCCCTGCTTGCCCATCCGATCTTCTTCAAATATTCCGACCATTCTCTTAGTTCCAGCTCCACCAATTTCAATAGTGAGGAGTTCCTGCAGAAGAATAACTATATCACTGTTAAAGCACTAAACCATGGGTCATAATATATGTGATAGAACCACAAATTACAACCCAAAAAACAAATTTTTGTGTCATGTATGAAACCATTCCGTATAATTTTTTTTTTTTTCAAACTAACTACCCTGCCAATTTAGGTTTCTTAATGTGCTTCTTCTCGAAATTTAAGTACGTCGAAATCCATGAAGCTTTGCAGCCAAAATAATATTTATATCTTCACCAATTAGAATTTTTCTTATCATTAATTTTTATAGTGAGCAGTTCTTGCCGGTAGAAATATTATTTCACTATTACAACACTAAACATCATAGGTACATACTTTCTAACAGGAAACATCGGCGCAGAATTAATTTTTTTTCATAATATGTTGGAGCTTCAAACGTTGGATTTTAGTGATTACAACTTGAATGGTATGTTTTGAAACTTTCTTACAGAAAAATGTGCCAATTATTATATCACTATTAAAGGTTCCGTTTGTGTGCTGTTATTAGAGAATAAACAACATACATCTCTGTCGAACAGGAAATATCCCGTCTTCTATCTTCAACATTTCTTCTTTAGAATACATGGACTTATCTAAAAACAGTCTCTCTGGAAGCATCAATGGGGGAAATTTTCATAATATGGGGGAACGAAATTATTTTTATTAGAAAATTCCAAAGGTGAATTTTTTCATATTTAGTATAATTTCGGGAATTTTTTTTTTGTTTTGTAATTTTTTTTAGCTATCGTAATTTTTCAAACTAGCAAAACAAGGACAATAACTTTAAAAAGTAGCAACTTCAGGCCAAATTCAAGCTAATTTGACCTAAAATTGCTTTGCTAGCACAAAAAGTTACAGTCTTTGTTTTGCCACCCTCTTATAAACGGTCCTTGAAAAAATTCTCCACGCTAGCACACTGTGAAAAATTAGAGTGATTATTTAGTTACTTTTGAAAAAAAAAAGTATTAGATAATTTTCTCAAGTTTTATTAAATAATTTCACGTTCTTTTTTATAATTATCATGTTAATCAAATGACATTATATTTTAAGGATGTTTTTTTTATGTTTTTATTTATTTATTTTGATTTGTGTCTTGAATATATGTATACATATATAGTTATATACAGTTAGATAGATAGACAGGCAGACATATAGATAATAATTCCTACATTTTTTATTTGATTTTCAATATATAGTAAAACTTAAGATAACTGTTTTATTTATTTCTTTTAATTATTAGTAATATATTTTTTTTTAATTTTTTAATTTTTAAGTAATTTCACATTTCTTTTGATAATTTTCACATTAATTAAATATTGTAGATCATTCTCAAGTTCATTTAAGATGAAATTCATAAAAAATTGATTTATCTTAATTGATATGATATTTATATTTGGTTTTATTTTTTATTTTTTTTTGCGATTAGACAATTATTAGATATTTTTTTAAGCTTTTTTGGTTTATCTTAAAAATTTTAATTATTAGATATTTTTCTCTAATTTATTTTAATTCAAAATTTGTATAGTGTTCACATTTTATGGTTATTTTTAGATAAAGTAATTAATAAATGAAAAAAATTTACAGGTTTTTTAAAATATAATGTAGGGAATTTCTTTAAACTTTATGGATATTTTTTTATCAATGTGGAGATTTTTTTTGAAGGACAATAAATTTTTGGAGGGTTGCAAAACAAGGATAGTAACTTTTCGGGTTGGCAAAAAAAAAAAGTACCGTAATTTTAAAAACAACGATTTTAGGCCAAATTAGACCCAATGACCCAATTTTTGGCTCAAATTAGGGCCATTCGAGCTTTTTTGGCTAGAAATTGCCATTTATAAGTTATGGTCCTTGTTTAGCCAGCCCGAAAAGTTATTGTCCTTGTTTTGCCACCCCACTGAAGTTACAGTCCTTAAAAAAATCCTGAATAATCTCATAATTAATTCAAATAGAATTCAGATCTCTATACATATATATGGTTATTACTTATTAGTCTAATTAGAATATACGTCTTGTGTAACACTCATGTGAACCAGGTCTATACATGAACTTTGTCACTGTTATGCATAAAAACTACCACTATTATGCACAAAAAATATCACTGTTTAAAAAATATTTTATTTCTTAAATCTATCCCCCAAACGTAAAAAATTTCGACCTCTAAGAAAATATTCAAAGGCATTTCATCCCTCTTTGTTATGGTCCCCATCCTTTGACATCGGTCACAACATTGAACGAACTCTTGGCTATCTTTAAAAATCGTGGGCCAATAGAAACCCGATTGTAGAACTTTCATTCCCGTCTTCGATGCTCCGAAATAGCCACCACATGGCAAGGAGTGACAATGAGTCAAGATCTCATCAACTTCTTCTTTCTGCACATACTTTCTCATGATAGAATCTTGACCTCTCTTGTAGAGCACCGGATCGTCCCAAATGTAACTTTTCACATCTTTTAAGAATTTCTTCTTTACATGTGAAGAAATCTTCCCACAAGCCAAATAATAGGCAAAGTCGGCAAACCATGTCTTTTTCACTTCAATTCTCAACACGGAAATTTCTCTACTTCTTCAAAGAACTCCTCCAACTTCAAAAGTTTCTCGTCCGAGAATTCTTCCTCCACCACAGTTTCTTCTTCCACAAATTATCCATCCCTTTCTAGCCTTGAAAGATGGTCGGCTCTCACATTCTCGGTTCCCTTCTTATCTCGAATCTCAATATCAAACTCTTGAAGGAGTAGAACCCATCGAATCAACCTTGGCTTTGCATCTTATTTTTCATGAGATATCGAATAACCGAATGATCCGTGTACACAATAATTTTCCCCCCACAAGATAGTGGCGAAACTTATCAAAAGCATAGACCACGACGAGCAACTCTTTCTCCGTTGTGGTGTAGTTACCTTGAGCGGGGTTGAAGGTTTTAAAAGCATAATAGATAGCTCTAAACTTCTTCTCCTGGATTTGCCCAAGTACCACCCCTATTGCAAAATTGCTTGCATCACACATGAGAAAGAATGGTTCCTCCCAATTCAGAGTCACCAAAATCGGGAGGATATAAATGCTTCATTCAACGCTAAAAATGCTTCAAGACATTCATTAGTAAACACAAATGAAACATCTTTTTCTAGTAAATGAGAAAGAGGTTTTGAGAGTTTAGAGAAATCCTTAATGAACCTCCTGTAGAAGCCGCATGTCTAAAAAAAGGAACGAATACCTTTCTCATTAGAAGGTGGAGGTAGTCTCTCAATTGCAGCCACCTTTGCTCTTTCTACCTGCAAACCCTTGGAAGAAACATGGTGACCAAGAACTATCCCGTCATTTTCCATGAAATGGCATTTTTCCCAATTTAGGACAAAGTTAGTCTCTTGGCACCTTTTAAGCACAAGTTCAAGATTTAAAAGACACCTATCAAAAGACTCCCCAAACACCAAAAAGTCATCCATGAAGACTTCCATCACATTTTCAATCAATCAATGGAAGATGGTCATCATGCACCTTTGAAACGTTGCAGGAGCATTACATAACTCATAGGGCACGTGTCTCCAAGCGAACAATCCATAGGAACACGTGAAAGTCGTCTTCTCTTGGTCCTCTAGAGCAATCATAATTTGATTATACTCGGAGTACCCATCAAGGAAGCAATAGATCTCAAAACCACCCTAATCTATCAAGCATTTGCTCCATAAAGGGGAGGGGAAATTGGTCTTTGCTTGTAGTTTTTTTCAACTCCCTATAATCTACACACACTCTCCACCCCGTAGCTACAAGCTATCACCTCATCATTTTCAGTTTTGATAACCATCATTCCACCTTTTTTTGAAACCACATGAAGTGGTGATACCCAAGGACTATCCGAAATAGGAAATATTATCCTCGAGTCAAGAAATTTGATGACTTCTTTCCTAATCACTTCTTGGATTATTGGGTTCACCCTCCGTTGATGTTGGACAATTGGTTTACTACCCTCCTCTAATCTTATCCTGTGCATGCACAAGGAGGGATTGATTCCCTTTCTATCATCAGTTGTCCAACCAATAATGAATTTGTGCTTACAAAGTACAACCAACAATTTTTCTAACTCACACGAATTGAGAGAGGAAGAAATAATTACCGGAAATTTCTCAACTTCCTCGAGATATGCATATGTGAGATGATCGGGAAGTGACTTTAACCCGATTTTCTTTTTCTCTTGCTTATCCACTCCCATAACAGGTTCCCTTAAAGGCAAAATTGGGATCCTTTTCCTTCCCCATACTTCGTGCTCTTTATCCAATTCAAGAAAATTCCTACAATCAACATTCTCAAAAGAGGTTTCATCATTCATGTTATCATAAAGTGGATTATAGTAGACATTAGGAAAGTAAGGATCAAAGGATTTTTCAAATCCCTCTTAAACACAATGTTCAACAACATCGATGGATTTGCACTCCTCCGCTTCGAATGTATGTCTCATGGCTTTGTAGGAGTCGAAAATAAGCTCCTCATCATCAAACTTCAAGGTCACATTGCCCGTTTACATGTCCACCACTGCCCTTGCGGTAGCTAGAAATGGTATTTCCAAAATTAATGGTACATCAACATCCTCCTCCATTTCTAGCACCACAAAGTCCGCCGGAAACACAAACTTGTTGATCTTCACAAGCACATCCTCCACAATTCCCTCCGGATAGGTGATGGAATGATCCGCAAATTGTAATGTCATGGACGTTGGTTTGAGCTCTCCCATTTTCAAATGGTTGTAAATCAATAAGAGCTTGAGATTGATGCTCGCACCACATCACATAGAGTGTTTCCCTTCTCTGTGTTACTCAACTCACACAACAAGGTTATGCTCCCCGAATCTTTGACTTTTTTAGGGAGGTTTCTTTGTAGTAGGGCACTACACTCGTTTGTGAGTCTTATCATTTCACATTCCTCCGTATTTCTTCTCTTAGTGACCAATCTTTGAGGAATTTTGCATAGGTCAGCATCTCATCGATTGCCTCCAAGAAGTGCACATTTAAGGTAACCTTCTCGAAACATCTCTAGAAACTTGGAGAACTTATCGTCTAGCTTTTTCTTCATAAAACGTTGATGAAAAGGTGGTGGGATGGGGTTTTAGAAATTCCCCATCCATCACACTCAACCTTCTCGTTTTGCTCCTTGACCTCTTTTGCCTTCTTTCATTTTGGAGTTCTCTTTTCTTCTTCATGAACTTCTTCAAACTCAACACGAGTATCCTCCATAACAAGCTCTTCCTCTTTATCTCTCTTGTCTACCTTCTTTTCTCCCTCATCATCTTCCAAAGGCATGTTCGGCCAATCATACCTTGTACCACTTCTCAATTCAATGGTCTTGCAATGTTCTCTAGGATTCACCTCCATTGTGGAGGGAAACTTCCTCTTATCTTTCCCTTGGCTTGAGGATGCCACTTGCGCCATTTAGAATTCCAAGTTCTTCAATTGGTTTGAGAGAGAAGTTATGGAATTAGGGACATTACTAAGATTCTTCAAATCATGCTCTATCTTATCAAACCTTTGATTGGACTTGAGTGTATGTTGATTCGATATAGAGATGAATGTGGCCAAACTATCCTCTAAAGTTGGTCACTCTTCATTATTGGGTGCACGGGCTCCAGGATCAAATTCTGGTGGTAGAGTGAGGGCGGCCTTCGGGTTCGAGTATGAAAAGTTTTCATGTTTTCGGAGGTTTGGATTGTAGGAATTATTGTTTGGGAAGGCTTGGTTATTTTGGTATTGGTTGTTGCCTTGGTTTTGGAAGTTTTGTTGATGGTTGTTTTGGATAGGGAATTGGTTTTGGTTGGGAAAGTTTTGGGAAGAGTTATGTTGGTAACGGTTTTGATAGTTTTGGTTCGGGGCTTGGCTTTGGAAATTTGGGTTGGTGGCTTGGAAATTTTGGTTTCCTTGGTAATTTCCTTGTTGATAATGGCCCCTACTCATGTAATTGGCCTCTTCCACTTGATCAAAACTTTGTGGCATCTCCATGTTTCCTCCCATCATTCCCCTCTTTTGACTTTCACCTAATGAATCCACTTTATTCATGAGGACTTTCATTGCCTCCGTCATTGCATTGTTTGGGTCACTATCCACTTGAGCAATTCGATGAGCCATAAATCTTTCGGCAACTGTGCAAAAAACTTTTTTTAAAAGAACATCCCAACATTGTAAACGAATCCAATGTTTTAAAATATATATATATATATATATATATATATATATATATATATATAAAAAAGTAAATTTGTAATTTTTTTAGTTAATTTAAAAATAAACATAAAATGTGAACATTGTAAAAAAATTGAATTAAAATAAATGAGAGAAAATTGTCTAATAATTTAAGATAATTAAAAAAATTTAAGATAAAACAAAATACTTTAAATATTGCCTGAACTCGTCTAGGAGCATAGCTACTCCATAAAGATGTGTATGTCGTCTTCTCCACTTGATCTTCTACCGCTGGTTCCATCTCGAATAGGCTGGAATATGCCTTTTTTTGCACCTCGATTTATTCCCGCTCCTTTCCAGCTCCAAATGTCGTCTTTTGCGCCTCGATTTATTACATGTTAACAATTTGTAAAAGAATACCAAGACTCGACTCAGCCCTAGCTCTCAAATTCCCACTCCATTTTAGATCCCACTTCCACATGCCATTTTCCCAAGACCCCATCTCACTGATTTTATTGTAAGCTACTCCATAAAGATTGATGCTCGCAAATTGTAACATAATGTACGCGGGGTTTCGTGCTATCATTATTGTAAGGAGGTTATTCCTAAATAGAGTTTTACATAGAATTTTTTTTCTTAGAAAAAAAAATATTCAATATAATACATGATGTTATACTATGTGTATTATCCATTAACAAATTCGTGTAATTAATTAGTATAACTTTGATTTAAATAAATGCATGCATTTTGATAGTACAAAATACATGTATAAATTAATCTCGTTATAAATAGTATCATTTATTTTTATATGGAGACATAAATTCTTAAGACGGAACCGAAAAATATATGACTAATTACAATATGGATTTGTTTTTACTATATATTGAATATATATAATTTTTTTCAAGAAAAACTATTTTTTTTTAATGTAAAACTCAATTTAGGAATAATCTCCCTATAATAATATTTTTTTTTAGTCCTGACAATATAACTCTCGTGGAGATTTTACTGAATTGCACATGAATTTTAAGTAATAATCATACAAATCATTATCCCATGCAACCAAGCTCATAATGGTCTTCTTTTCAACATACAAAGGTTATTCATGATCAACATGCATGATTTTATACAACAACCTATGCAAATTACATAAATGCATGATATTTATATAGATTTTGACATATAATGCTCATGAATTATTTCAAGTAATAACCATAGGATAAATTGCAGAAGTGGTCCCATGTGAATTTTTTGTCTGCAGTTTTAGTCCCACGTTCTTTTTTGGTCCTTTTTTTTTGCATAAATGGTCCAATTTTATTTTTATTTAACAGTTTTGATCCAAAGAGAATTGTCAAAAAATATATTTGGTCCCAAAAATTTATTTGTTTTTTGCCTGTAAAATCCTATGGGACCATTTTTTTCAGACCATTTTCATGAGAGCAAATTCACATGGGACCACTTCTGCAATTTACCCAATAATCATACAAATCATTATCGCATGCGACCAAGCTCATGCCGTTCTTCTTTTCAAAATACAAAGATTATTCATCAATTAACATGGGTTTTATATTTGCAATACTTTTAAGTTTCTTTAATTGGCTTATTTTTAGAATTTAGGTATATTGGAATCCAAGGCCTTTTGATTTATACTCTTTCATAATAAATTTTGTAGGTGGCATACCAAAAGAAATTGGATATCTCACCTCTTTACGGAAACTCCACTTTCGTGAAAACAACTTGGCAGGTATGTCGTTTCACGTGTTATCAATCCTTGAATACTTACGAATTTGATTTGTCAAAGAAGGGAATGCTAAGTTATGTTATGTTGTTAAATTTTTGCCTCTTTATATTTCCCTCATCTCATAATTCTTATGATTAACTAGTTCAAGATGTAATATAAAACTTTTTTATCATCACCTAAATTCTCCAATTAAATAATATCTTTATATATTCAAAATTATAATAATAATAGTTGCTGTAAGTATATAAGAATATCTAAAAAAAATTGTGAATTAACAACTAATAAAGGTGCTTAAGAGTTGAAAGTAGAAATTAAGAAAATAAATAATTGTAAGAAATCAGTTAAAAATATTAAATACTAGTTAATTTATTTCTCATGAGTTGAAAATTTACAAAAATATTAAATAATTAATTATTTTCTCAAATTGATGACAATTGTATTGTCCAGGCGCGGTTTCAATATATATTTTAAATAAAATTGGTATCCAATCTAATGAGTTACGTACAATACCACAATTAAGAGCTTGAAAATTTTGTACACCTAGATTACTGAAATGTGGGAGACAATTTCTTAACAGGCTCCATACCGTCTTCCATCTTCAATTTATCAGCCTTGGAGTATCTAGATCTTTCTATGAATCAGCTTTCTGGCACTATTCCTTCAAACATTGGCAAGAGATTTTCACTTTATAATCTGAAAGAGCTTTATTTATTAGATAATAGATTGAGCGGGGAAATTCCAAGTTTTATCACTAGCAATGCTACAAAACTTACCATCTTGAGCCTGGAAAACAACTCACTCCGTGGGCCCATGCCCAACTTTGGTAATTTAGTACTCTTACAGGAACTTAGAATTTGGGGAAATCAGCTGACAGCTGGAGCAGAATCCCCATCTCATGAATTGGAATTTCTCTCCTCATTAACTAACTGTCGATATTTGAAGCGCTTGGAAATATCACACAATCCACTTAATGGTATTCTCCCAACTTCAATTGGCAACTTTTCAACTTCTCTTCTGTATTTTATAGCAAATAGATGCAACATTAAGGGTGTTATTCCATCCGATATCGGAAACTTGAGTAGCTTGATATTATTATCTTTGAGTGGAAATCAGATTACAGGATCCATCCCAAGAAGAATTGGGAATTTACAGAAACTTCAGGGATTGTTTCTTGATGACAATCAATTACAAGGGGATATCTCTGCAGACCTTTGTCAGATGAGTAATTTGGGGTATTTGGTCTTGAGTGGGAATATGCTTACAGGTCCAATACCTGATTGTTTAGGTGATGTTGCATCCCTCGGATATGTTTACCTAGATTCAAATAAGTTGGACTCGACCATACCTTCCAATTTGTGGAACCTTAAGGATCTTTTGATTCTAAACTTGTCCTCAAACTATTTGAGTGGTCAACTCTCATCTCAAATTGGGAATTTGAAGCAAATCTACGAACTAGACTTGTCCTCTAACAAGATTTTTGGTGATATTCCGACCGTAATCGACAGTTGTCTTTTGTTGCAAATTCTATCAATGTCGAACAATAAGCTCCAGGGATCCATCCCAGAATCACTAGGAAAGATTATAGGCTTAACCAAATTGGATTTATCAAATAATAATCTTTCTGGATTCATCCCAAAGTCTTTAGAACACCTCCACGATCTTCAGTATTTCAACGTCTCTTACAACAAATTGAAAGGGGAGATTCCAAATGGAATTGCTAACTCCACTTGTCAATCTTTTGTGCACAACTCTGCTCTGTGCGGTGCAGAAAAATTTCAAGTGCCACCATGCCCGAAATATAACGGAAGATCAAAGTCTCTGATCTTTTTCAAATATATTTTGCCTCCCTTGGTCGCAGCTACCATTGTGGTGCTCATCGTAGTTTTTCTCATAAGGCGACGCAAGCAGATAATATCAATACCTCCGGTTCCTGATACTTCACTTGGAAATTTTGTTCGGAGAAGAATATCATACATAGAACTTGTGCGTGGGACGGCTTCTTTTTTAGCTTAAACGAACCTACTTGGAATAGGTAGCTTTGGCTCAGTGTACAACGCGACACTTTCTGATGGGTTAAATATTGCAGTAAAGGTGTTCAACTTAGAGTTAGAAGGAGCTACCAAGAGCTTTAGTACCGAGTGTGAGATATTGAGCTCCATCCGGCACAGGAACTTACTCCCAATAATCGGTTGTTGTACTAATCAAGAGTTCAGAGCCCTTATTCTCAAATACATGCCGAATGGAAGCCTGGAGAAATGGTTACACTTTGGTAGCTATGTTCTAGATCTGGTGCAAACATTGAATATAGCTATAGATGTTGCATTAGCCTTGGAGTATCTTCATCATGGTCATACGTTTCCCGTTGTTCATTGTGATATAAAGCCGAGCAATGTTTTGTTAGACGAAGATATGACTGCTCATGTTGCTGATTTTGGGATTTCCAAGCTTTTTGATGAAGGGGAGGTTATGACTCACACGACAACCTTGGCAACTATTGGTTACGCGGCACCAGGTGATGTATAATTAATATGGAGATTCTTATTCAATTTATATATTCTGAATGCTGAATTATTTGATTTTATTTTTTGATGATGATGAACTAATCAATTAGAGTACGGATCGGAAGGAAAAGTATCCACAAAGGGAGACGTATATAGCTATGGAATATTGTTGTTGGAGTTGTTTACACAAAAGAAGCCGACGGATGAGATGTTCAACGAAGAAATGAGCTTGAAGGATTGGGTGGAGGAAGCATTACGAGAGAATGCAATAAGCAAAATCGTGGCCCCTGGTTTGGTTTCAAGGGAAGATCAACTTGATTTGCGTGCAAAGGAGGAATGTGTGTCATCTATTTTGGAGATGGCTATGAAATGTTTAGCGTTTTTGCCCCAGGAAAGAATTGACATGATACAAGTAGGAGCTCATCATCATAAGATCAAAGCTAAAATAACAACAGCAACAGAGGTGAACAGTAAAGAAACTTGATTGTCACAACTCATATATATGGTCTTAATTGCATTTCAGCATTTGTTAATGATACATATCATATATGTCGTTGTAGTTATATTCTCATTTGCAATTTATGGTGATTTGTATTGAGTTTATAGAGCACCAACGATGACTTATAATGTTGGAGAAATAATTAAAAATAGAAAAAAGAAAATACTGAAATTAAAGTAATACTTTACAGTAAATCAAAATCCTGTAAGGATTTAAATCAAAATTGTTCCATAATTTTGTACATTTTTTGAAATTGTCTCATAATTATCAACTTTTCCAATTTAATCTCACATGTATTCAATATGATACAATTTAGTCCAAAACTGCCGGAGGTAGCTCAAAATTGCCGAAAACGACGTCATTTTGGACTCGTGTCGCACATATTCCGGTCAAAATTGGGGGCGCATGTCCAAAACGACGTTGTTTAGGGCAATTTTGAGCAACCTCCGGTGGTTTGGGACTAAATTGAATTAAATTGAATACATGTGGGATTAAATTGGAAAACTTCATAATTTTGGGAACATTTAAATAAATATGCAAAGTTATGGGACGATTTTAGTGTAATTTCCAAGTCTTGCAGAGCTAATTATGGAAAATTCTGCCTTTTACTAATTTTGAAAATCCTTGAATATTTGCAAAAATAAATTCTGGAAATTTTAGGAACTTCGCACGAACAACTTCTGGAAATTCTCGAACTTTGCGCGTACTGACCAGCACCCGCACGAGCAAATAACAAAATAAATAAATACAAGAAAAACTCACCAAAGTCGAGTCAAGGTGGAACATTTTTCCGCAAAATGAAATACGCCTCGGTAGTGCTCTCGATTTGACGTATCGTTTCCACATGTATGTTGTCCTATTTATAGGAGCATGTCCACCAGGTGAGGAGCCTCCTGAATTCAATTTTCAGGAGTGTTATGGAATTGATGGTCAGCTTGTAACCGAACCGTTATAATTTTTCAGGAGAAACGTCGATGAACTTGCGCTCATATTATTTTAGTTGGGTCAAGCTCCAAAAAATTAATATAGGCTCCAAGCCCAAGACCAAAGTCCACCCAAAGTCCAAGAACCAACGGGCTCGGGCTCGGCTCGGCACGACCGACCGGCAGCGCGCATGTGGGCTATTGAACTAGTCTTTAGCCACTATAATTGAATTCTACTAACAAACTCCTACTTATAGGAGTTGTTAATTACTCTAATTATTCAATGTGGGATGTATTAATTCCTAATTAATTTTCCCACAAAATTCCCAACACTATTTGATCCATAAAAGGTGTGTTGACGTTTCAACTTTGTTATTAATTTTCTCATTCACCGAAATTTAATTTTAGATTATAATTTCTCATGCAGAGTTTAACTGACTTTTTTTATTGATTTATATGGATTTTCATGGACTTGACAGGATTGTAGAATACACTTTTTTTATTGATATACATGAATTTTCATACACTCTCAAAAAATTATATACTTTCCATACATAAATATATATTCTACATACATCAAACTATTTTTTATAACTATGACTATATATACATATATATAAGACATTCCAAAACTTTTAACTACATCACCATCATCCATTTCACGTGAATCATAACACAAATCTATAACAATTTTGTAACCACACAAATCTTGCCACAAATTCTCTTTTAATCCATTTGACTACTTCCGTCCAAAATCCATCGCTAATTTGTCTCAATTAGCGACAAAAAATATTTCGTCTCAAAATTTCCGTCTCTAAAACGCGTCTTTTTTTTGTAGTGTTTTTGTTGCGATTTTTATTAGTGACACACAAAAATCTCAAAGCAAACTTAAAATTCTAAATAAGTTCCCTGTATACTATTAATTCATTTCACTAATGCCTAGCACAATCAATTTGACCCAACCCAGTCTGTTCTACTTTGAATGTCTTCTTCATGATGCTCAATTACAATTTACAACAATAAACATTCAAATTAATCAAGAATCTCATTTGGTAAAACTAAAAACTCAAAGAAACATAGGGTTCAAGAAACAAAACCGTAATTAGCACTCGCTAATGAAAATTGAAAAAAAATTAAAAACTCGCATACTTTTCGGGCGGTCTGATGGAGGAGGGCGGCGAAGATTTAGCGGGCGGGCAGCGGTGCCGCCATTTGTCGATGTGAGGCACCATCATTGTGCAGGTCAGGCACGGGGTGAGCGCTTGCATCATTCGATAATGAGTATGGCGGCGACGGCGAAGGGCGGCAAACGATGATGGTGGGAGAAACAACGAAGATTTTTTTTTTCCCCGACCTTTCATCTTGAGTTCTCTCGAGAGAATACGTAGAAATCTCTGGTTATTAGAGAGATTTTGGAGAGTGAAGTCTATTTATATTTTTGGAAGAGAATCAAAGAAAATCCATAGAGTATTAAAATTCATAGACGGTTGAATACCTAAGGATTTTTTAAGACTTTTTAAAATTCGTATTGAATACCTCAGGATTTTTAAAGACTTTTGAAAATCCGAATTGAATATCCCAGGCTTTGAAAGTCTAAAAAAATCCAACAGACTCCACAACCAATACACCCCCTAAATATGAATAGATCAAGAAAGTTGAAATTGTTTTCCTTTTAAGATCCATATATATCCAATGTACATGTTCGATCAATAAAAACGGAACACCTCATGTGCTGACGCTATGTAATGTCACGATCGGAGTAACTAATCACAAAATAATTAACAAATTAGACTAATATAAAATATTCCGTTGTCCAAAACAAAAAAGTGTTTTATACGATCTTGTGTGAAACTTGCTCACCGTAAAACTGCATTCATATTTACTAAATGGATTGAAACTTGACTCTTCAGTTATCACGACTAATTACAATTTTATAATATAAATTAAAGAAAATAGTTTTTTTTCCTCCGGTAATTTACACACTTTCAATTTTTTTGGTCATTAATTTTTAAATTTTATTTTTCATCATGTAATTTTCATACTTTTACCACTTTTTAGTTTTGATTCATGTAAGTTACAATCTAAGGAGATTAATACTTTTCAGCCTAATTTGACTAAAATAATACTCCATCCGTCCCACTATAATTGTTTTGTTTTCCTTTTATGGACGTCCCAATATAACTTTCACATTCCATAAAAGGAAAAAGTAACTCCACTACCCATAATTTTCATCCTCACTTTTCACACAATATTACAAAAAATGTCACTCACTACTCCACTCATTACTTCATATACCTTTTTTCTCTCTCCCAATACCCAAAACTACCCTTCATTTTTATTATTTTATTATTATTTCTTAAACAAAACAACAAAAAGAAACGAGACAGTTACACCGAGACGGATGGAGTATAAATTATACTTTTCAGCTATCACTACTAAGGGGTGGTATTGCAAAAACTTTTACCAACTTTTAATCCTTAATCTTACTTTTTATAATCAGTTTTTACTGTTTTATTTCTCTTTTACCAACTTAAATAAGTTTTCAAATTTATAAGTTAAAAGCTGGTCTTAGGGTACTTTTTACAGCTTATTGATTTTTTCTTGATTACATCAGAAACTCTTTTACAATTACGTCCTTGCCTATTTTGCTGATGTATTAATATGAGAGTATAATAGTCATTTAATTATTTGTATAGCTTATCTAATTATTTAGCAAACACTACAAATTTTACTTCCACTAACTTTTGAAATCTTCTATCTATTAAGGCGAATCACCCCCAATTCATGCGGTGCCTTTATTTCATTCTCTAAATCTCTATGAGAATGTATTTATGGTATTATTATTAATTTTTAATTTTTAATTTTAGTCATTCATTATTTAATTTTGATCTTTATTTTCCATTTATTCCTAATCTATTAATTTTGAATCACCCCCTATTCATGTGATAAACGTAATTTTTATTTATAATACCCTGCGTGCATATTATCATTCATTTAAATTTTCTTATGCCTACATTAACCATAATTTATGATAATTAAATATTTTTAACAATAATTATTATTGGTTGAGAAAATTTTTCACGCTATATATTTGTAGAAAAATTAAAAAACTTAATGACCATGAAAAGTAATTATTAGGGGCATATATAATATAATGAGGGGGTGAAGATGTCAAAACGACATATATTATGTAAATTATATATAAAACTGGAATGAGTATGATATTTAATTTAAATGGAAGGAAGTAAATTAAAATACGAAATAAATAAAAATATGCACATACAATATTAAAATATGTAAATAAATTAATCAAACTAATTAAATATTTAAAATATTTAATCTAAAATAAAAAAATTGAATCACACGTAATGCGTGGAGTTACGTGCTAGTATTTTTATAAACACTATTAATTATATTTTTTTACAAACGCTTTTAATACTTTTTTATAATATAAATTATACCTCTCATTTATATACGAGTCAGATTAAATCGCGGAGATTAAAATTATACCTCTCATTTATATATCGGCCTCACGCCAAATCGCAGACCAAGCCCCTTACTACCAGAATCCGATCAGCTGCACCGAGAAAATACAACAGCCCTCACTTGAAGACCAGGCCTTCTTGGCGAAATTTCGGGCCCGGACCAGTTAAAATACTTATCGAATCTAAGTCCTTCCAGCATCCAAAAATCGGTCCATTCTCCACTCTTAGACAAATCACCGTTGGCGTCAATCAGGTATTCCCCAATTGGGATTTTGATGGTGTCTAATGCTTCTCGTGCGCAATCGTCGAAGAATCTTGGGAAAAATCAGTTAGATGGCTAGCGTAAAGATGATTTTCGGAAACATTAAGAAGGACCTCTCAATAATCAAGCCCTCAGAACAGGACAGCCAAAGTGATATTGCTATTAAGCCAGGTGGACCGCGGTCAGAACTCAGTGATTTGAGGTCTTCTGTCCCCAGCCTCTGTTCCATTGAACAAAGCCGAGAGGTTCAAGAAAGCTAGGAAGAAAAGATTGAGAAAAATCCAGAAGAAAAGATTGTTAAAGGTTGTTGAGGGCAGAATTGAGGAGGGGGAAGAAAGACATACAGAACAAGGTTGATCAATGAAGCTATTATCATATAATGGCACCTTTTTACTCCCTTAAAATACCAAAGCTCCATTTCCCAAGTTGCAAGTATTCGACATATCCAAGAATTTATTTACTGGCTCTTTGCCCGATAGATATTTGAAAACTTTCAGAGCCATGATAGATGTCAAACAAAATATGACGGATAATGTCAAGGTCGAAATGTATAGAGAGTCGATGGAATTTACTATCAAAGGTTCGGCGCTACAGGTGGAGAGGATCCTATAAACCTTCACAACCATCGACATGTCTGAGAACAATTTTTCTGGCAGTATTCTGAAATCCATGGGGAAGCTTAATTCACTAAGGTACTTGAATTTATCACATAACAACCTCAAAGGGCATATACCTTCATGTATTGGAAACCAATAATTGGATAGTGAAATCCCCGCCCAGTTGACAAACCTGACGTTTCTTGCTAAACTAAATCTGTCAATGAATAATCTCGTTTTATATATGGGAATTGTCTTTTTGGTTTGTTCAGTGTTTTCTCAAGACTCGATGAGAATTCTATCATGAACATAAATACTATTAAAAGAATATAGGACCATCATCACTCCCAATTTCTTTCAACTGTTTAACATTCTTTTCCATCAAAACTATAGAAAATTTGGGGGTACAGCCTTAACAAGTTCGCCATTGGATACTGGGGGTGTGACTTATATCTACAACAAGGTATTAGTAGTGATAAGTAAAGGGTATGACTTCGAATCTTAGAAGCATGTCTCTCTCCGGAAATCAGTTTTACGCGGATTCCGAGAAAATATAAAAGTGCAGAGAGAAGGAGGAGCTGTGATTTGCTGAACTTTTTCAACGGGCAGCATGCTTTAGTGCAATTATTTATATGGGAAACGAGTTGCACGTAGAGTTCCGTGTAAAACCAGCTTGTATGTGGTATTTTTTACAATTCTTTGTTTTTACTTATTGATTTTTCAAATTTTAAGGGGAGATGGGTGGGGAGAAGAAAGTGGGTGAGGATGTAGCGGTTGAGAAAAAATATTAAACTCTGGTATTTTAATCTTTTTATTGTTGATCGCTATTATTATGTGAAGAGAAAAAAAATATACTACTTGTTATGAAATAAATCATATGTTGAATGTAATTGGGAGTTGCAAGAAAATCATATGGGAGTTATATGTATGTTACAAGGAACTCTTCATTGCAATATTAATTCACATTTATGTATTCATTCATAAGGTTCTCTATAAATATGTAGTATCTCATTCTCATTTTTACACACAACCAAGAATTAGTAAAACTATCCTGGCTTGGTATCGCTCCCAGACGTAGTCATTCTTGACGAACTGGGTAAACAAATTGTGTTCTTCATTTATTTTATAACACGTTATCAGCACGATTGTTCTACCCATTAGTTCTCAGAATTTCAAAGTCTCCCTTATCGAATTTTTTCGCTTTAATCGGTAAGTTGTTATGCTCATTACATTATATTCTCTTTTGTTGTTTAAAAAATTTTTGAGTTTTAAATTTATGATTTTGATTGTTTAGAAAATATTTATATGTGGTTTGATACTCTTATGCTTCTTTATTTAATTGTGAAAGTGTTACTTTGTAGAAGAAATATATTGTTTTGTGTAATATGTAGTTTTGAAAAAAAAAATATTATTGATACGGTTTAGTAGATTCAAGTAAATGAATCTTGATATTTTGATATGAAGTGCGATTGGTTTGTTGAAATATTATATTTAAATTGAACGAGGCAAGATTTTGAATGATCATCTCTTTGTTAATTTATTGAAAAATTCATGGATTGTGAGCTTCAATGGAGATCCTTCTTAAATATATTCATTGGTGTTATATTACTGATTTATTACTCAGTGACTGAGAATTTGAATTTTATATATGCTTTGCATGTTTGGGAAATTTATATTTTTGTATGCATGTCAATCATACAATTATTGTGGTTACTTACTTATTTGTGTGCATTTGCACTCATAATAATCTTTTAGTATTGAACTCCTTACATTTGAACAATTTTCATGTATGGATATGATACTTTATGCTTTCTTGTTATACTAGTTTGACTAAATTCTAAGATCTGATGATAACCGTTGGTTTTTCAAAATAATACTTATGTGTTGGCAATTCTATTAAATTGGTCACGTACATTGGTGTTTGACTAATATTTTCTTATTTCTAGTTAATGTTATGATTATTCTATAAGTTGGATTAATTTAGCTGATGATTTAACATTATTATATTATGTTGCATTTCATTGAAAATATTGAGTTTATAAAGCCCATAAGTGTTGCTATGAATTCGAAATATGAATCTGAACACCAAACATATTTAGATGATTGCTTGAATTTACTCAAAGGATGTGTGGTTATTTGTTCTAATCAATTGTTGAAAAAAAAACACAAAAGTTTGATATTAGTAAGAAAAAGGGATTAAATTTTTTGTAGTCTTGTAACTTTGCTTCGTTTTGAAATTGGTCCCATACATTTTGACTTTTTGATTTTGGTCTTGTTAGTTTTTAAAAAATTTAAAATTGGTCCTGTAAGTTTCTATAAATTTTGAAATTGGTCTTTTTCACATGCTACAACAGGTTACCAAGCAGGTAACCGTTACATATGTAATTATTTTGTTATTCCCTTTAATTTCGAAGCATCACTTGAACTTTTTAATCATAATAATCTTAGCCAGATTTTTTATCGGGTTTAAAAATAATTTGTACATTAAAAGACAAAGCAAATCATGTCAGTTTATTGGGTCTAAACTGACCAAAAAAAAAACCAAAATACGCAGAAAATCACTATTCCTGTCTAAAAAAATACGCAAAAAATCCCGACATAAAATTATTAGGATTTAAAAAGTTTAGGTGGTATTTCAAAATTAAAATAAAAAATAAAATAATTACATAGATGGTTGTTACCTGATTGGTGACCTGCTATAGCAGGTGAAAGGACCAATTTCAAAAAATTTAAAAACTTACAGGACCAAAATCAAAAAGTCAAAACATACGGGACCAATTTCAAAACGATGCAAAGTTACAGGACTATAAAAAAACTTAATCCCTATGAAAAATTTATCAAGGTTGTCATTAATGATACTTTTGATTTGGGCTTTCAAAATTAAGATTCATCCTGAAGTTATGGGTCTTGGAAATATAGTCATTGTTAATAATAAATCATTGAATCAAAACTGTATTAAAATTGAATATTTGAAAATGAAAGATCTACTATGTGTTGTGGATGAATATAAAAGAAATATATGATCACCTGAAGATGGTCGTTCTTCCAAAATCCCATTACGATTAGCTCCACGTACATCTACAAGATTACACAATTGCTAATGGAATACAATGCGGTTATGTTCAGAATTATTTCTCAATTAAAATTATGTGATGAAATCATAACTGATGATATTATGCTTAAGACATTCTCAACTTTTTATATCTTGAATATGCTCCTGCAGCAGCACTATCGAGAAAAATGTGTTAAGAAATATTCTGAACTAATTATTTGTCTTCTTTTGACCAAACAAAATAATAAATTATTGTTAAAAATTATGAGTTCTAACCCACTAATTCTAGTCCATTCCCTGAAGGAATGCGCCTAATCTCAAAATTATGGATGTGGGTGGACGCGGTTGTGATAGAATACTCCATATAATTATATAAATTATAATTGTGATTAGAAATAAATTGTCTCTCAAAAGAAGGACAATGGAGAAAATAAAAGGTAAGTGGATAAATGTTACATGTGTGGCGTTGAAGGTCATTAACTCCGTATCTATATATCAATTGCAAATAACAAAGCATCTTGTAAAATATTGTTAGGCATCCTTGAAAATGAAGGATGAAAATATTGATACTAATCATGTTGATGAGAATAATGCTTATAATGGTGATGATAAAGATCCATTCTTCCTGAAGAAGTAATGGACGTCAAATATTGTGATTAAATAATGATGGTGATGTTTGTCTAATTGATACTACACACACTATACATAATAACAAAATATTTTTTTCTCATTTGAATGAGGGGGAGACAAATGTTAATATTATATATGGTAGTGTAATCTTGATTGATGGCTCTAGAAGAGCTACTATATTTCTTCATGGAAGAACTAAATTCGTTATATGTAATGCACTATTGTCTGTCAAGTCTTAAAGATATTGATTGAGTTTAAAAATATTCGCAAAAATGGGTATCATTGAAACTCTACATGAGATAAAATAGTTTATGTGATCCTTGAACTAAAGTATGTGAACTAGAAGGTTACTAAATTATACAATTGCAACAAGTTGCAAATAAATTAACGGACATGTTTAGTGACTCTAAAAGGTTACTAAATTACATATTCCTGCAAAATATGTTTTAGTTAAGATTCATATCCCAGAAGGACAAATAGCGAGTGTTAATAAATTTAAAACACGCCTGAAGCGTGGGAAGTTCTCTTAGTTCCAAGGATTAAAATCCTCTCAAGAAAAGAGTATTAAAATAAACAAAAATTGCACATAGTGGAAAAATTCAACCTCCTAAAGAGGTTTCCTCTTATGATGTTCCTAAAGAGCTAGTTCCTAAAGAAAAATGAATTTGTGAAATAATGAGGCACTAGGTAGCCCAATTATTCCCCCAAAGTGGATATGGTCATGACTACCTCTATTTTTACAACTAGTGTGTGGGAAATAATAAAATATTTCCCATCTGCGAAGATTCAGTTATGCAGTATATATTTCTATATCACGACCACAGTGAACCTAGCAGCCTAGTTGACTAACTACACATTTTATGAAGATTATTTTTTGGCATTAGGGGGAGATAAGAATGCAAAATTAAATGAATGCCGGGAAATTTAGTAAATGAAAAAGATCTTCAATATCTAGACCCACACACTAGTCAAACTGAACAAGAAGCTCAAAATATAATTTAACTTACAATATTTCAGCAGGTAGTCTGCCAGATGCATTTACTAATCATAAAGGAGTGAATAGATCACATATACCTATCGTATATACATAGCAAAGTGTAGAGGTTACAATGAAATCAAATATATATATTGATGCTCCTACATGCCAGAAGCGTAAATGAACCTTTACACGCCAGAAGCATAAAGAACCTCATAACAAGAAAGATACAAATCCGTGGTAAATCAAAACTAGCTAGAAATTAAGTCACTCCAATCTCCTGATGAGATACATCTTGAAGAAAAAAAAATCCTAGTAATGAAGCACGTGCACAAAATAATCAAAATACTAGGATTGCGGAACGACCAAATCAAAATATATGGGAAATGATGATGATCTGGTTTATATGAATTTTATAAATACATGAGACACTTACAATACAATATTATGTTGTCGACAACATATTCATGTCCACTGTTGCTTTTACTATCACAAATAAAAATCTGGATCCAGTACCTAAGTTGGGTGAAAGAAGCACCTTGACTAGGTGAAATAGTAAGAAGCAAATTGTGGCAGAGTTAGACTCGCTAAACAAAATAAAGTGTTGATTCTATTATACGTGCACCCTGAAGTGTGTATTTGTACGAAAATAAAATGAGAACAACAAGGTGGTGAGGTACAAAGCGAGATTCATAACTCAAGGGTTTTCGTAGAGACCCAATATTAATCAAACATATTCTCATGTTACGAATAAAGTAATGTTCCGCTATTTAATATCTCTAGCAGTAAATATGAAAATTTGAGAATGCTTTAAATGATGCAATCACTACATATTTATACGGTTATCTTGAAAATGAATTTATATGAAAATCCTAAAGGATTTAATATGTCTAAAGCTTGTCAATCAACCCAAAGGAAGATTATTCTATTAAATTACATATTTATTTTTTTTGTATGGGCTCAAATAATTTGGACGTAAGTGGCAACCTAGTTTAAGAAGGCTATATCATTGACCCAAATAAGTCCATATATTTTCATAAAGAAAAATGAGTCAAAATTTGTGGTTGTTGCAAAATATGTTGATGACCTCAATTTTTAATTGGAATACCTGAAGAGATCCAAGGGAAAGTTATATGCTTAAAGAAAGAATTTGAGATCAAAGATTTTGTAATTATTAACTTCTGTCTTGATTTACAAATTGAACATATAGAATGTGGAGTTTTTGTCCATCAAATTACTTATACCCTGAAGGTACTAAACAAATTTACTTGGAAAATGTGCATCCAATGAGTACCCAATGGTCATTCGATTGTTTGATCCTAATACGGATCCTTTTAGACCGCGGAAGAAAAGTGAGGAGATACTTGGTCCTTAAGTAACATATCTTAATATAATTGGCGGATTAATAGATCTTGCTAATTGTACAAAATGAAATATATTTCACCGATATTTTTTTTGCTCATTTCATGAGTTTCAAAAGTACGATGAAATTGGTGTGCAATAGATTCGATCAAGTGAAATTTAGAAATTTATTTATCAAGGCATAACCGGCTATTTGAAAGTTTATAAAGCATACTAGAATGTGTCGTTTAAAGGATCTCAAATAATGTTTAAATCAGGGGGAGAATTAATACACTAAGTAAAATGTACTCTTCTCCTCTTATTAGGTTTATGTCCTACTAGATTTTCCCCAATAAGATTTTTAACAAGGCACAATGACGGACATTCAAAGGGGGAGTGTTATGAAATAAATCATATGTTGAATGTCATACGGAGTTACAAGAAAATCATATGGGAGTTATATGTATGTTACAAGGAACTCTTCATTGCAATATTAATTCACATTTTTGTATTCATTCATAAGGTTCTCTATAAATAGGTAGTATCTCATTCTCATTTGTACACACAACCAAGAATTAGTAAAACTATCCTGACTTGGTATCGCTCCCAGACGTAGTCATTCTTGACGAACTGGGTAAACAAATTGTGTTCTTTCATTTATTTTATAACATAACTAAAAATTTAGGAATATAGAAAATATGGGTAGATGTCAGAATTTAGAAAGATATGGTATATTTCATTGATCAAACACACTTGAAATTAAATAGTATTGAATGAACAAAGGCTTCTTATACTTATCTTCTTCTTGACATCACTCCAAAGTATAATAATCAGCAGAGGACTATGTTCACACTTTGTTTCTCTACTTCAATAAAATCTTCACACAATATTATAGGGAAGATCGTGTAGTAGTGGTCTGAGAAATAACCACCACTTAGTTGATTGTGACCGTTTGATAATCGTGAAGAATAAACTGCCCATAACTTTAAAAATAAAAACAATTATCTAAAAAAAATACAAAATAGATAAAAACAACAAATTAATATGTTTTATATAACTTAAACTCGAAATTAGATAAACCATGTTGGTAAATAAAATTCGAATCCATAATGTTTCACAAAATGTTGGCACACATACATCTCAATACTACTTTTGCATTATATACTTTTTTATCATTAGTGTTGCATATGATTCTTTTCTTTTCATACATATCCATATTGATCCACATTTTCAAGAGAGTAAATCATAGTAGCAAGCTTCATGCCCCATAAATACTAAGTGGATTATGAACAAAATGATGTATTTTTATTCACATTTTGAAAAGAGAGCATCGTAGTCGTGAACTCCGTGTCCCATAGTTACTTAGTGATTACACATCTAAATTGTATATATTTAATGCATTTAAGAGATGTTTGCTCAGGACTCTGTATCTAAACACGGATTCACATAGTCACTACACAAAATGCGGGTTTAACGACGGATTTTAGCGATGGATTTAGAGACCGTCAATATTAGTGACGGTTTTGGCGACGGCGTCAGTCAGACGATCAAAGTCACCGAATTTAGCGACGGTTTTCAAAACCGCCGCTATTAGCGACGGACTAGTGGCGGTTTAGCGACGGATAATTCAAACCGGGTCGAATCGGGGCATTTAGCGACGGTTTTAACCGTTGCTAAAGTCGGACCCGGAGCATGAAGCGTCTCGGCACTTGGCCCACCGCCCAGGCCGAGTTTATCAACAGTCATTTGAATATTGCGACGGTAAAAACCTTTGCTAAATTCAATTATATAAACTCCCACGTGTTTAAATAGAAAAGAATTACTTGTTTAGATAGAAAAGTATAATACAATAATGAGCTCAGGGTGCTATTGAATTGCGTATAGGATGAGATTCTATTGATGATGTATGTCTTGCTTCCTTGATTAATTGTTTGTGTGGAAAAGTAGTTGTTTAGGATGGTTTTAAAAGAGGGGAGATTTTCTGTATAAATTTCTGCTCGTAGAAATTGGAGGATTGAAAATTATAATCTGATGGATTTGTCTTAAATGGTAGTGTGAAATAGCTTGGATTTGTCTAGTTATTGTTTCTAATGATATTGCTGTGATCCACTCAAGCAGTACATATAGCAGCATGTTGATTCTTCATCTTTTATGTATAGCTATTACTTACAATCATAATAATAATACGAACACTGCAGGAAATGGTGGATCTGAGCATAAAAAGTGAGCATAGTGTTAGCCAGAGCTCCCCTAAATCTGTAACTCGTCTCTCCGAATTGCGAGATAATGCAATTAGCAAAATTGTGGCCCCTGGTTTGGTATCAACGGAAGATCAACATTTGAGTGCCAAGGAAGAATGCGTGTCATCTATTTTGGAGATGGCTATGAAATGTTTAGCATTTTCGCCCAACGAAAGAATTGATATGATACAAGTAAGTGCTTATCTCCATAAGGTCAAAGCCAAAATAACATCAGCAACAAAGGTGAACGCTAGGCGTAGGACGGCTAATAGGAGATGAATGAAGAAACTTGATTATAATATGTATATGGTCTTAATGGCAATTTTCCATTTATTAGGTAATGATACATCACTACAAAAAATTGCCGATTTAGCGAGGGTATTTAAAGAGGGGAATGGAACCCTCTTTAATTGGCGAGGGTTTTAAAGAAGGTAAAGACCAGCGAGAGTTTTAGCGAGTGTATTTAATTGGCTAGGGTTTAAACCCTCGCCAAAAGTCCACACGCATTTAGCGTGGGTTTGTAACCCTCACTGAGTCTCACGCGCATTTAGCGAGGGTTTAAAACCCTCGCCTATTTCAAAAAACCTTCGCTGACCTGTAACGGTCAACACCACGATTCCCGGTGCCAGATGCCCTCGTTTAACGAGGGCAATTTCCCTATCCAAAACCCTCACTCCCCACACTATATATACGCCCCAATCGCCCATTTGTCCAGTTTCGCATTTTTGCTCGGCCTAGAGAGGAAAAGAAGGCGATTCCAGGCGGATTTCAGGCGACTTCCGGGCGATTTTTTGCAATTCCGGGCGTGTGCTCCTTTTAAGGTATGTTTTCGATTTATTTAATCGTTTATAAGTATTAGTTGCTTTATTGTTTAGTATTAGTTGCATTATTGTTTAGTATTAGTTGTTATATTATTTAGTATTAGTTGTTTTGTTGTTAAATTAATTAGTATTAGTTGTTATATTATTTAGTATAATTAGTTGTTTTGTTGTTTAAATAATTAGTATTAGTTGTTATATTATTTAGTATTAGTTGTTTTATTGTTTAATTAATTAGTATTCGTTGTTATATTGTTTAGTATGTATTTTAATTGTTAATTATACGTATTAGTTCGTTTGATTGTTTAGTATTAATTGTTTAGTATTAGGTGGTTCATTATTTAGTATTATTATTAGTATTTTAGTTTAATTTAGTATGTAGCTTGATACGTGTATGTTTTGTATATTATTTTGTATTAATTATTTAGGTAACATGTGTATATTAATTTAGTATAATTAGCTCAATTTAGCTTATTTAATATTAATATAACTAGTTTTGGTGTTAAAGAATATATCTTAATTACGTTGGAGTGGAAGGATCGATGTTGGTGAATATTTGTTGGTTATTTGGTTGTTGTAGAAGATGTGCGTTCCGACTTAATTAATTTTAATTGATTAAGTCGGAAATGGATGCACATAGGATAATGATTAACTGGGGAATACGACAAAATAAAACGAAACTCTGTCGAAATTTTTAGGAAATATTAATTATTAATTAGGCTTTTGAATATTAATTAATTCGTAAATGTGAAACAGATTGATATGGATTATTCTGCCCGTTTACGTTGGATGTATGGTCCAAGATCGATTAATGGCATGATATCTTCTGAATTTTACAATGGACTAGAATCATTTATAGATTTTACCACTAGTAATCCGAATTGGATGAATTAGGGAAAGATTAGGTGTCCCTGCAACAAATTTAGATGTCGGAACAAGGAATCGTTTCATTCACCGTGAAAGGTCATTTGTATAGAAAAGAGTTCATGCCCAATTATTGCAATTGGGTTTTTTCATGGTGAGGAAATTTGGGGTCAACACAATGATCAACCATTTACGTCGACTTCACATGGGCCGGTTGACGTCACATCTGGATCTACCTTGTATCACGATATGATGACGGACATAACCTCTGATCCCCACTTAAATGTGGATGATGAACCCCCTAATGAGGAACCTCCTAATGAGCATGCTGCACATTTTTATAACATGCTTCGTGCAGCGAATCAGGATATAATGCCTGGTTACAAATCACACTCACAATTGTTATACAATGCCCTATTGTTGAACATTAAAATTGAAAAAAGACTGTCTAAAAGGGGCTATAATCAAATGGTTGATGCGATTCGTGTTCTTTGTCCGAATAGTCTTGTGCCCATGAAATTTTCTGATATCAAACAACTGATGAGTGAGATGGGTCTTCCAGTGGAGAGGATCCATTGTTGTGCTCATAACTGCATGTTATATTGGGGTGCAGACGGCGAACTTAAAAATTATCAATTTAGCCAACGACCACGGTTCAAACCTGCTAGTGTTGTACCCGGTTTATGTTCACCAGCAAACAAGCAACAGATAGTAAAAACAACCGATCAAAGCAATTAACAGGGTATTTTATTACCCAGTTCGTCTATGAATAAGACTATGTCTGGGGGCAACCAAGCCAGGAGTATTTTACTGTATATTTTCTGCCTAGGATTCTAAGAGTTCGATCCATTACCACATACAATACAAGTTATATTTATAGACACAAAATTAGGGCTACAGTCTTCATGGGCTTCCTCTCACGGGCCGACCTAGGGTTTCTGCTGCCAGGCTAGGGTTTCCTTACTTGTCCCGTAAGTCACGCATCCAGATACACCTGCCCTGATTACAGTCCGTGAAATCCGCACCATTAACCACCCGTATCTGTGCCATATTTGTCTCGCCTGACCTCGGGATCAAGTCGATCCCGACCTACACAAATTCTCAAGTCGCCGCGCTGCCTCCATTTTTCCCCAGGTCGCTCCTGCGACCTGTGTAGCTCCTTAAGTCGCCAGTGACCTACCTCTCTTTGAAGTTGCCCAGATCCCGCTTGTCTGGACAAAGCCGCATGATATTCAGTAAGACAGGCAATCCCCGACTTCCGGCAAGTCGGGTAATTTCCTGTTACAACAGCTAGACGTGACTTAAATGGTCGAGTGAAAAAGAAGCGTCCTTTTAAGGAGATGTTCTATTTTCCTATCATTCCTCGACTGCAAAGATTGTATCAGTCAAATGCTACTGCGAAGGATATGACATGAAATGCACGTTTCTCTAATGACCACTCTGGTGTTATGCATCACCCTGCAGACTCACAGGCATGAAAACACTTGGACCAGTCGCATCCTGAATTTGCTTCAGAAATTCGGAACGTGAGGTTGGGATTGAGCACTGATGGTTTTCAACCATTTGGGGTGCAAGGGAAACAATATTCATCATGGCCAGTGATAGTGACACCGTACAATCTACCTCCATGGTTGTGCATGAAGGATCAGTTCATGTTTCTTACGATTCTGGTGCCTGGTCCAACAAATTCAAAGGATAAATTGGACGTATTTTTGCAACCACTGATCCGTGATTTGCAATTTTTATGGGAACAAGGAGTGGTAACGTATGATGTTGCTACAAAGCATAATTTTTCGATGCGAGTTGCACTAATCTGGACCATCAGTGACTTTCTAGCCTACTCGATGTTGTCTGGATGGAGCACAGCTGGAAGGCTTGCTTGTCCACACTGTGCATATTACACTAAGGCTTTCAGTCTGAGGCTCAGTCGCAAGCAGTTGTGGTTTGACAACCATCGTAAGTTCTTAGATAGACATCATCCATACCGAAGGAACAAGAATACATTCAAAAACAATGTAGTAGTTGATGATGATCCACCTCCCATCCTTACAGGTGATTAGCTCCTCGAGTAAATTGATTGGATTGGATTGATGAAAGTAACAGAGTTGAGTGTTGATGTTCACAACAAAGGTTTACAATGTGGTTGGAAGAAGAAAAGTATTTTCTGGGATTTGCCGTATTAGAGCTCCTTGTTGATCAGACACAATTTGGATGTGATGCACATCGAAAAAAATGTGTTTGATAATCTGTTCTACACGGTGATGAATGTCGAAGGGAAAATAAAGGACACAACTAAATCCAGGGATGAACTGAATGAATACTGTCGTTGACCCTCATTGTAGAAATTTTCAAGTACAGGAAAGTACCCCAAAACTTCTTATTCCCTTGATAAAAAAACACAAAGATATGGTCTGCAAATGGGTAGATGAGTTGAAATTTCCCGATAACTATGTGTCCAACTTGTCTCAATGCGTAGACTGGAAAAAATTGAAGATGTTTGGGATGAAGAGTCATGATTGTCATGTGTTTATGAAGAGACTACTCCCAATTGCTTTCCGTGAGATTCTGCCAGCTAAGGTTTGGCAAGCTATCACTGAAATTAGCTTGTTCTTCAGGGAGTTAACATCGAGGACCATTACTGTGGAAAACATGACTCGATTGGACAATGATATCCCAGTGATCTTGTGCAAGTTGGAATGAATATTTCCACCCAGCTTCTTTAATTCGATGGAGCATCTACCTGTCCATCTTGCATATGAAGCAAAAATTGTTGGTCCAGTACAATATAGATGGATGTATCCATTTGAGAGGTAATATATTTAACTCATTTTAAATATTTGATAATTTATTTAATTACACAATTCCACTCACCCATTTAGTCGAATTAGGTATCTTCACAACTTAAAGTTAAGTGTGGGTAACAAAGCACATGTGGAAGCTTCAATTGCGAATGCTTATTTAATAAAAGAAACATCAATGTTTTGTTCCCATTATTTTGAGGAGTATGTGCTGACGAGGCGACACAATGTACCTCGTGACGTATCCCCATCAGTGACAGGTAGTCTCTCGATATTCGTACCTCCTGGTAGTAAACTTGGAAAGAAGGGTAAAAGATCAATTGTTGACTTGGAGAAGCGAATAACTCATACGCATCTGCTACTAAATTGCAACGAGCCATATATTAAGTAAGTTAATTAATTTGAAATTTACAATTGCAATGATATTAATCAATTATTGCAAGTTCTCATCGCAACAATTGTAGACTGTTTTTCCAGCAGCTACAGATTGTTCAACCGACTCTATCGAATGTTGAAAAAGATAATTTTCTTCAACAGGAATTCTCGTCGTGGTTTGATCTACTTGTAAATGGTATATATTAATATGATAATACGTCAATTGTATAATATAAAATACTATATACATTAATCTGATAATACGTCAATTGTATATATATTGGTGAAGAACAATGATATTCAGAATCAGTTCATACACAATCTTTCGGGCGGTCCTCTTAGTAGTGTCACCACGCACTACGTGAATGGTTTCAAATTTCACACACAAACTTATGGCACCTCTAAAGCCACTATGAACAGTGGAGTTTGCATTAAGGGAACAAACTACGATTCAAATGAAAATGATTTCTACGGGATACTCTAGGAGGTTATGGTATTGGAATATCCTGGACTTACTGAAAGAAAAGTAGTGTTGTTCAAGTGTGAGTGGTTTGATCCAACTGTGCCACGAGGAACAAGAGTACATCCTAATTATAAACTCGTGGACTTTAATCCGAGAGGACGATACAACCGTTTTGATCCATTCATGCTAGCAAGTCAAGCCAGTCACGTTTATTATTGCAAGTACCCCGGATCTGTGCAAGGGCGAGATTGGTGGGCTGTTTGCACCACCAAACCGAGATCGTTAGTGGAAATCGATAGAAATATAGAACTAGAGCTTCCCCCATTCCAAGAGGACGACATATCATCCCAAATGAATGTGCAAACAAATGATGATCCTGTCGTTTTGGTAGATTCGAACTCTGCACTAGTTAAGGAAGAAGAAGAAGAAGAAGAAGAAAAGAAGAAGAAGAAGAAGAAGAAGAAGAAGAAGAAGAAGAAGAAGAAGAAGAAGAAGAAGAAGAAGAAGAGATTGTTAAAGGTTGTTGAGGGCAGAATTGAGGAGGGGGAAGAAAGACATACAGAACAAGGTTGATCAATGAAGCTATTATCATATAATGGCACCTTTTTACTCCCTTAAAATACCAAAGCTCCATTTCCCAAGTTGCAAGTATTCGACATATCCAAGAATTTATTTACTGGCTCTTTGCCCGATAGATATTTGAAAACTTTCAGAGCCATGATAGATGTCAAAGAAAATATGACGGATAATGTCAAGGTCGAAATGTATAGAGAGTCGATGGAATTTACTATCAAAGGTTCGGCGCTACAGGTGGAGAGGATCCTATAAACCTTCACAACCATCGACATGTCTGAGAACAATTTTTCTGGCAGTATTCTGAAATCCATGGGGAAGCTTAATTCACTAAGGTACTTGAATTTATCACATAACAACCTCAAAGGGCATATACCTTCATGTATTGGAAACCAATAATTGGATAGTGAAATCCCCGTCCAGTTGACAAACCTGACGTTTCTTGCTAAACTAAATCTGTCAATGAATAATCTCGTTTTATATATGACGAATTGTCTTTTTGGTTTGTTCAGTGTTTTCTCAAGACTCGATGCGAATTCTATCATGAACATAAATACTATTAAAAGAATATAGGACCATCATCACTCCCAATTTCTTTCAACTGTTTAACATTCTTTTCCATCAAAACTATAGAAAATTTGGGGGTACAGCCTTAACAAGTTCGCCATTGGATACTGGGGGTGTGACTTATATCTACAACAAGGTATTAGTAGTGATAAGTAAAGGGTATGACTTCGAATCTTAGAAGTATGTCTCTCTCCGGAAATCAGTTTTACGCGGATTCCGAGAAAATATAAAAGTGCAGAGAGAAGGAGGAGCTGTGATTTGCTGAACTTTTTCAACGGGCAGCATGCTTTAGTGCAATTATTTATATGGGAAACGAGTTGCACGTAGAGTTCCGTGTAAAACCAGCTTGTATGTGGTATTTTTTACAATTCTTTGTTTTTTCTTATTGATTTTTCAAATTTTAAGGGGAGATGGGTGGGGAGAAGAAAGTGGGTGAGGATGTAGCGGTTGAGAAAAAATATTAAACTCTGGTATTTTAGTCTTTTTATTGTTGATCGCTATTATTATGTGAAGAGAAAAAAAATATACTACTTGTTATGAAATAAATCATATGTTGAATGTAATTGGGAGTTGCAAGAAAATCATATGGGAGTTATATGTATGTTACAAGGAACTCTTCATTGCAATATTAATTCACATTTATGTATTCATTCATAAGGCTCTCTATAAATATGTAGTATCTCATTCTCATTTTTACACACAACCAAGAATTAGTAAAACTATCCTGGCTTGGTATCGCTCCCAGACGTAGTCATTCTTGACGAACTGGGTAAACAAATTGTGTTCTTCATTTATTTTATAACACGTTATCAGCACGATTGTTCTACCCATTAGTTCTCAGAATTTCGAAGTCTCCCTTATCGAATTTTTTCGCTTTAATCGGTACGTTGTTATGCTCATTACATTATATTCTCTTTTGTTGTTTAAAAAATTTGTGAGTTTTAAATTTATGATTTTGATTGTTTAGAAAATATTTATCTATGGTTTGATACTCTTATGCTTCTTTATTTAATTGTGAAAGTGTTACTTTGTAGAAGAAATATATTGTTTTGTGTGATATGTAGTTTTGAAAAAAAAAATATTATTGCTACGGTTTAGTAGATTCAAGTAAATGAATCTTGATATTTTGATATGGAGTGCGATTGGTTTGTTGAAATATTATATTTAAATTGAACAAGGCAAGATTTTGAATGATCATCTCTTTGTTAATTTATTGAAAAATTCATGGATTGTGAGCTTCAATGGAGATCCTTCTTAAATATATTCATTGGTGTTATATTACTGATTTATTACACTGAGAATTTGAATTTTATATATGCTTTGCATGTTTGGGAAATTTATATTTTTGTATGCATATCAATCATACAATTATTGTGGTTACTTACTTATTTGTGTGCATTTGCACTCATAATAATCTTTTAGTATTGAACTCCTTACATTTGAACAATTTTCATGTATGGATATGATACTTTATGCTTTCTTGTTATACTAGTTTGACTAAATTCTAAGATCTGATGATAACCGTTGGTTTTTCAAAATAATACTTATGTGTTGGCAATTCTATTAAATTGGTCACGTACATTGGTGTTTGACTAATATTTTCTTATTTCTAGTTAATGTTATGATTATTCTATAAGTTGGATTAATTTAGCTGATGATTTAACATTATTATATTATGTTGCATTTCATTGAAAATATTGAGTTTATAAAGCCCATAAGTGTTGCTATGAATTCGAAATATGAATCTGAACACCAAATATATTTAGATGATTGCTTGAATTTACTCAAAGGATGTGTGGTTATTTGTTCTAATCAATTGTTGAAAAAAAAACACAAAAGTTTGATATTAGTAAGAAAAAGGGATTAAATTTTTTGTAGTCCTGTAACTTTGCTTCGTTTTGAAATTGGTCCCATACATTTTGACTTTTTGAGTTTGGTCTTGTTAGTTTTTAAAAATTTTAAAATTGGTCCTGTAAGTTTCTATAAATTTTGAAATTGGTCTTTTTCACATGCTACAACAGGTTACCAAGCAGGTAACCGTTACATATGTAATTATTTTGTTATTCCCTTTAATTTCGAAGCATCACTTGAACTTTTTAATCATAATAATCTTAGCCAGATTTTTTATCGGGTTTAAAAATAATTTGTACATTAAAAGACAAAGCAAATCATGTCAGTTTATTGGGTCTAAACTGACCAAAAAAATAAAATAAACCAAAATACGCAGAAAATCACTATTCCTGTCTAAAAAAATACGCAAAAAATCCCGACATAAAATTATTAGGATTAAAAAAGTTTAGGTGGTATTTCAAAATTAAAATAAAAAATAAAATAATTACATAGATGGTTGTTACCTGATTGGTGACCTGCTATAGCAGGTGAAAGGACCAATTTCAAAAAATTTAAAAACTTACAGGACCAAATTAAAAAGTCAAAACATACGGGACCAATTTCAAAACGATGCAAAGTTACAGGACTATAAAAAAACTTAATCCCTAAGAAAAATTTATCAAGGTTGTCATTAATGATACTTTTGATTTGGGCTTTCAAAATTAAGATTCATCCTGAAGTTATGGGTCTTGGAAATATAGTCATTGTTAATAATAAATCATTGAATCAAAACTGTATTAAAATTGAATATTTGAAAATGAAAGATCTACTATGTGTTGTGGATGAATATAAAAGAAATATATGATCACCTGAAGATGGTCGTTCTTCCAAAATCCCATTACGATTAGCTCCACGTACATCTACAAGATTACACAATTGCTAATGGAATACAATGCGGTTATGTTCAGAATTATTTCTCAATTAAAATTATGTGATGAAATCATAACTGATGATATTATGCTTAAGACATTCTCAACTTTTTATATCTTGAATATGCTCCTGCAGCAGCACTATCGAGAAAAATGTGTTAAGAAATATTCTGAACTAATTATTTGTCTTCTTTTGACCAAACAAAATAATAAATTATTGTTAAAAATTATGAGTTATGACCCACTAATTCTAGTCCATTCCCTAAAGGAATGCGCCTAATCACAAAATTATGGATGTGGGTGGACGCGGTTGTGATAGAATACTCCATATAATTATATAAATTATAATTGTGATTAGAAATAAGTTGTCTCTCAAAAGAAGGACAATGGAGAAAATAAAAGGTACGTGGATAAATGTTACATGTGTGGCGTTGAAGGTCATTAACTCCGTATCTATATATCAATTGCAAATAACAAAGCATCTTGTAAAATATTGTTAGGCATCCTTGAAAATGAAGGATGAAAATATTGATACTAATCATGTTGATGAGAATAATGCTTATAATGGTGATGATAAAGATCCATTCTTCCTGAAGAAGTAATGGACGTCAAATATTGTGATTAAATAATGATGGTGATGTTTGTCTAATTGATACTACACACACTATACATAATAACAAAATATTCTTTTCTCATTTGAATGAGGGGGAGACAAATGTTAATATTATAAATGGTAGTGTAATCTTGATTGATGGCTCTAGAAGAGCTACTATATTTCTTCATGGAAGAACTAAATTTGTTATATGTAATGCGCTATTGTCTGTCAAGTCTTAAAGATATTGATTGAGTTTAAAAATATTCGCAAAAATGGGTATCATTGAAACTCTACATGAGATAAAATAGTTTATGTGATCCTTGAACTAAAGTATGTGAACTAGAAGGTTACTAAATTATACAATTGCAACAAGTTGCAAATAAATTAACGGACATGTTTAGTGACTCTAAAAGGTTACTAAATTACATATTCCTGCAAAATATGTTTTAGTTAAGATTCATATCCCAGAAGGACAAATAGCGAGTGTTAATAAATTTAAAACACGCCTGAAGCGTGGGAAGTTCTCTTAGTTCCAAGGATTAAAATCCTCTCAAGAAAAGAGTATTAAAATAAACAAAAATTGCACATAGTAGAAAAATTCAACCTCCTAAAGAGGTTTCCTCTTATGATGTTCCTAAAGAGCTAGTTCCTAAAGAAAAATGAATTTGTGAAATAATGAGGCACTAGGTAGCCCAATTATTCCCCCGAAGTGGATATGGTCATGACTACCTCTATTTTTAACAACTAGTGTGTGGGAAATAATAAAAATTTCCCATCTCAAGAAGATTCATTATGCAAAGATATATTTCTATATCACGACCACAGTGAACCTAGCAGCCTAGTTGACTAACTACACATTTTATGAAGATTATTTTTTGGCATTAGGGGGAGATAAGAATGCAAAATTAAATGAATGCCGGGAAATTTAGTAAATGAAAAAGATCTTCAATATCTAGACCCAAACACTAGTCAAACTGAACAAGAAGCTCAAAATATAATTTAACTTACAATATTTCAGCAGGTAGTCTGCCAGATGCATTTACTAATCATAAAGGAGTGAATAGATCACATATACCTATCGTATATACATAACAAAGTGTAGAGGTTACAATGAAATCAAATATATATATTGATGCTCCTACATGCCAGAAGCGTAAATGAACCTTTACACGCCAGAAGCATAAAGAACCTCATAACAAGAAAGATACAAATCCGTGGTAAATCAAAACTAGCTAGAAATTAAGTCACTCCAATCTCCTGATGAGATACATCTTGAAGAAAAAAAAATCCTAGTAATGAAGCACGTGCACAAAATAATCAAAATACTAGGATTGCGGAACGACCAAATCAAAATATATGGGAAATGATGATGTTCTGGTTTATATGAATTTTATAAATACATGAGACACTTACAATACAATATTATGTTGTCGACAACATATTCATGTCCACTGTTGCTTTTACTATCACAAATAAAAATCTGGATCCAGTACCTAAGTTGGGTGAAAGAAGCACCTTGACTAGGTGAAATAGTAAGAAGCAAATTGTGGCAGAGTTAGACTCGCTAAACAAAATAAAGTGTTGATTCTATTATACGTGCACCCTGAAGTGTGTATTTGTACGAAAATAAAATGAGAACAACAAGGTGGTGAGGTACAAAGCGAGATTAATAACTCAAGGGTTTTCGTAGAGACCCAATATTAATCAAACATAGTCTCATGTTACGAATAAAGTAATGTTCCGCTATTTAATATCTCTAGCAGTAAATATGAAAATTTGAGAATGCTTTAAATGATGCAATCACTACATATTTATACGGTTATCTTGAAAATGAATTTATATGAAAATCCTAAAGGATTTAATATGTCTAAATCTTGTCAATCAACCCAAAGGAAGATTATTCTATTAAATTACATATTTATTTTTTTGTATGGGCTCAAATAATTTGGACGTAAGTGGCAACCTAGTTTAAGAAGGCTATATCATTGACCCAAATAAGTCCATATATTTTCATAAAGAAAAATGAGTCAAAATTTGTGGTTGTTGCAAAATATGTTGATGACCTCAATTTTTAATTGGAATACCTGAAGAGATCCAAGGGAAAGTTATATGCTTAAAGAAAGAATTTGAGATCAAAGATTTTGTAATTATTAACTTCTGTCTTGATTTACAAATTGAACATATAGAATGTGGAGTTTTTGTCCATCAAATTACTTATACCCTGAAGGTACTAAACAAATTTACTTGGAAAATGTGCATCCAATGAGTACCCAATGGTCATTCGATTGTTTGATCCTAATACGGATCCTTTTAGACCGCGGAAGAAAAGTGAGGAGATACTTGGTCCTTAAGTAACATATCTTAATATAATTGGCGGATTAATAGATCTTGCTAATTGTACAAAATGAAATATATTTCACCGATATTTTTATCCATCTTCGAATATTTAATTTATTTAACCAATGTTACAGATGACTAGAGGTTTGCGAGGATTGCGCAACAGTATATTTGGCAAAGGCAATTCAAGTAGATCTAGTTCCACATCCCGTGACAATGAAGAAGATGAAGAGACTACTCAAGTACCAGCACCAAATCTAGGTTCAGATGAATCAATGAACGAAGAGGCAGATGATGATACGAATGAGGAATCGATGAATGAGGAACAAGAGGCTGCAGAGTTGGCCAACCATGCTCCACAATCCACCCGACTAGCTATCTGGACGTGGCAGGGAGTGTATGTTAGACCATATTTAAAAAGATAATATTTAATTATATATGTGTGTAACACTTTTTTAATTTTACAGGTTGATGCCCACTAATAAGGTATCAAGAATAATTAGAAATATCATGTCCAGCACATGGAGTTGGGTGGCTACACTTTCGCTAAGGTGTCCGATCAAAGGAAAGACGAGTGGTGGGAAACCTTCCAGGTATATATATGTTAACTAATCTCATATTTTTATATATTTCTAACTAGCTACTTAATTTAATGTCGTTTATATATATATATTTAGCGGGAAGTCGCATGGGATGAGCAGACTAAGGATAAAAATGACATCAGAGAAAAGTGGAAATCAAGGGCAAAAAAGCGATATTCTGATCTTCTCAATCGTTGGAAGAGGTTGAACGCTAATGATGAGACTGTGAAGCCCTCGTGGGATGAACGTGTATGGAATGCACTGAAGTAATACTGGGACCGATCGGAAGTGAAGGCTAAGAGCGATTAGTGTCGGCGAAATAGGTTGTCTAAGGGGTCTAAGCATAGTGGTGGTTCAAAGGGAGCTGCAGAATATGCATGGGAATACGCAAGTAGTTTTTGTGATATTTTAATTACTTAATTACAATAATAATTAATTATTAACAAACTGCATCTAAATTTAGTTTAAGACAAATGGAAGCCTCCCAACTGTATGGGACCTCGTGACACATTTCCACAAACAAGAAGGAAAGGAACTCACGTACGACGACATGGAAGCCACACTTGTAAGTGCTTGAATTTGTTTATTCACTTTATGTACTACTTAATTAAGGAGTTAATAATATATTTAATTTTAAATATCAAAATATTTGTATGTTCAGAGAGTCAGAGGGGAGTCATTTCGGCCACCATTAGCCATTCATTCAAAAAGAAAGGAGAAAAAAAAAAAAAGTTGAGCCAGCTGTATACGGAATAGGTGCCATACGCCCACGGAAAGCATAAAGGTCTCGGACAAATGACGAACATGGGGCACATTCAATCTGGCCCAGGTGGGAGCTCAAGTGGCACTAGTATTGGCGACTACTCGCAGACTGATATGGAACGTTTGCTGGCGTAAGAACGACAAGAACGATAGGAGATGGCTAGGAAGTTTCAGGAGGAAATGGAGCGGCGGGAGTAGCTTATCCTCGAATCGAAATGGAGCGGCGGAGCAAAATTTTATGCCCCAAATGGTGGCAGATTATCGAGGGTTCCGTGTAAACCCACCCAGTGGTCTTTACCCTCAAAGATCGCGAGACGGGATTTATTCCCCAAAGAAAGAAAGAGAGCGAGATTTATTCCCTCAAAGAGACCGGTGGAAGCCCGCAGCAGGCCGTGCGGTAGTCCTCATCGGCCAGGACTCTTTACCCAAATAGAGCCGGTGGCGGCCAAAGAAGAAAGCCCAGTACCCGAGGTTAAAGGCCGTTCGCCATATATTTTCCCCTTATCCCTCATATCCGAAAGTGTCTCTATTGATGGGTATTCTACTATTCCCGCTAACCCTTCCGGTGGTTTTTCTTCCTATTGGCGGTCCCAAAGGTTTCTTGGCGTCTCGTGCTCGGCGTCGTTCAAATAATGTTCCATTTAATGATCTTCTCGTTAATCCCAACAATGAATATCAGCCTCATGATGATGATGATGTAGATTTGAATGACTGATAGCTATCTTGATGATTTTATATTTCTAAATACTTTGTTATGTTTTTTTTTAGTTTTTGAATATTTGTCACATTTGTTTGTTATGATCATTATTAGTTATGAATATTATTGATGGATCTCTCCGATTAGTTTATGAGAATTGGTCTATGAGATTTGATATATATATATATATGTGCACATGTAGGTTAATAGTGAAAAAAATATAAAAGTGATTATTTAACAATTTTATTAACAATAATTAATAAAAAGATATAGTAAACTATATAATTGACAATTATTTTTAAAATATTTTAATGAAAATGAGTGTACATATATATTTTGTTAGTTAATAGTGTACATATATATAGAATATTAAAATATCATTTAAAAAAAATATTCATGTTAATAAATATATAAAAGAATATAAATTATATATTTTTAATTTTATTATAAATATTTCGATCAAATATATATAATAAATATATAAGAAATGACATATATATACATATATAATATATAATACATAACATATACATACATATATAAGAAATAATATATAAATATACAATACATACATATATATAATATATACAATTAGAAAGACATTATTGACAAGTAACAAGCCGTGCCAAACGGTTTGGCAAAACACGCAAAGCCTCCACATACCGGGAGGTTGCGTGTTCCAGTTCCAATTTTGATTTTTTCTTCCAGATAACGAGGGTCATTTACCCTCGTTAAAATGCTCATATAATTGGACGAGGGTCCTAATTAAACCCTCGCTAATTTTGCGTGCAAAATTAGCGAGGGTTTTGCGGCCCTCGTTAAATGTGCGAGGCTTTTGGCGAGGGTGGCTGAATCTCGCCAATCTGACACGCGTCAGTCCCTCGTCAAAGCCCTCTTTAATTTAACTAGGGTTTAAAAAATCCCTCGTTAAGCAATTCCCGACGCACATTTTGGGGAGGGATATTTTCTCTCTTTAAAACCCTCTCTAAACAGTTATTCCTCTTTAAAATCCTCTCTAACACCCTCTTTAAATTACACATATTTTGTGGTGCATATCATATATGATGTTGTTGTTATATACGAGTAAATTACACTTTTGATCCCAAGTGAATTTGAGGCTATGAAAATTGTCATTTTTCTAACAAAAGTGGTCCCATGGCTTTTTTTTCATCAAAAAACTAATAGACGAACAGCGTGTATAGCACGCGCTGTTAGTTCTTAGATTTTAATGAATTCCTTTTATTTTAATAAAGTAATTCCACGATTTAAAAAAAAATATTCAAGAACAATGAAAATGAAAAAAAACAACCAAATATTCAAGTACCCATACTATTTTTCCGATCCCCATTTTTCACATAATATTTGAAAAAATGTCACTCATTACTCCATTCGTTAACCACAAATGTTTCTCCTCTCTTCCAGTTTCCAAAAGTACCCTTTGATTTAGAAAAAAATACCCATAATTTATTACTTTACTATTAATTAAAAAGGAAGAAAAGGAAGTATACTATTAAGAAAAGGAAGACTTATACCGGGATGGAGGGAGTATATATTCTCTTTTAGATTTTACATAAATTATTACTAAGTTTTTTGTAATTTTTTAGATTATATATAATTTTTTTATTTTTTTATTATGTAAAGTATCTATTTATATATTTTAGTTTTTTTAGATTATATGCAAATTATTATTAGTTTGATTTTTTAAATTATATACAAATTTTATGTATATTTTAATTTTTAAAATTATACATGAACTATTACTTGGTTTTAAAAGATATTTTTTTGTATTTTAAATAACTTACAGACTAATATATATATATATATATATATATATATATATATATTAGATTTAAAAAACTGTTACTTGATTTGAAAAAATATATATTCTTCAAAAATATTTTTATTATTATTTAGTTTTGTAAATATTCTTTTAAAAATATACTTAAATTATGTTTTTCTATATTTTTATAATTTTTAAATTTTACATAAATTATTGTTTAGTTTTGAAATATTCTTTTGAATTTCTAATCATATTCAAATTTTTTATATAATTTTACAAATAATTTATGAATTTATGAATTATTTTTTTGCATAATTAATTAATTTTTATTATTATTAGATACTTAACGGACGTGACTAAATTTGCAAAAAAAAAGGACCAAAGAAAAATGTGAGACCATATTTGTTATTGAAATATTCACATGGGAACAAACTGCGCCCAATTTACTCATAAATATAATTTGTAAACTGACACTTAAAGGGAAAAAGAAGAATCTACATTATTGGGTTTGAAAACAACCCTTAAGTTACACGGCAGATTTTCAAAATAATTTTGAAGACTTGATAAAAAAAATATGTTTCTGGATAGCATTAGCCAGTTACTAAAAGCTATTTACGATTTATTGTATTCTAATTTTTTTAATTATGAAACGACTTAAAATGTAAGTCTAGTAGGAGATGCAGATCTATCATCTATGTCAAAAATGGTGTTCCACTCTATATTTAATACTTAAATGGAATTTTGAAAAACATCCAACAAACCACCATAATTATTAATCCAAACACAAAAGGTTGAATACATTTTGGAACATGAAATTAACATTGAAGAATGGAACTGCTTATATAAGGGAGCGTTATGTTAAGATGTCTAATTATCAAGGATGGGCCAGTTTTAGGGCCACTAGTCCCTATAGAAATTTTAATTTTTTGATAAAAATATTATAAAATTCAGTATATTATTTAATAAAAATAAAAACCCGCATCTTTCTTAAAATTTATAACTATTTAATAATTTATATATGTATTTGTTTTCATTTGTTACAAATTTGAAGGATCGAAAGTTCAATTTTTATGATAAATTATATGTTTTAACAGTATTAATACAAAATGAACTCGATAAGTTCCGGACATTTTGAAAAGAAATTCTGAATCTGTCGGTTCATATTTTGAAAAGAAAAGAGAATTAATAGTGACAACAATGCCAACACTATGCCAAAAACTGGATACGACAACGGGTAATCCCCGTTGTCGTATCTGTTTTTCCCCCGTTGTGGATGCTGGTGTTGTCGTAGGTTCCGGACATTTGACAACGGGTAATCCCCGTTGTCGTAGGTGTTTATTACAACGACTTTTACCCGTTGTGTTAACTCATAGTAACCCGTTGTCGTAGGTGTTTATTACAACGGTTTTTACCCGTTGTGTTAACTCATAGTAACCCGTTGTCGTAGGTGCTTATTACAATGGTTTTTACCCGTTGTGTTAACTCATAGTGACCTGTTGTAGTAGGTGTTTATTACAACGGATTTTACCCCGTTGTCTTAACTCATAATAACCTGTTGTGGTATGTGTTTATTACAATAATTTTTACCTGTTTTTAATATTATTTTTGGGCCCGTTGTTTTATTTTTTCTATTGTTTTAGAATATGAATATAGTATATTTTTTTACTAAATGCAACAAATACTAAAATTTCGTACAATTAAATAATCAATTCATACATTGTTCAAAATAAGTAATAAAAATGTAAATCCAACTTCAAGATAAGAACTTGTACAAAATCACAAAAACAAACTATTTTTAGCTTTCATCTTCCGACCACCGCTACTGATCATCAACAATGTAATTTGATAGACATTTGGCCCAATCCTTCCGTACTTCATCAATTTCTTTTCCGGGGTAAATCTTTTGTGAGAACTGTGAAAATGTAAACAAAAAATTGAAATAAGTGACCACATCAATTTAGAATACACACATAATCAACACAAACTATTCTTACCACAGCTTGCATCGAATCCATGTTCAAGAAAACAATATTATTGGCTGACTTATGCTTCTAATATTTGAAATGGAAACAATGTGTCCAAGAACTTTGCCCAAACTACCTGCTTTATACATCTAATGACAGCAAAAAATCCAATTTCCAAACTCAATTGCATTTCAGATCACCTAAGTACCATAGCATCTAACTATTTCCTGCCCCATAAATCAAACAAGAGAATACAAAAATAAACCAACTCTAGTAGTCAGATCTAAATCAGTAAAACAAAATCCAACACCTAAAATAATCCTCAGCAAGATCTATCACAACCCCTTTCTACTAACCAACCGCGAAAATCAGCAAATCAATTGAAGAACAAGTGTGTGATTAACGATCATGCAACAATTGAACAATTAAAATGCGAATTTCAGGAATCGAATAGAGGTGAATCTGAGAGAGGAAGTACCAGCTGGATTTAAGATCAGATGCGTCTTATCTCTCCGCAGGGCGGGGGCGTCAAGATTGAGTACCTATTAATCATCAAGAAAATCATGATATCCTCGAATACCTACTTTCCTAACGAATATAGCAAACATCAACAATCTCATGAGCATGAGTACATAACTGATGCAGTCTATTGCTCTTTAAATTCAAAAGACCACTCATCACTGAAAAATATAGAATCTCTAGGGCTGAATATATCACCTACTTGATTTATTCAAACATATTTTTTGCTCGTAAACGACCCAAACAACCTATTATGCATAAGATTGATATGAGGAGAGGCATTACCGTGGTTAACTGACTACCGAGAGCATTAACGTGTACAATTCATAGTTCAAGTATGAAACATTATACTAAAATCAACAACTGAAATTACACATCCAAGATGCCAAACACAACAGAAACCATAAAAAAACATCAAACGTTTTAACCACCATAGAGAATTTACAAACTATATGAATTATAGATAGAAACCACTACAACCTTCTTGATTATAGATCTTCCTCAAGAAACAAAATAACACAAAGAAGCACAAACATATCCCCTCTAAGACAGAAAATTCAGTACTACTGCAATCCCACATCCACCACAGAAACGAAACATAGGCATAAACACTAGACTTACTTTGAACTCTAGATTATTTCATTATCATTTCTTCATATTCAATTGAGCATTGTTAACTCTTAATTGAAACTGAAGTGTAGCTAACCAAAACAATGGAAACATGAGGCTAAAAGATAAAAGGAGTAAATAGGCTTTTGTTTCACCTACAACAGATTTAAAAAACCAACTCTAACAATGCTTATGAACTTTAATCACTAAATCATTTAATAAATCATTTAATTATTGCAATCTCAACATTATACAATAATACAATATTCCTTCAGTATTCCATCTCATTGCTATGGCCACTAATACTGACCAACTCAAGTTAAACCATATTTAAATCTCAAAACAAACACACATCATTTCTATTTATCAAGATCTTGAAATCTAGATTTCAAAATCTTCAAAATCCCAAACTAGGCATACCCTTAGAATTGCTTAATCCAAAAGCAAAAACTTGATAAAGAAAAAAATCAGAAAGAGAAGAAGTTCAATCTGGGTAACAAACTACTTGAATCTGCATAGTTCAAGTGGTGCAATCAATGCAGCTTTATTAGTTTTTATAAAATAAAACTAAGAAAAAATCGTAGGAGTTCAATATGAGAAACCAAGAGCAGCAGCCCCATCATTTTCTTAGATATATAAACAGAAATAATGTTTCAGAATACCTGATCAATAGCGACAACTACATCTGCAACAAATCCACCGAATAATCTGTACAGTGCCTTATACACAGCAATCCTACATAGATACAAACACACATGCACCACTTAATTTATATATCTGAGAATACTACATGGCTGGTTTATGTCCAAAAGTGCAACTAGACAGTAAAAGCATATCACCTAGCACGGGGTGCCATTCCACAGTTTCCACTTGCTCTTCCGAATTCATATCCATGCATTCGCACAGGAATCCCATTATTACCAGCTGCAATAGCTGTTGTATGACTGGTTAAAAATATTGTCAAGTGAAGTTAGATGATTGAAACATATAGATGGTGTATTAGGGGAAGTATTGAATAGGTCAATATTCTTTGTATTTAGGATACACTTGTATTTATCCTTTTGATTGATTTCCTATAATTATGGAGATCTTGTTGTAATCCCCTTGTATATATTAATGGAATTCTCTAATCACCAATTATCTGTGATCTCATATCTATTCTCACATGGTATCACGCCAAACTCACCTTAATCCCTAATCTTTTTCACGCCGTCGTCCCTCTCTTCGGCGTCTTCTCCAATTCACGCACTGGTCTCCTGCGTTTTCTCTCCCTCTTTTTCGCGATCTTCCAGCGCAAAAACCGGTCCCCTTCGCTGTGCTCCTGCTCGCAGTATCTCTCAACCGTGGCCACCACAAACGCTTCTGCCGTTTCATCCACCACCGCCATGATCCATCTTGTCCCAATTAGACTCTCCTCGCCTACTTATCTCATGTGGAAGTGCCAATTTCTCTCCATGGCCGCTACATATGAGATGCTCGACATTATCACCGGTGCTTCTATCGCGCCATCCCCAACCCTAACCGACGCAGCCGGCGTCGAAGCTCCGAACCCCGCGTACACCGCGTGGTTCCTTCGTGATCAAAAACTACTTGGTGTTCTGTTTGCCACTCTCGAACCTGAAGCAATGGCCGAAGTTTTGGACTGCAAGTCTTCTCGTCCAGCATGGCTTGCCCTTGAATCCGTGTATGCCAATGCCTCCACGGCCCGCGCGAATCAACTTCGGGAGGAATTGTTATCTCTACGCCGTGAGTCTCTTTCTGTCATTGATTATGGTAAAAACTTTAAATCTTTGTGTGATCAGTTATCTGCTATTGGAAAACCGGTTGACGAGGGTGATAAAAGCCATTGGTTTCTTCGTGGACTCGGATCTATATTTGCGAATTTTGCCGACACCAGGATGGCTATGACACCTGTCCCTCCGTTTCGTGATCTCCTGCATCAAGCCATTCAATTTGATCTTATGAATAAAGCCATGGAAGGGTCCCCTCCTGCTCCAGCTGCTTTTGTTGCCTCAAACTCTAATGATAGAGGTGCTAGTAATTCTCGCCAACAACAGGGCAACAATCGTGGGGGGCAGCAGCCCGGGCAAACCCGAAATCAGAATGGTGGAGGTCGTGGAGGTCGAAGAACCTACATCCCGCGTTGCCAGCTTTGTCGGGGGGAGCACTATGCTGATAAGTGTCCCCAATACTTGCATCTGCAAAGCCGTGTGAGTGGGTCTTCCTCTCGCGCTCCGGCTCCCTCGGCTAATCTTGCTCAGGCTTTTCGTGCTGCTTGCAACATCTCGGACACTAACTCTGCCCCGGATTGGTATGTGGACTCTGGAGCATCTGCTCACATTACTTCTCAGCCGTCTGCACTGGATTCCTTTGAACCGTATTCTGGTAATGGTTCGGTCATTGTTGGTAATGGCAATGCTCTTTCTATATCTCATATTGGTTCTGCTCGTATTACTCCTAATGTTAATTTGTTAGATGTGTTGGTGGTTCCTCACATTACTAAGAACCTCTTATCTATTAGCAAGCTGACATCGGATTATAATGTTGATGTTGTGTTTTCTGACAAATACTTTGCCATTCAGAATCGGGTGACAAAAGCAATACTGGCTCAGGGCAGGTGTGAGAAGGGGCTTTACATTCTGGAGAAGGGTAGCTCGGCTTTGGTTGCTGCTTTACGTTCCAAAGATTTATGAGCTAGTTTTGAATTATGGCACTTACGCCTAGGACATGTTTCCTTTTCTGTCATTTCATTGCTTAATAAGTTAGGACACTTATCTGTTACATCCTTATTACCAAACCCTGATGTTTGTTCACCTTGCCAGTTGGCCAAAAGCAAGAAATTACCTTTTCCGTTAAATGATAAATGTGCTTCTAATGTTCTTGATATGGTGCATTGTGATTTGTGGGGACCAGCCCCGGTTACTTCTTCTTTTTTTATCGATATTATGATGTGTTTGTTGATGATTTTTCACGTTTTTCATGGTTGTATCCTATGCGTACGAAATCTGAGTTCTATGATGTTTTCATGCGTTTTCATGCTTTTGCTTGCAATCAATTCTCAACAACTATGAAGGTTTTTCAATCAGATGGGGGTACCGAATTTCTGAACAAACGTGTTAGTGACTTTATACATCAGCATGGCATTCATCATCGTATTTCTTGCCCATACACACCACAATGTAAATGGACGAAAGCGAACGCAAGCATAGACATTTTTCAAAACAGTCTTTCTATGTTATTTCATGCTTTTGCTCCAAAATCTTTTATGGTTTGATCGTTTTACTCTGAGCGGTTCACGTAATTAATCGGCTCCCTTCTTCCGTCTTGGAAAACAAATCGCCTTATGAATTACTCTTTAATTGTGCGCCAAATTATGCCATATTCAAACCATTTGGTTGCAGGGTTTTTCCTTATCTTCGGAATTATGCAGAAAATAAATTGTCTCCTCGTAGCCGTCCGTGCATCTTTTTGGGATACTGTAGTGCACACAAGGGTTTTCGGTGTTTCGATCCTGTTTCCGCTAAGGTATTCATTACTCGACATGCTCAGTTTGACGAACAGGTGTTTCCCTTTTCAGGCCATACCCCTACACAGTCCAAAGAGCTAAGCATTTCGAGTTTTATTGATATGAGTTCATCGCCGTCTCCTGTTGCTAGTGACTCGTCGCCTCACTTGCATCAGCCTTCGTCGAGTCCGTGTCGCCTCTGTCTTGACACGGACTGCCCGGCTTTCTACTCACACAAAATACGCCTATGCGGCCTCTCCAATGGCACCGGTCCGGTCATTGCGGCCCGATCCATGACCTCCCGTGCAACCCGATCCACTTGTGCGGCCCAACGCCGCGAAAGCCGACCCGAAGAACCCGTGGCACCCCCTATCCAAATTTCCCCAACCCCATGATCACTCGAGCTAGGGCAGAATTTTAAACCAAGGTATCCTGTTGATATTGCATCCACTGCTCTTCTTTCGGCTCTCGTTGCCTCTTCTGAGCCTAAGGGTTTCAAATCTGCCTCTAAATCTCCTCATTGAGTCAGTGCCATGCAAGAAGAAATTGATGCACTTAATGAAAATCACACTTGGGATTTAGTGCCGCGTCCGCCTAATGCCAACATTGTCGGGTCTAAATGGGTGTTTCGAACCAAGTTTTGCTCGGATGGTTCAATCGAGAGACACAAAGCTCGTCTTGTGGCTCAGGGGTTTACTTAGGTTCAAGGCTCAGATTTTCATCACACATTTAGTCCGGTTGTCAAGGATACAACAGTTCGGATTATTCTGGCATTATCTGTTCATCACAACTGGCCTCTTCATCAGTTGGATGTGAAGAATGCATTTTTGAATGGTGTCTTACAAAGCCCGCGTTCATGTCCCAACCTCCAGTGCCGTTGATCCTAGATACCCGATCATGTGTGTCGGTTGAAGAAGGCTCTCTACGGTCTTCGCCGGGCTCCTTTGCTTTGGTTTCAACGCTTCACCTCGATCTCTGTTGTCTTTGGGCTTCCGTCGACTCAATCGACTCCTCACTTTTTTACCTTCTAAAAGGTATATCGGGTTATATATCTCCTTCTTTATGTCGATGACATTATTATTACAGAATTATCGGGATATGCTCACCGCTTCATTGCTCAGACTTAATCGAATTAGCCATCAAAGATCTCGAAATTAAATTATTTCTTGGGGCTTGAGATTTCTTACACATCCGATGGCTTGTTTGTGGGGCAAGCTAAGTATGCCCATGATATTCTAAAGCGTCATGGACATGTTGACCCAGAAACCAATTGCCACTCCTTTTGATTCTTTGGAAATCTTTGGTTAAGACAGTGCTCGGTTTGAGATCCAACACTTTATCGATCTTTAGTGGGGACCTTACAATATTTGACTATCACTAGGCGGATCTTTTTCTTTACCGTCAACTCCGTTAGTCAATTTCTCCACTCTCCTATCGATGATCACTTCTTCGCCAAAAAAAGGATTCTCCGTTATGTGAAAAGGCACCATTCACTATGGTTTGTCCTTTACTCATCGTCCAGAAAAGTCTATTGTGGGATATTCTGATGCAGATTGGGCTCGATGTGTTGAAACAAGCCGTTCCACTTATGGCTATTCCATCTTCTTAGGTGGTAATCTTGTTTCTTGGAGTGCAAAGAAACAACCTCTCATTGCCTGCTCGAGCCGCGAATCCACTACCGTGCCCTAGCCAATGCCGCCTCGGAAGTCGTTTGGTTATGCAACTTGCTTCATGAGCTTCGACAACTTCCTCCGGATCGTCCAGTGCTTTTATGTGACAACAAGAGCGCTATATTTCTCAGTCAAAATCCTATTGCCCATAAACGGGCAAAGCACATTGACATAGATTGCCACTTTGTTCGTGAACTTGTCTCATCAGGAAGGTTGCACACTCAGTTTGTCCCTACTAATCTTCAATTAGCGGACATATTCACCAAGAGTCTTCCACGACCAGCCTTTGAGTTTTTACGCTCCAAGCTTTGCGTTTGTCTTCATCCCACGCAACGCTTGACGGAGGGTATTAGGGGAAGTATTGAATAGGTCAATATTCTTTGTATTTAGGATACACTTGTATTTATCCTTTTGATTGATTTCCTATAATTATGGAGATCTTGTTGTAATCCCCTTGTATATATTAGTGGAATTCTCTAATCACCAATTATCGGTGATCTCATATCTATTCTCACATGGTGGAATTAAGAAAAGGAAAAAAAACAAGGTAAAGTGTATAGGAAAGAATGTCACCTGCTCGGGTGACATGTGGACTGCAAATTCATTGATTAGATGACGGTAGCTGCAGAGTTTCTTGTAAGTTCCTTCGTCAAAAAGCATATCTAGAAGCATATCATGCCTCTTCTCTAGATGTTTGGCATAGGATATGACCAAATCACTGAAAGAAAAATAAGAACAGGGGAAAACATTATTTTAGTTTATTGAATTTTTTAACAGAAAGTAAAGTTTCTTAAAACCAGAAAAAGAAAATATATGTGATGTTAGCGGTTAAAAGAGATTCCCCAACAATAAGGAGTTCTCTACTCATGTCAAATGTCATTGGCACGAACACATGATAAATGCATCTCCTAATTTGTCTAATATGAACTTAAAATGGAGCAAGACGACTTCAAAATCGATTCATTCCTTCTTCCAATTTCAATTTTCCTCCCATAATTACACCTAAAACCCTTCAAAAATAAAAACATTTAAATATCCCCATACTTAGGGTTTCGGTTCCCACTTAGGGTTAGAATTAGAGATCACCGGTGACTCGGCGGGAGAAAAGCGTGACAATGGCGAGAACTCCAAAGACTGAGCGAGTGGACAACCTACATCGATTGTCTGCGAGTGGAATGCTCGACTAAGCAATGGACTACGGGCGGCGGATGGCGAGTGGAATGCGCTTGAGTAAGTGACGACGGGCGGCGGCGGACAGCAAATGAAGTTTGAGGGTTTGGAGAGGAAATTTTTTCGTTGTGCCCTAACCCGAGCTAAGCGATATAGAAAATGGGAAAGGGAGGCTAAAATTTTTTCAAGTGTTGTATTTATACTTTAATTAAATATTAATATTAAAAAAAAAAGGCAATAGTATAAGACAATGGGTAATAAAACCCGTTGTCTTTGGGTCTAAATCCCGCATTTCTCGGATACTACAAACCGGTTTAATCAATACCCGTTGTCTTTTCTCCGTTGTCGTAGCTGCCAGTTTGGCATAGTGCAAAGAATCCGTCAAAAATCTTACACCTATAAGTTTGTCTTCTCTTTAAACAATTACTAGTATTTTCTCCCGTGTGATGCACCTTTATTAAAATTTGTATGAATATTTTGTTATTTACTTTACATTAAAATTGTATGAATATTTATTTGACATGAATTATAAATAATATTATTGTATTGTAATTATATTAGGACATTAATGTGGCTATGATTGACATCAAACTACTTATGATTTGGGGTTGGTGAGAGTTAATGAAGAACAAAGGGAATGTTCTTCATTAAAGTGGTGATGATGTTCTTTAATGCATGATATTTAAAGTATTGGAAAGCAATAAATTGAAAGAGTGTTTGGGCCAAAGACCTCTTTTTTGGCTAATAAATCCTCTGTATTCAATGAGAATGTTGGAACCCCTTCATGTGCTTTAATTACATGTATTTATACTACAAACTCTTGGGCTAAATTTTTTCCAAGTGTTGTATTTATACTTTAATTAAATATTAATATTAAAAAAAAGGGGGCAATAGTATAAGACAACGGGTAATAAAAACCGTTGTCTTTGGGTGCAAATCCCCGCATTTCTACTGGATACGACAACCGGTTTAATCAATACCCGTTGTCTTTTCTCCGTTGTCGTAGCCAGTTTTTGGCATAGTGCAAAGAATCCGTCAAAATCTTACACCTATAAGTTTGTCTTCTCTTTAAACAATTACTAGTATTTTCTCCCGTGCGATGCACGGATTTAAAATTGTATGAATATTTTGTCATTTACGGACATTAAAATTGTATGAATATTTATTTGACATGAATTATAAATAATATTATTGTATTGTAATTATATTAGGACATTAATGTGGCTATGATTGACATCAAACTACTTATGATTTGGGGTTGGTGAGAGTTAATGAAGAACAAATGGAATGTTCTTCATTAAAGTGGTGATGATGTTCTTTAATGCATGATATTTAAAGTATTGGAAAGCAATAAATTGAAAGAGTTTTTGGGCCAAAGACCTCTTTTTTGGCTAATAAATCCTCTGTATTCAATGAGAATGTTGGAACCCCTTCATGTGCTTTAATTACATGTATTTATACTACAAACTCTTGGGCTAAAAATTTTCCAAGTGTTGTATTTATACTTTAATTAAATATTAATATTAAAAAAAAGGGGGCAATAGTATAAGACAACGGGTAATAAAACCCGTTGTCTTTGGGTGCAAATCCCCGCATTTCTACTGGATACGACAACCAATTTAATCAATACCCGTTGTCTTTTCTCCGTTGTCGTAGCCAGTTTTTGGCATAGTGCAAAGAATCCGTCAAAATCTTACACCTATAAGTTTGTCTTCTCTTTAAACAATTACTAGTATTTTCTCCCGTGCGATGCACGAATTTAAAATTGTATGAATATTTTGTTATTTACGGACATTAAAATTGTATGAATATTTATTTGACATGAATTATAAATAATATTATTGTATTGTAATTATATTAGGACATTAATGTGGCTATGATTGACATCAAACTACTTATGATTTGGGGTTGGTGAGAGTTAATGAAGAACAAAGGGAATGTTCTTCATTAAAGTGGTGATGATGTTCTTTAATGCATGATATTTAAAGTATTGGAAAGCAATAAATTGAAAGAGTGTTTGGGCCAAAGACCTCTTTTTTGGCTAATAAATCCTCTGTATTCAATGAGAATGTTGGAACCCCTTCATGTGCTTTAATTACATGTATTTATACTACAAACTCTTGGGGTATAGCCCCTCTAGGGCCCTAGGGTCTAGGCATTTAATGGCTCGCAGGGAGCATTAAATGGCGCCGACTTCGGTTATTGGGCGGAGTGTTCCAGCTGAACTGTGGGGCGACCTTCTTGCCTTGGGTTGCTCGCCGGAGGTCGCTGACACTATACCCGAGGTCACTGACTCAAACTTCAAGGTCGCTCATCTGATTTTTCCTTATTAGGGAGTCCTGTTTTAATCGCTTTTTGAAGGCCAGAGGACAGCTTCCCTTTGGGGAAAGTCTCCTCTAATCCGACTTACTTCCCGAAATTCAGGTATGCAGGTGCTGCCATTGGGAACCTGTGCCTCGCCAAGGTCGCGACCCGGGGTCCCGTTAGTTCGTGATCATGCAGCTCGGGTGAGGTCAGACCTTGCCCCGAGGTTGATATGATCAGGTTCATCTTTTATGAGCGAGGTCGCTGACGGTTTAGGTTAGGGCTTCGTCAGATTATGTAAATCATTCCTAAGTGCTAGACCTCGCGTGCAAACTAATTATTCTAGCACAACAATTTAATTATAAAAAGATATGAGTTGTAAAAAAGCGACTGATCATTCCGTTCAAAGGATGGAGGTAACTGATCATTAATTATACTCACCAACTATATATATGGATAAGTTGTATGTCTCTTTCACTAATTAATTCACCAACTATATTTATTCCGTCTTTATATTTATTTGAATTGGTCATTTTGCCCCCACCTAGACCAAGCACACTTGGGGACGTCTCTCATTATGTTGCCGACAAATATTTATTCATATATAAGATAATACCTTATCCCAGCTGCTAGATCACACAAATATACCATTTCAATGGACTATTATTTCTTTACTTGTGCTCTCACACCCTCCTTCTTATGCACCTTCACATTCACCTCGTCCACGCCCATTTTCAATTTCCACACGGATGAAAATGCACTACTTTCCTTCAGAAACGCCCTCACTTTAAGCCCAGATGCTGTTTTGGGCGACAGCTGGTCCTCCAATATTTCCGTGTGTAACTGGATTGGTGTTTCTTGCGGCACCAAACACCGTAGGGTCACTGCTTTGAATGTTTCCGGCTTCCATCTCGGTGGAACCATACCTCCACATCTCGCCAATTTAACATTTCTTCACTCCTTGGACATAAGCTTCAACAATTTCACAGGTCTCATACCATCATGGTTCGGCCATTTATCTCAACTTCGTCATCTGTATCTGAATAACAACACTTTTTCCGGTACAATTCCCCTTTCTCTCTTCAATATCTCAAGGTTACGTACCTTAGATTTGGGCTACAATTTTCTTTATGGAATTCTTCCTGAGAAGATTGCCAATTTTTCTTACTTGGAAACATTGAGTGTAGCCGGTAATAGGTTTAGGGGATCCATTCCATATTGTATCTTCAATATGTCTTGGTTGACGGAAATTAATACGAGGTATAATATGTTAACGGGTGAGCTCCCAAAAGATATATGTAGTAATGCTGCCCCTAAACTCAAAAGGATATATCTTACGGGAAATGAACTTAATGGGGAAATACCAACAAATATATACAAGTGTAGGCTGCTCGAGGATCTACGCTTACCCAAGAACAATTTCAGTGGTGAAATACCACGAGAAATTGGGAGTTTGCCAATGCTTAAGGTTTTATCTCTATATTCAAACCATTTCAAAGGTGAATATATATCTTTTTACTTATAGTATAATTTCAGAATATTGACTCAAGAAGAATTCAGACCTCTGTACATATGTTTACTAGCACATTTTAATCTAATAAGAATATTCATCTTAATTAATGGCCAATTGTTCTCTAGCACATTAATTGGAGAGAATCCAAAAGATTCTTGTTTTATTACCAATATTTTACAGTCGCATGCATATAAGACTTAGCAAATTATGTAAAGGGTTCTTTTTAAAGTCGGTGAAAGTTTTTTTTTTTTTTTGAAGCTAATAAAGATGAATGATTAAATCAGTAACTTTTGCTATTGAGTTTTCTTTGTCTACTACATGACTTGATTGGGGTTCCAAAAGTGTAGCCCTATCTTGAGGCATACAATATTTCTTGATTAAGTTTGTTTGATTAAAAATAGAATAAGATAATGAGTACAAGTGGTGGATTTGCAGGTAATCATACTCGTTTCCATTTCTTGATACCAAATGAAAAGTAAGAGTAGATGATAGCATACGAAATCGGATACATTCCTTCACTTTTCAAGAATAAAATCGGATACATTCCTAAAAAATTCGATCCAACACTTCACTTTTAGTTTCCTGTATGCATACGAAATCTATATTCTCCTTCCCAATCAACTCTCTAATTTCCTTCCTCTTAAGGCTCCCCTTACACCTCTAATATTATAAGATATAGAAGATTCATTAAATACCTGAATTGACGTCCTCCCTGCTTGCCCATCCGATCTTCTTCAAATATTCGGACTTGTGTCTTAGTTCCAGCTCCACCAATTTCGATAGTGAGGATTTCCTGCAGAAGAATAACTATATCACTGTTAAAGCACTAAACCATGGGTCAAAATATATATATGTGATGGAAACACAAATTATAACCCAAAAAACAAATTCTTGTGTCATGTATGAAACCATTCCGTACAATTTTTTTTCATAAACTAACTACCCTGCCAAATTAGGTTTCTTAATGTGCTTCTTCTCGAAATTTAAGTACGTATTAAATCCATGAAGCTTTGCAGCCAAAATAATATTTATATCTTCACCAATTAGAATTTTCTTATCATTAATTTTTATAGTGAGCAGTTCTTGCAGGAAGAAATATTATTTCACTATTACAACACTAAGCATCATAGGTACATCCTTTCTAACAGGAAACATCAGCGCAGAATTTTTTCATAATATGTTGGAGCTTCAAACGTTGGATCTTAGTGATAACAACTTGAATGGTATGTTTTGAAACTTTCCTACAGAAAAATGTGCCAATTATTATATCACTATTAAAGGTTCCCTTTGTGTGCGGTTATTAGAGAATAAACGGAATACATCTCTGTCGAACAGGAAATATCCCGTCTTCTATCTTCAACATTTCTTCTTTAGAATACATGGACTTATCTAAAAACAGTCTCTCTGGAAGCATCAATGGGGGAACTTTTCATAGTATGTTGGAGCTTCAAACGTTGGATCTTAGTGATAACAACTTGATTGGTATGTTTTGAAACTTTCTTACAGAAAAATGTGCCAATTATTATATCACAAATTGTACAAGTTTCAGAACATATATATATATTGCACTAATTTGCAGGTTGTGTACCCAAGGAAGTTGGAAGTCTCACCTCCCTGGAGTATCTAGGACTTGACGGTAATAATTTGACAGGTACATATATAACAAGATCGACCGAAAACCGTACTCCTTTTTATTATTCTGCTACCTAATAACAAATTTACAGGTGATGTACCAAATGAAATCGGACATCTGACCTCCTTGAAGTACCTATATCTTTTCGGTAACAGCTTGGGAGGTATGACATATCATCAAATCTTACCAAATTGGTTGTTGGTTTTGCATCGTTATGCACTTCACTCATCTTATCATTTTATATATACACATATACAAAATATTAACACAATAATTGATTTAGAGAATTTAGCATTACTTGATTATTGTTCTACTTCTAGGGTACTTAAGTTAAAATGAGGTCCAAAATAAATGAACAAAAAATGAATGGTTTACGACAATTCGATTAATATTCTAGGATCATAGGCAGTCTTATGTTCCTAATGAATTGCACTAGATCAGATATGGCGAATTCATCGGTCAACAGACTAGCTCGGTATACAAGATCTCAAGCACTGGAAAACGGTGGGATTTAAATCAAAATGGTCCCGTAACTTTGCACCTTTATTGAAAAGATCCCGTATATATCACATGTTTCAATTTCAGACCTCTATACATATGTTATTGTATTTATTAATGAGTCCAATAAGAATATTCATCTTAATGGCCAGTTTTTCTCTAGCACATTAGAGGGGATCAAAGACTAACGCTCGTGGAATTGATTGGACGGAACTTGAATGTTTTATTACTATATATTGTCTTCTTATTAGTTATTACCAATATTTTGCAGGTATCATACCTAAAGAAATTGGAAACCCCCCTCTTTGGAAAATCAAGAACTTCATAGAAACAACTTGGCGGTATTGAACAATAACCATGCCAATTTTTTTTTTTTTTTTTAAATCTATAAATATATGGTTGTTAAATTTAAGATATATCAAGATTTTTAAGTTAAAATGAGGTCCAAAATAAATGAACAAAAAAGAATGGTGTACGACAATTCGATTAATATTCTAGGATAATAGGCAGTTTTATGTTCCTAATGAATTGTACTAGATCAGATATGGCGAATGCATCGGTAAACAGACTAGCTCGGTATACAAGAAATTTCAGTCTCAAGCACTGGAAAACGGTGGTTAAAGTTAGATATTTAAGATACATGCACGGCTAACACATAATTACACTTTACGGGATGTTTGTTGCTTGGATGGTGCACTAATGTGAATTGAATTTCAAACTATAACAATTGTTAGACGCCTATGGATAAGACATAATTTTTAAGTAGCTTATAAGTTATATTAATTTATCTCCCTTCCCCAATTTACGACATGCATTATTTTTGAACCACGCACCCTTACACCCTCCCTCAATATTGAACACATCCTTCATGAACTCGACATTGTTGGAATATTGAAGCACGTAAACACGTAAAACATGCGCAATGGAATAAACAGTTCACCAACAACAAACAAAGATTGCATAATTAAATTACAGATAAACATAAACAGAATCCTTACAGTAATTCGTACACGGATTCCTCCACTATGGTATCCATGTAACAGTCGTTTATCAACTCGCACCGATTTGCCAGTGTTGAATCCCGAGATGAATTCGCTAGGAAAATTCTAACTTGAGATTTTATGGAGAAATTAATTTCTCACATTAATAATGAATTCCGAATGACTCATATATATAGGGGAAGCCCATCTTAAATCTTAAGTTATCTTTATTAGGAAATAAAAACCCTAATCTTACAAATCAAATCCCATAAATTTGATTTCCCTATATATAAAAAATCCTACAGATTTGATTTTCATATATATCAAATCCTACAATAATATTCCATATATTATTATTGAGAATCCTATTTAATTAAATAATAATAATATTTAATTCTAAATATAATTATTATTATATTCTCCATAAATTAAATATTAATATTTAATATAATATTTAATCAACCAACTATAATCGTTAAATAATTGTTACTTGTTGTGTGACCCATAGGCCCTTATATATCGAGCGATTAGTCAAACTAACGGTCTTAATTGAACCCTAGATAATAAATCAGACATTCTCAATATACGAGGTACGTTGCGAGGAATTTTGCAACTACCTGTAACATGTAGGCTATTGTGATATCTTCCCTTCATTCACGAATACTCATTTAAGTCTTGAACATGATGAAGTGTCTATTCAAATAACTTAATCGTATTACCTCTAATCACTAATTGATCACGTATATCACACTTGGGCACAAAATCCAAGGTGACGTGCATCGGCCGATGACTTAAATCCAATTATGATGAGAAGATGAGTATTCTCTCTAAATCCATATTGAGGAATGAATCCTATTCTTGGCTCAACTATTACGCACATGCATTTCGTGATGAACCCAATCCAAGTCATATCTACACATGAGAGGGTGCAAGCGTCGGTCATGGTCAAATTTTATCACTCCACACATGTCGTGCGTATTGACCTCAAGTCAAAGGAGTATCACATCGCTCCCACTAACCGAGACACCCGTAGGTACATATTGTGAAATTACATCAAACGATTTCTCGGATGGGTATACCAATACCCTCTAAGGTATCTGTGCATCCATCATTAGATACCCAGTATCTCGTAGTAAGTGAAATCTTACTACACTCTCTAAGAGTATGATGCAGATCGCACATCAATCTCAATTGCATCATCAATATCCCATTCTTGATGATCCTTAATCGGGGCTATTTGAGAATTATGCTTAAGTCATCTGAGCTCTCACAACCTCAGTGATAGCAATGACTCATGGGAACACAAATAAGAATAAATGCAAACAACCAAAAATAATATTCAAACAAGTGTAATGTCATACGTGTAATATTTAAATAAACAATAATATTAAAACCTAAACTGAATATTATCTTAGTATTATGTTCTCACAATAGGATTGTCTCTAGGTGAAATCTTAAAATTTACTATACTCTGAAGTCGAAGTAGTCGCTGCTCTGCCTCTTCTCTCCGCAGTTCTTCTTACGCAATTATCCCCAACTAAACACAGAATTTGCTCCGAATACTCGCTGAATATATATATATATATATATACTAATCTAATTTTCCAAAATTTCCAACCTCTTAGCCTTTAAACACGGTAGGTAAACATTCAAAATAGAACACTTGATATTGCTATCATCCCACCTCCCCTTAATTTCCAGCGCTCCATCTCTATCAAGGCTCGATTCCATCGTGAAACATGTTTTCTTCCATGTACATATAACAGCCCTCCCGAAATAGAACCAATATAAGCCCAATCAAACTCCACACTCCCCCACAGTTGCCCACAAAAAGTTCTATCCAACACTTCACTATTAGTTTCCTGTATGCATACGAAATCTATATTCTCCTTCCCAATCAACTCTCTAATTTCCTTCCTCTTAAGGCTCCCCCCCTATACCTCTAATATTATAAGATATAGAAGATTCATTAAATACCTGAATTGACGTCCTCCCTGCTTGCGCATCCGATCTTCTTCAAATATTCCGACCTTTCTCTTAGTTCCAGCTCCACCAATTTCGATAGTGAGGAGTTCCTGCAGAAGAATAACTATATAACTGTTAAAGCACTAAACCATGGGGGAAATACCAACAAATATTGTAGTCGGAGAATCTTCGGTGTTTGTAGTCGGAGAATCTTTCCATCGTTCGTGCCCTAATTTATTGTCCAATTTAATTTTCTTCGATATTCGCTCGAATCATTGGATGAAAGCAGGTTTGTTCAATTTTGGATTTTGGCGTGGGTTCTGTGAGAAGAATAGAGAATATGTGTGTGGTGTTGGATTACTCATCAACACAAAGTGTGCTGAAATTCAGATCTTCGAGTACTCTTCTCATGTTATTCTTTAGATTTGTAATTTTGGACTGATAAACTTTTTTCGCGTTTGTACTGGTTTTTGTTCATGTAGTAACACTCTTTTGTTCATAGGGTAACATTCATTTGTTCATGTAGTAACACATCAAGTTGTTCTTTAAATCTGTAGTTTTGAACTGAGGATTTTTTTTCATAATATAAAATTAATATCATATAACTATAGTTATTATGATATTAATTTATAATGTAATAATATAAATTAATAAGTGTTATAATATTAATTTATAAGTATAATAATATATGCCAAAAAAGAATAAAAAGATATGAGTTGTAAAAATGCGACTGATCATTCCGTTCAAAGGATGGAAGTAACTGATCATTAATTATACTTACCAACTATATATATGGATGAGTTGTATGTCTCTTTCACTAATTATTTTGAATTGGTCATAGATCATGCACACTTGTGGTCTCTCATTATGTTGTATGCCGACAAATATTTATTCATATAAGATGATACCTTATCCCAGCTGCTAGATCACACAAACATACCATTTCAATGGACTATTGTTTCTTTACTTGTGCTAATGGACTTTCTTTCTTCGCATCGTGTTGGAATAGATGCGTCCTGATTTCTTCTTCGGTGTTTGTAGTCGGAGAATCTTTCTTCGTTCGTGCGCATCGTTTTGGAATAGATGTAAAAAAAGCGACTGATTTTCTTTCTTGGAGGTAACTGATCATTTTATAGTCACCAACTATATATATGGAGAATCTTTTCCTAATTATTTCACCAACTATATTTATTTGAATTGGTCATTTTGCTATAATTTATTTTATCCAAATTTAATTATAAAAAGACATGAGTTGTAAAAAAGCGACTGATCATTCCGTTCAAAGGATGGAGGTAACTGATCATTAATTATACTCACCAACTATATATATGGATAAGTTGTATGTCTCTTTCACTAATTATTTCACCAACTATATTTATTCCGTCTTTATATTTATTTGAATTGGTCATTTTGCCCCCACCTAGACCAAGCACACTTGGGGACGTCTCTCATTATGTTGCCGACAAATATTTATTCATATATAAGATAATACCTTATCCCAGCTGCTAGATCACACAAATATACCATTTCAATGGACTATTATTTCTTTACTTGTGCTCTCACACTCTCCTTCTTATGCACCTTCACATTCACCTCGTCCACGCCCATTTTCAATTTCCACACGGATGAAAATGCACTACTTTCCTTCAGAAACGCCCTCACTTTAAGCCCTGATGCTGTTTTTTTGGGCTACAACTGGTCCTCCAATATTTCCGTGTGTAACTGGATTGGTGTTTCTTGCGACACCAAACACCGTAGGGTCACTGCTTTGAATGTTTCCGGCTTCCATCTCGGTGGAACCATACCTCCACATCTCGCCAATTTAACATTTCTTCACTCCTTGGACATAAGCTTCAACAATTTCACAGGTCTCATACCATCATGGTTCGTTTATCTCAACTCTCATCTGTATCTGAATAACAACACTTTTTCCGGTACAATTCCCCTTTCTCTCTTCAATATCTCAAGGTTACGTACCTTAGATTTGGGCTACAATTTTCTTTATGGAATTCTTCCTGAGAAGATTGCCAATTTTTCTTACTTGGAAACATTGAGTGTAGCCGGTAATAGGTTTAGGGGATCCATTCCATATTGTATCTTCAATATGTCTTGGTTGACGGAAATTAATACGAGGTATAATATGTTAACGGGTGAGCTCCCAAAAGATATATGTAGTAATGCTGCCCCTAAACTCAAAAGGATATATCTTACGGGAAATGAACTTAATGGGGAAATACCAACAAATATATACAAGTGTAGGCTGCTCGAGGATCTACGCTTACCCAAGAACAATTTCAGTGGTGAAATACCACGAGAAATTGGGAGTTTGCCAATGCTTAAGGTTTTATCTCTATATTCAAACCATTTCAAAGGTGAATATATATCTTTTTACTTATAGTATAATTTCAGAATATTGACTCAAGAAGAATTCAGACCTCTGTACATATGTTTACTAGCACATTTTAATCTAATAAGAATATTCATCTTAATTAATGGCCAATTGTTCTCTAGCACATTAATTGGAGAGAATCCAAAAGATTCTTGTTTTATTACCAATATTTTACAGTCGCATGCATATAAGACTTAGCAAATTATGTAAAGGGTTCTTTTTAAAGTCGGTGAAAGTTTTTTTTTTTTTTTTTTTAATAAAGATGAATGATTAAATCAGTAACTTTTGCTATTGAGTTTTCTTTGTCTACTACATGACTTGATTGGGGTTCCAAAAGTGTAGCCCTATCTTGAAGCATACAATATTTCTTGATTAAGTTTGTTTGATTAAAAATAGAATAAGATAATGAGTACAAGTGGTGGATTTGCAGGTAATCATACTCGTTTCCATTTCTTGATACCAAATGAAAAGTAAGAGTAGATGATAGCATACGAAATCGGATACATTCCTTCACTTTTCAAGAATAAAATCGGATACATTCCTAAAAAATTCGATCCAACATTTCACTTTTAGTTTCCTGTATGCATACGAAATCTATATTCTCCTTCCCAATCAACTCTCTAATTTCCTTCCTCTTAAGGCTCCCCTTACACCTCTAATATTATAAGATATAGAAGATTCATTAAATACCTGAATTGACGTCCTCCCTGCTTGCCCATCCGATCTTCTTCAAATATTCGGACTTGTGTCTTAGTTCCAGCTCCACCAATTTCGATAGTGAGGATTTCCTGCAGAAGAATAACTATATCACTGTTAAAGCACTAAACCATGGGTCATAATATATATATGTGATGGAAACACAAATTATAACCCAAAAAACAAATTCTTGTGTCATGTATGAAACCATTCCGTACAATTTTTTTTCATAAACTAACTACCCTGCCAAATTAGGTTTCTTAATGTGCTTCTTCTCGAAATTTAAGTACGTACGAAATCCATGAAGCTTTGCAGCCAAAATAATATTTATATCTTCACCAATTAGAATTTTCTTATCATTAATTTTTATAGTGAGCAGTTCTTGCAGGAAGAAATATTATTTCACTATTACAACACTAAGCATCATAGGTACATCCTTTCTAACAGGAAACATCGGCGCAGAATTTTTTCATAATATGTTGGAGCTTCAAAAGTTGGATCTTAGTGATAACAACTTGAATGGTATGTTTTGAAAATTTCTTATAGAAAAATGTGCCAATTATTATATCACAAATTGTACAAGTGTCAGAACATATATATATTGCACTAATTTGCAGGTTGTGTACCCAAGGAAGTTGGAAGTCTCACCTCCCTGGAGTATCTAGGACTTGACGGTAATAATTTGAAAGGTATATATATAAATTTACAGGTGATCGACCGAAAACCGTACTCCTTTTTATTATAGTAATATAAAATCATGTTCCCGACCTAGGACTAGTTATATTTAGGAATAAACTACACATTGTAATAAATCATATATTTTTTGATCTTGTTTTAAGAATTTATGCCTCCATATAAGAATAAATAATACTTCCTCCGTCCCGAATTAGAAGCGGATTTACTGTTTGCACATATTTTTGTGAGCGAATTTTGTATTAGTAATTTAAATGATAAATTGATTTTTAAAGAGGGGTATGATAGATAAGAGACTCATCTATCATACCCCTCCTTAAAAATCAATTTATTATTTCAATTACTAATACAAAACTCGCTTGCAAAAATACATATGAAAAGTGAATGTGACTTCAAATCTGGGACGGAGTAGTATTATTTATAAAAAAAATTATATATAACTACAACAAGTTTAAGATTGCCTAAAATATTTATTTATGGTCGATTCCCAAACATCTTAATTTTATGGTTTATCACTGCATCCTTCAACTTGCGTGTATGAATAACTCGTCTGATTAGTTCATACATTTATTTTGTACTATTAAAATGCATGTATTTATTTAAGTCAAAATCATATTAATTAATTGCACGAATTTGTTAATGAATTTACATACACATAATATACACATGTATTACAATAAAAACTTCATACAGTTATATTGTCGGGACCGGGAAAAATCTCTTATCTACTAAATGTGAACCACCCCAATTCGTATGGTAACTTTATTTCAAAACTCTGAATTTCTGTGAGGAGTTATTTATGGTATTATTATCAGTTTTTTTTTAATTTTATTTCAGTCATTCATTATTTAATTTTGATCTTTACTTTCCATTTATCCTCATTCTATTAATTGTGAATCACCCCAATTCATGTGGTTGTTTTATTTTAAATTCTTAAATTTATGGTATTATTAATAATATAGTTTTTAATATCTAATTAATATTTTTTTCTAATATGTATGTCATTCAATCTTTTGTAGAATAGATCAGTTAATATAAACATTCTAATTCTTCTCTTTTACTATTCTTTTCTATCGTGTCCATGTAATGACCTTCTTCATCTGTATTCAGTAATTTTTTTTTCGTCTTAACTTTTTTTAAAGGAATTTATTGGAAGATTCATAGAGCTTTATAAGACAATTCTTTCATATTGTCGTCTTTAATATATTCAAATACTAACCAACCTTTTTTTCTCTCATCTTTTTTCTTTATCTGTTTAATTTATACAAAATTATGCTTCCTTTTTCGAAAGGTTTTTTTTTTTTTGGCAGGTATTGAAAATTTGAAACAAATTTCTGACTGTTGCACTTATTTTTTTAGATTTATTGAAGGAATCAAAATCATTCTCCCTCCTTTCTTGAAAAGTTTGCCCACATTCATTTTTGGGACATCCCACAAAAATTTACACACCCAAAAAAGGAAACCCCTCACTAAATTTTACCCTCAAAATATTCAATATTTACATCAAATGTCATTATTGGCTGGGAAAATTATTCACACCACATATTTATTGGAAAATAAAAAAAATTTAATGACCAAGAAAAGTAATCATTAGGGGTATATATGAGATAATGAGGGGTGAAAATGTCAAAACAACATATATTATGTAAATAATATATAAGGCTAGAACGAGTATGACAACTAATTTTAATTGGAGGAAGTAATTTAGAATAAGAAATAAATGAAAATATGCACGTACAATATTTGAATATAAAAATTATGTATGTAATTAAATTAATCAAACTAATTAAATATTTAATCTAAAATTAATAATATAAAAATTATTTTGAATCCCGCATAATACGCGGGGTTTCGTGCTATTATTATTGTAAGGAGGCTATTCCTAAATAGAGTTTTATTTTTTTCTTAGAAAAAAATAATATTCAATATAATACATGATGTTATACTATGTGTATGTAAATCCATTAACAAATTCGTGTAATTAATTAATATAATTTTGATTTAAATAAATACATGCATTTTGATAGTACAAAATACATGTATAAATTAATCTCGTTATAAATAGTATCATTTATTTTTATATGGAGACATAAATTGTTAAGACGGAACCGAAAAATATATGACTAATTACAATATGGATTTGTTTTTACTATATATTGAATATATATAATTTTTTTCAAGAAAAACTAATTTTTTTTTATATAAAACTCAATTTAGGAATAATCTCCCTATAATAATAATTTTTTTTAGTCCCGACAATATAACTCTCGTGGAGATTTTACTGTATTGCACATGAATTTTAAGTAATAATCATACAAATCATTATCCCATGCAACCAAGCTCATAATGGTCTTCTTTTCAACATACAAAGGTTATTCATGATCAACATGCATGATTTTATACAACAACCTATGCAAATTACATAAATGCATGATATTTATATAGAATTTGACATATAATGCTCATGAATTATTTCAAGTAATAATCATAGGATAAATTGCAGAAGTGGTCCCATGTGAATTTTTTGTCTGCAGTTTTAGTCCCACGTTCTTTTTTGGTCCTTTTTTTTTTTTGCATAAATGGTCCAATTTTATTTTTATTTAACAGTTTTGATCCAAAGAGAATTGTCAAAAAATATATTTGGTCCCAAAAATTTATTTGTTTTTTGCCTGTAAAATCCTATGCGACCATTTTTGTCAAAAAAAGAAGGACCATTTTCATTAATGGCAAAAATTCACGTTTAACCACTTCCTAATTTACCCAATAATCATACAAATCATTATCGCATGCGACCAAGCTCATGCCGTTCTTCTTTTCAAAATACAAAGATTATTCATCAATTAACATGGGTTTTATATTTGCAATACTTTTAAGTTTCTTTAATTGGCTTATTTTTAGAATTTAGGTATATTGGAATCCAAGGCCTTTTGATTTATACTCTTTCATAATAAATTTTGTAGGTGGCATACCAAAAGAAATTGGATATCTCACCTCTTTACGGGAACTCTACTTTCGTGAAAACAACTTGGCAGGTATGTCGTTTCACGTGTTATCAATCCTTGAATACTTACGAATTTGATTTGTCAAAGAAGGGAATGCTAAGTTATGTTATGTTGTTAAATTTTTGCCTCTTTATATTTCCCTCATCTCATAATTCTTATGATTAACTAGTTCAAGATGTAATATAAAACTTTTTTATCATCACCTAAATTCTCCAATTAAATAATATCTTTATATATTCAAAATTATAATAATAATAGTTGCTTTAAGTATATAAGAATATCTAAAAAAAATTGTGAATTAACAACTAATAAAGGTGCTTAAGAGTTGAAAGTAGAAATTAAGAAAATAAATAATTGTAAGAAATCAGTTAAAAATATTAAATACTAGTTAATTTATTTCTCATGAGTTGAAAATTTTAAAAAAAATATTAAATAATTAATTATTTTCTCAAATTGATGACAATTGTATTGTCCAGGCGCGGTTTCAATATATATTTTAAATAAAATTGGTATCCAATCTAATGAGTTACGTACAATACCACAATTAAGAGCTTGAAAATTTTGTACACCTAGAATATTACTGAAATGTGGGAGATAATTTCTTATCAGGCTCCATACCGTCTTCCATCTTCAATTTATCAGCCTTGGAGTATCTAGATCTTTCTATGAATCAGCTTTCTGGCACTATTCCTTCAAACATTGGCAAGAGATTTTCACTTTACAATCTTCAAATACTTCATTTGTTAGATAACAGATTGAGCGGGGAAATTCCAAGTTTTATCACTAGCAATGCTACAAGACTTACCATCTTGAGCCTATCAAACAACTCACTCAGTGGGCCCATGCCCAACTTTGGTAATTTAGTACTCTTACAGGAACTTTATATTTGGGGAAATCAGCTGACAGCTGGAGCAGAATCCCCATCTCATGATTTGGAATTTCTCTCCTCATTAACTAATTGTCGGTATTTAAAGCGCTTGGAAATAGAGGACAATCCACTTAATGGTATTCTCCCTACTTCAATTGGCAACTTTTCAACTTCTCTTCAGTATTTTAGTGCAAGTGGATGCAACATTAAGGGTGTTATTCCATTCGAGATTGGAAACTTGAGCAACTTGATATCATTAGATTGGAGTGGAAATCAGATTACAGGATCAATCCCAAGAAGAATTGGGAATTTACAGAAACTTCAGCGATTGAATCTTTATGACAATCAATTACAAGGGGGATATCTCTGCAGACCTTTGTCAGATGAGTAATTTGGAGACGTTGGACTTGAGTGGGAATATGCTTACAGGTCCAATACCTGATTGTTTAGGTGATGTTGAATCCCTCAGACATGTTTACCTAAATTCAAATAAGTTGGACTCGACCATACCTTCCAATTTGTGGAACCTTAAGGATCTTTTGATTCTAAACTTGTCCTCAAACTATTTGAGTGGTCAACTCTCATCTCAAATTGGGAATTTGAAGCAAATCTACCAACTAGACTTGTCCTCTAACAAGATTTTTGGTGATATTCCGACCGTAATCGACAGTTGTCTTTTTTTGCAAATTCTATCAATGTCGAACAATAAGCTCCAGGGATCCATCCCAGAATCACTAGGAAAGATTATAGGCTTGACCAAATTGGATTTATCAAATAATAATCTTTCTGGATTCATCCCAAAGTCTTTAGAACACCTCCACGATCTTCATTATTTCAACGTCTCTTACAACAAATTGAAAGGGGAGATTCCAAATGGAATTGCTAACTCCACTGCTCAATCTTTTGTGCACAACTCTGCTCTGTGCGGTGCAGAAAAATTTCAAGTGCCACCATGCCCGAAATATAACGGAAGATCAAAGTCTCTGATCTTTTTCAAATATATTTTGCCTCCCTTGGTCGCAGCTACCATTGTGGTGCTCATCGTAGTTTTTCTTATAAGGCGACGCAAGCAGATAATATCAATACCTCCGGTTCCTGATACTTCACTTGGAAATTTTGTTCGGAGAAGAATATCATACATAGAACTTGTGCGTGGGACGGCTTCTTTTAGCGAAACGAACCTACTTGGAATAGGTAGCTTTGGCTCAGTGTACAACGCGACACTTTCTGATGGGTTAAATATTGCAGTAAAGGTGTTCAACTTAGAGTTAGAAGGAGCTACCAAGAGCTTTAGTACCGAGTGTGAGATATTGAGCTCCATCCGGCACAGGAACTTACTCCCAATAATCGGTTGTTGTACTAATCAAGAGTTCAGAGCCCTTATTCTCAAATACATGCCGAATGGAAGCCTGGAGAAATGGTTACACTTTGGTAGCTATGTTCTAGATCTGGTGCAAACATTGAATATAGCTATAGATGTTGCATTAGCCTTGGAGTATCTTCATCATGGTCATACGTTTCCCGTTGTTCATTGTGATATAAAGCCGAGCAATGTTTTGTTAGACGAAGATATGACTTCTCATGTTGCTGATTTTGGGATTTCCAAGCTTTTTGATGAAGGGGAGGTTATGACTCACACGACAACCTTGGCAACTATTGGTTACGCGGCACCAGGTGATGTATAATTAATATGGAGATTCTTATTCAATTTATATATTCTGAATGCTGAATTATTTGATTTTTTTTTTTGATGATGATGAACTAATCAATTAGAGTACGGATCGGAAGGAAAAGTATCCACAAAGGGAGACGTATATAGCTATGGAATATTGTTGTTGGAGTTGTTTACACAAAAGAAGCCGACGGATGAGATGTTCAATGAAGAAATGAGCTTGAAGGATTGGGTGGAGGAAGCATTGCGAGATAATGCAATAAGCGAAATCGTGGCCCCAGGTTTGGTATCAACGGAAGATCAACATTTGAGTGCAAATGAGGAATGCTTGTCATCTATTTTGGAGATGGCTATGAATTGTTTAGCGTTTTCACCCCACGAAAGAATTGACATGATACAAGTAAGTGCTCATCTCCATAAAATCAAAGCCAAAATAATATCAGCAACAGAGGTGAACACCAAGCATCGGACGCCTAACTGGCGATGAATGAAGAAACTTGATTGTAATATATATGGTCTTAATTGCATTTCCCATTTATTAGTTAACGATACATATCATATATGATGTTGTAGTTATATTCCTGTTTGCAATATGCTTACTGTCGTTACTGATTCTGTGAAGATTTTTTTTTTTTTTCTGTGAAGATATATATGCAAATTGCGAGTTGGAGTGAATTTTAATTTAATAGTTGGGCTTTGTATTTAATTAATACACAAAGTTTCAAACTGTAATAGGCCCAAACTCGTACGTAGAGAGAGTGAATGAAAAAGTGTTTGAGAGTTTATGTTTCGTGTTACTTTAATATTTTTAAATTAATTGTGTACTTTTATTTCAAAAAAAAAAAAATCGTGTGTGAGGCGCTATTATACGTGATATTGATCAATTTTTGGGTAAAACTGAACACGTCCGCTAGTTTTAAATGACGTTTAATAGAAAGGGGGAGATCAAGAAAAGGATGTAATGAAAGAGGTGGATAAAGCCTGGTGGATATTTGAAAACTTTCAGAGCCATGATAGATGTCAAAGAAAACATAACGGACAATGAAGGGATTGATATGTATAGTGAGTCTATGGAATTTGCTATCAAAGGTTCGGAGTGACAAGTGGAGAGAATCCTGAAAACCTTCACAACCATCGACATGTCTGACAACAACTTTTGTGACAGTATTCCCGAGTCCATGGGGAAGCTTAATTCTCTAAGGTACTTGAATTTATCACATAACAACCTCACATGGAATATACCTTCATGTATTGGAAATATGGTTACACTTGAATCATTGGATCTCTCATCTAACCAATTGGATGGTGAAATCCCTGCGCAGTTGACAAACTTGATGTTTCTTGCTAAACTAAATATGTCAATGAATAATCACGTCGGGTGGATACCTCAATCTCGTCAGTTTTCTGCATTTGAGAATGATTCGTATGTCGGAAACCAAGGATTGTACGGATTTCCATTGACGAGAAAATGTGAAGTGGACAGTGGAGAGAATTGGGCAGAAGAAGGGGATGATGAGTCTCATTTTGTTGATGGATTATTATAAATTGGAAAGTTGTTGTTATGGGGTATGGATGCGGTTGTGTGATTGGAGTTAGTATTGGGTATATCATTCTTGGATATGGATGCCCTAAATGGTTGTTGGAATTGTTTTTTGGCTTTGCGTACAAGATTAAGAGGAAATATGGTGCGACGTAGAACTTGATTATACAAGTAACAAGCTGATTTATGTGTAATTGTCCAAGCATCTGTTGGATTTAAAACACTATATACGTTGTGTGATTGTGATGAAAACCGCGATCGCAAAACAAAAATAATACGCAAAGAACGATAATAATTGTTGCCCCAACTCAGGTTGGCAAGAAACAATTAGGTTTTGACAAAGTTGCCAAGTGTTTTTTATTAATTTTCTGCTTAAAACAAAAGAAAAACGTCCCAAATACTTATAGGACAAAAACAGGACCAAATCTGCCCCAAAAAGGACCAAATCTCACCCTAAATCTAGTAGAGATATACATGAACGAAAGTTAAAGGAGAAAACGAAATCTACCCTAAGGAACGAAATAAAACTATAAATCTAAGATAATCTTGATCTCCTTGCGAATCTTGTCCCAAATCTTGATTAAAATTATCCAACACAGAAGATACCTCAATCTTGATCTCCTTGCGAATAATCTTGCACGTATTCTTTGGTCCAAAACCTCATTCGCATAAAATTGTCCAAGCATCTATTAATTGGATTTAAAACACTATATACATTGGGCAGAATGTGTGATTACTGTTGTTGTGTTTCCATCATTTATTCACAAAAATAAATGAGCTCTTTTGCATTGTGTGATCTGAATAATTTCATATTATAGTGTCTATTTGGTTCAAAAGCCGTTTCCACAAAGCTTACGCATGGTTTTAAGCTTTTATTTTATATTTTACAATTGGGTAGGAGATTATAGCTTTTATTTGATTTTTGTTTTTGTTTTTGTTTGCGGATGATTTTGTGTTTTATGCTTGTTTTTGGGCGACGCCTGCAATCTGTTTGATGAAATGTTTTATCTAAAATTTATTTTTCATGTTTGAGGGTTTATGAGGAATTGTCTTTTTGGTTTGCTCAGTGTTTTCTCAAGACTCGATGTGAATTCTATCATTAACATAAATAATATTAACAGAATATAGGACCATCATTACTCCCAATTTCTTTCAACTGTTTAACTTTCTTTGCCATCAAAACTATAGAAAATTAGGCTCCAAAACCTAGGCTTGTCTCAATTCCTGCCGACTCCTGCCGACGACCATTAAGTGCAACTTGTCCTACATCAGAAATACTAAATGGCATAACTTATTACTACAAAAACGATATTACTCGTGATGTTGAGGGTGTTATATCTACAACATGGTATTAATAGTGATAAGTGACTTATATTACAAAAGAGTATTTAATCGTGTGATAACTGAAGGGTCAAATCTGTAAATATTGAACCAGTTTCACAATGACAACCAAATGCAAACTTTTTGTGTTTGAAGCTTTTGATTTAATGATTCATAATCGATAAATCAAACAGACAAATACATGGAATGGTTATCTTAGCTTTCCATTGGATTCTAGCTAGTCTTAGGTATAGGCTGCTTATACTATTATATATGGTGACAGCCCAACACCTTTCTCATCCAAAGTGTTAAAAGTGTCAATTCTCAAATTTTACCTTCACTTGCAAACCCTGGGGGATGCCAACGATTGCAGCCCATGACTCGTCATTGTGGAGTTGGTCGCTGACACATGACCCTCCACTCCTCCAGGTAAGTTGTGGCCGAGAAGACAACCAGTGCAGCCATTGACATTTTTCCTTCCCACACCGCTGTGTTTCTGTGTCGCCAAAGACTCCAAGCAATAGTCATGGCCCTTGCCGCCTCCTCTTCATTAAACTCTCAAATAATACGGAGAAACAAGGCTGAATGATCATTCACATTATAACAAATTCTGTTGATTTTATCCCAAACGCCTCCCTCTTTCCAGCAATTCACTGCAAACTTACAGTCAACAAAGAGATGCCACGCCAACTCATTCATACCATTTACTCAACTTCTGGCAAACAGCCACCCATCCCTTGCAAAGTCTCCAATAAAATGACTTGATCTTAGGCGAAACTCTCATTTTCCACAATGGCATCCACTTAGACTCTAAATAAACCCATGTAACGACCCGTATTATTATTACACTAATATAGATGTTTGAGACTATTAATTTTGGGATGTTACTACATAATGAACTCAGTATTTTTCCTTTTTATGAAATAGAAAATAAATTATATTTGATACTTGTTGAATAAATCATTATCATGAACACAAATAGAGTTGCAGCGGAATAATAATAATAATTAAACATATTCTAGAATTGTGATTTAGGGCTAAAAGCTCATCATAGAATTACAAGCCATAAATTGTCTTCTTCTAGATAAAATAGACGGTGTAGTAGAAATTTATTATAATTATCTCTTTATTTCTTGGACATAGCATCCTGGATCATTACTTCCTGTCGAACTCCTGCACTGAAATTATTAAAAACGGGGTGAGTGTGTGAAAGACACTCAATGGGGGTAACTTTATAATTGCACAAACTAATTTTGCCAATGTAAATAATAAAAAACTTGTAGAACTTGTAGTGATATTAGCGGTGTACCAGTCTTAACGTGAAATTTCTGGCTAGGCCAGACTTAACTGTACTTGTTGGCTACAGGCTTAACTTGAATTTGCTGACTAGGTCAATCTTAACATGAAATTTACTGACTGAGCCACACTTAACATGAAATTGGTGGATGAGCCAGACTTAACATGAAATTGTTGGTTGGACCAGGATTAACATGAAATTGCTGGTTAAGCCAGACTTAATATGAAATTGCTGGCAGGCCAGGCTTGACATGTATACTAAATACATAGCAAAATTTAGTAAGGACAATTATAACACCTGAATGTTAGAACTCAATTAAGAGTCGAAGTGATTCCCCACCTTTTGAAGTGTAAAACTTAAAGATTTTCTTGTGCCTTGTAACCTTCGTGATTTAAGTGTGTGTTGATCTATCACAAAACCTTGCTATTTATAGCAATTTGGGTACTATCATCATTACATTCTACGGTCATCTACCTATTCTATGGTATAATTGCCTAGTTGATAAGGTTAGTATTTGTCGCGTTTTACGTTTTTACGTTTTTAGTAATTAAGCATCCTCCGAACCCTTTAATTGTCAGCCCTAATTTGTGTTTTGCGGCCCAATCCGTGGCCCAGAAAAATTAAATCGCAGTAGCCCAAACCACAGTAACCCATCTGTTAGAAGAATAGCAGCCAAACCGTATGATTGCAGTTTGCAGAGCATCTAATGGTTTGGAATTATCATGGTACAACTCTGACATGGTGTACTGGGGCATTGGCCATGGCAACCATATATGCGGACTCCATGACAGAGCATCGGTGTGGAATTGTATGAGGTAAAACTCATTAGCTCTTATTATCAAATCTTCATCTCCTTCAATCGCCAAATTATTCCTATTCATTGCAGATATGAGCATCCCCGAAATTATGATCATGAGTGCAGATATTTTTATTATGAGAGTGACGATGTGAGTGTTCTTCCCAGATAAATTTCCAGAAACACTAATTCCGTCAAAAATTCAAAAATTCTTCTTTCATAGGTGCTGCTGTGATTCTTCATCATTGGCCCCTGTTTCTTTTCTTATTTCCGTTCGGAGAAGATGTGTAGTTGATTTAATCATTTTGCTATTGTGTTGAAACGATTTTCCTTTCAAATAAGCTTTCCCCATTATTAGTTGATGTTGTGTTTAATTAATTGATCGGGACATCACAGTATTATTTCTTGAAAGTAAAGGGTACATGATCACGTGGGATTCTGTATCAACTTGATCAACTTGTATTTGTTTAAAATAGATGCATGCATTTGCCTCTCCTATATACATTTATATATATGAGCCTACATATAAGCAACTAGGTTTACATTTACACGCATCATATTCTAATATCATGCATGCAATTAAATGCATTAACACGTATGAAATTTTCAATAGCTTCATGCAATATACCTACACGTCATGCATATATAGCTTAATTAATTGATTATTATTTTTGCATGCATTTATATTTATACACACGCCCATACTCTACTCATGCATATATCATGCATACATCTTTAGTATAACATTTATTTAATTTATTATAGTATTAATAGGTTTGTAGGGGGTGTGTATTAAAATCTATTAGTTATAATATCATTATTATTATAAGATTATAATATAGGTACTAATATTAAAAATATCTTATTAAATTAACTATATATATATATATATATATTCGGGGCGTTATAACCCAAGAATCCGAAATATGTCTCATGGCAAGGTGATATGCCGTCTTCACCGTATACAAACCCTTTGAAGAGAAATGCCAAATGATTTTATCGGGTACTCCAGCGGGTGAAGGCGACGTTTTTAAGATGCGTCCCACATCTCCCTCGAAGAAAACCTCTTCAATCAATTCTCTATCCCAACTATGAGTATCTGGGAAAAAAAAGTCGCCAACCAGCATGTTCTGAAAGAAGGCACAACAGGGTGGATATACGGAATGATTTGTCCTCGTTTAACCAGCTATCTCCCCACATCCTAATAGTCGAACCATCTCCCACCTTCCACCTTGTACCATGTCGAACCAGATCTTTTGCCATATGGATCCCCTCCATGTATACTTGAGCGCACACTACAAAATAGTGAGCATTTAAAGAGGGATTTAAAGAGGAAATCTGATTTAACTAGGGTTTTAAAGAGGGAACGAATCCCTCTTTAAAATGCTCGTTGCTAACTGATTAACGAGGTGGAAAATAGGGCCTCGTAAAATAGCCAGTGATTTAACGAGGCGGTTAGACCCTCGCCAAATCTGACGCGCCTGCCCTCGCCTGGGCCCTCGCCATAATCAACAAAATAGATCTTCTGTATTACCAAAAACTCATGTCCAAGAAATCCTGTATGATGATGAACATGATTTCGGTCGATGTGTATCTCCTAATGATGTTAAAAGATCTCAAAGTAGTTTTGGCAGTAACCGATTTAGACGAGACAGAAGTTTGAGAATGGATCAACTTGAGGCTGAACTTGAAGCTGAATTTGATTGTCTGCAACTCCTGATGGATGATGGACGATTCATTTTAAACTACTCGCCACAGCCATACATGGAGGTATACATTTTTATGGACTAATTGGAAGTTACTTCTCTGTGATGTATGTGAGTTAAATTTGTTTCCAGTTTGCTTCAAGTTTTGATTAATCAATGGAAGTAGAACTCATAATTATGATGAAATGAGTAGAATAGAGAACAAATAGTCCTAAAGCATCATGAAGTCAGATTCTTTCTAATTCATATCTTCCCTTTTGGAGTTTATTTGGTAGAATTTTATAAAGTAAGTATAATGTGATAGCTCCTTTCTAATTTATATCATCCCTTGAGCAGAATCACACTATGTCATTGAGCATTTTCTTCGAAACAGGTAAGCTGGTGAGCACTTTGTGATATTATTAAAATTCTAGTTTAGTTGTTCCCATAATATTTTTTTCTAATGACGATTGTTTTATCTACTAGTAAACTTAATGTGTGTTTTTTATTTCTTTTGGTTGCGTAGTAGTATTAGTTATTGGTGTTTGTTTGTCATGGGATTGTGGGCATTCAAGATTTTGTTGGTGATGTTGATTCGTTGAATACCAATTAAATGAGGTTTGTAGTTATGCTACTCAATCTTATTACTATTGATAGTTACATCTAATTCAAGCAATTGTGCAACAACAATGACAAAGCATGGTTCTATATATATTCTGTTAGAGAATGAATAAAATTTGCCAACTATTGAATTTATTCAAAAAAAATTATTAGTCTTGTACTTTAAGGTTTTTATATTTATTGAGATTACTTATCCATGGTTTTTATATCTATTGAGAAACCTTTTGTAACATTCTTGCATATTGACAACTATGCTTCTTTTGTAACTGGTTCATTGACAACTATTTAAGAAGGTTTCTTGGGAAACGGGTTCCATATTTACAAATTTGACTCTTCAGTTATTACTACTAATGCTTCTTTTGTAATATAAATCATGTCCTTCAGTATCACAATTAATACCCTTTCTGTAGTAATAAGTCATACCTTTCAGTTATCATGACTAATATCTTTTAATAATATAAATCATACTCTTAATTTTTTTTGTGGGTCTCTTATGTAAAACTAGTTCACTTAATATTTTGCATTTAAGGAGATGAGAAAAAAATTGATGTATTTATAAATTAATGCCTAACACTTTGTTATATGATAAAAGTAACTTTTAGCTATGATATATAGTGGATGTGGAATAAATAGTTAATAAATTCAACTATTTAAGTAATGATGTATGGTTTAGAATAAATTTAAACCTTTTTAATAGAGTTAATCTCATTATGAAGCCCGTTTTTTATTCTCATTATGGATAGATGGAGTGTATGATTTCTTAAGTCATATCCATCAATTATCAATTTATGAGCAATTTATTAATTTTGTTGCCTTTTAAATAGGCATTACTGTCATAGAAAATTATTTATTGGCAAACGGTTAGAATATTTTTTAAAGTCATGACGAACTGTGCTGGGAGAGTTGACACTGTTGTCGGCATGGAGTTGACATATTTTTATCGAAATAGTTGATATTTTCAGTCGAAAATAGTTGTATATTTGTCAAAAAAAAAAAAAAAAAAAAAACAAGTGTATGAGCCAACTTGAAGCTTTATTCATGCCTTATAAACATCTCAACAAATTATAACACTATTGAATAGTCTTACAGATTCTATCATATTTGCAAAATTAGTAATACTAATTGTAATAATGACGTACAATAAATTAATAAAGAGATCTATATTGTTCTTTAAAAATTAGAAAGTAATTGAATCAAATAAAATAATTTAATAATAAAAATTAATGTGAACTATGTTGGCTTTTAAGTTGGCATTTCTTTGGTATAGAAAATTATTTGTTGGCATATAGTTCGAATTTTTTTTTAAGGTCATAATGAATTAATTAGGAATGAGTAACTGTTATTTTCCTAAGAAAAAAAGTAAGTGTATGAGCCAACTGTGATGGGAGAGTTGGCAAAATTGTCAGCATGAAGTTGGCATATTTTTATAAAGTGTTGGCATCCGTTTCTAATTTAAATAGTCAATATTTCAAGCGTATTTGCTAGGAAAAAAAATAGAAGTGTATGTGTCAACTGTCAACTTGAAGCTTTATTCTTGCCATATAAACACAATAAATTATGGCACTAATTGAATATTCTTACAGATTCTATTATATTTGCAAAATTAGTAATATTAGTTGTAATAATGAAGTACAATAAATTAATAAAGATTTCTATATTCTTCTTTAGAATTTAAAAAGTAACTAAATCAATAAAATAATTTAATAATAAAAATTAATGCGAACTATGTTGGTTTTTAAGTTGGCATTTCTTTGGTATAGAAAATTATTTGTTGGCAAATGGTTCGATTTTTTTTTAAGGTCATGATATATTAATTAGGAATGAGTAACAAATGATATCAGGCATGAAAGCAAATAATCAGGCATGAAAGCAAATAAAACAAATGATATAAATAATCCTGAGCAAAGATATCACAAACGTTACGGAATTCAATCAACAATAACTAAAACATGAGTTCAGAAATCCCTGGAATTGGAATAAAAGTATGGAAATCTCTTATCTCGTGCTTCAAATATGTCATCTCTCACCACTACTACAAATTTGCTAATAGATGATGGATATTATCCGTCATCTATGTACTAAAATCTTTGTTATCTCGCTGAGGGTTGTGGTAGACCCTCGGTAATAGATAGCAGACATATATCCGTCATCTATTCTCAACTGGACCACGAATATTATCCGTTGTCTTTTATAAATATATCCATTATCTGTTCATAGATAGACAACTGAATTAACCGTAGTCTTTTTATAACTATATCCGTCATCCATTCACAACTAGACCACGAACATTATCTGTTGTCTTTTATAAATATATCCATTATCTATTCCTAGATAGACAACAAAATTTAACCATAGTCTTTCTATAAATATATCTATTATCTAACTATATATAGACAACCAAAGTTGAAAGGCCCCAAATTTAAAAATAACCCACAAATGAGCCGAGGCGTTCCCAAAATTGGCATGATCATTTAATTAAAGAAAATATGATTAATTAGATGAGATTATTACAAGACAAATCATTGGAAATTACAAAAGAAAAGACTCAGTATCTTAAAAACATTACTACATTCATCATAAATTACTTATACCCACCTCCTCCGTGCCTGCCTTGCCCGAGCTCCTTCATCCTGTAAAATAAAACTGTGGGGGGATGAGTGTCTAAAATACACCCAGTGAGGGAAACATAGGTGATTGCATTGTTAAATGACGTATGTAATCAATATATAACATTCAAGTGTAGCGTGTGAACACATGCAACATCAGGGAGAGATACTAGCACTCACTGGTCACCCAGCGGCCCGTGTCGACCTCGACCCAATGACAAAGTGGCACATCGGGGAGAGACACTGACACTCACTGGTCACTCAGCGGCCCGTGTCGACCTCGACCCAATGTACGGGCCATTACCCGGCTTGCACATTGTACGGGCCATTACCCGGCTTGCATATTGTACGGGCCATTACCCGGCTTGCATACACACGGGCCATTACCCGGCTTGCATACATATTTCACATTTATCACGTAATCATGACATATATCATTCACATATCACATATTAACATAGCAACCATAACATGGAATATTTTACCTAGTGAAGAGTGGAGATTGTCCTCACCTTAAAAAAATAGAAGCTGCAATAGATGATGGAATGCAATACCCTTTAGTGATTCCTAGTTCATGATACCTTGATGCTCTCGCACCCTATAAATTCTCAAGTCTCTCCTCATACCCTACAAGAAATACCTCATTTTATAACCTCAAAATTGATCTTAAAATGTAATATATATCTCAGGTTGTCCATCTTCATACTATTTATTACTAAATATATTTCTAATTCAATAATATATATTACATCCAAGTAAATAAATGTATATAATTAAAGTAAATAATTACTATCTAAATTTTACTGTTACAAAATTAATACATCAAGACTTTGGTAAAAATCTTATTAATCTTTAAACATTAATTAATAATAAATAATAAGAACGTAAAACATTATCCAGTAGCCATAATATAAATAACCTATTATACCAATAATAATATACATGATTAAACTCTTACACATGTACATAAACACAGCCACATACTCATACTAATAATATTAATTATAATAATAATAATAATATTAATTGTTGGTCCCGGTGGGAAAACCTATTTTGCGCGTGCGGAAGCAAGACGTTTTAAATTCGGTGCATATAAAACAGGGATGAGGGCAGAGTGCTCCAATTTTTCATATTTCTAAGCTCATGTGTGTGCTTTGCTTATAAACGAATGCGTATGACAAGTATAAACATAAAGCAGTAAACAACACAGCAATATATAGTGGTTCGGACAACCAGTCCTACATCCACTCTCCCTCTCTAGGGAAATTCACTATGAACGGGACTTATCACCCTCCACGGGATTGCCAATAGATATTTACCGAGCTCACACTCGAACTGGACTTATAACCCTCTCTCGGGTTCGCCTCGGGACTTATCACCCTCCACGGGATTGCCTACAGATGTTTAACGAGTTCACACTCCAATCGGGACTTATCACCCTCACTCGGGATTGCCTAACAACTACCTCACTTCACCACTGGGTTTGGGTTTTGGTGTTGTCTCCAACTATGGTGAGATTTTCCCTTACAATGGTTTAGCCTTAATGCTAAGGTTGGGAAAATCTCTCTAAGCTTATGATACATCGTGGGTTGCTTAGATTGGGTTCTAGAACACTCTCTGAATATATTTGTATATCTATAGACTTGTGTTCTAGGGTGGGAAAGCTTAACTCTCTTTGGTTCTGTAGCATCGTTGCTATCTTCTTCGCATTTCCACACATGATAATGAAGGAAGAACTTGTATTTATAGTGTGGATTTGAATGTTACCGTTGGAGAGAATCACATTCAAATCCATACTATTCTTCTGTAAGTTCTACAGCTTTTCCAGGCTGGTTGTCTTCCTCTCGTTGGTCCACGTCAGCTGGATTCCAACGGCTATATTCCTCAGCTTCAGTGCCTCGGAACATTCAGGATATACTGAGCATTCAGTATGTTACTGAGTCTTCAGTAATTACTGTGCCTTCAGTATTTCTCTGAGTCTTCAGGTTCTCTGAGTCTTCAGGTTCTCAGTATCCTACTGAGTCTTCAGTTTCTCTGAGTCTTCAGGTTCTCAGTATCCTACTGAGTCTTCAGTATCTCAGTTTCTTACTGAGTCTTCAGAAACTAACCTGTTCTATATCTGCCGACTATACACGATGCAGATCATATCCTGAACACTCTAAAACTGAATCCTGATTCATCTATCAAGATTATCCTGAACATGTCATACTCAGGGGTTTTGGGATCTAATCAAAATCCTCTTTATTAAATTTATTTCCCAACAATTTCCCCCTTTTTGATGATGTCAAAACCATCTTGTTACAACACTCTTAACCTATACTCAGGTTTCAGTTTTTCTCTATTACAAGAATGGTAGATCTCTTAATAATTAATTCAGCAATGAATCACCCAACAATTTTATCACTAAATAACAATAATCAGGCATATCAAATATAAAGACATGTAAAAAGATAATGAGGTATTATCTTTGAGCATAAAGATAAAGTTTTCATTGATGTATGATAGACTATTACAGTTTACAATGAACCTTTTAAAAGACAAAGATGAAAAACATAAAGAATTACAAGAGTCTTCAGTCTTGGTCTTCAGTCTTCTGTCTTCTGCTCGACTCCTCATTCCTCTTCTTCTACGGACTTTGTCTGATCAGGCATACTGACACTCATGCTGACTGAGTTCAGTTTCTTCTGACTTCAGACATCCTGACCCTTAGGTCTTTCTTACTTACTGACCCTCAGGTCACTTGACCTATACTGAGTCTCAGTCCACTTTATTTACTGAGCCTTCAGTACTCAGGCTATCTGATTTCTTCTTTGCTTGATCTGATCAGTTCGACTGATTAGATCAACACATCTTTCGATCAACATATCAGAATAGCATCAGGTCATCATATTAGGTTAGCATATCAGGTTTATCATATCTGATCTCGATCACGTCTGATCTTGATCAGTCTCTTTCGCTCATCTTCTGATTTGCAACCTTTCCTTCTGATTTGCTGGCTTTAGCTTTTCTTCATTTCTGATTCTGCACAGCTCATCAGTTCACTCCGGAACTCATCTAATTCATCTGATCTTGATCAGTCTTGTCTGCAGCCTCGTCTGATCTCAATCATCTACTTTTGATTCCGTGAGTTCCCCCTCAAGTTGAAGTCCCCTTTCAACTGATATAGACCGATATATCTGATTTGGTGAAGTTTTCAAGCTCAGCTGATTTTCTTCATTAGATCAGCTTTGACTGTAATCAGATTTTTGTTTGACCTAATCTGATTCTCCTCAGATTAAGACAATTTCTTGGAAAGTGTTACTGCCATAACTTAGTCTAGAGTAATAGCCTCTATTCCCTAAGCTGGTGCGATTTGACATGCGAAGATTTCGTCTGGCACTCTCGATATGTCAATCCGCCGTAACTTTATCCAATTATCGGTCGCGTGATTTCTACACGCTGTCCTTGTGATGCAAATTTTTCTAAAATAGGCTTTGAGAACTCAAATTTGCATCTGCACCCTTGCTTGGCCTATATAAATTGTACCAATGTTTTACACAACATAACTCATTCACCATACATATCTTCTTTGAAGAATCATGTATCCTGGTGAACCCTTGTTTCCGGTGAGACTTCCGGCAAACACTTTTACCCCTTTTTCCATGATTTCATCTTCTCAAATCAACCCATTTTATCCCTTATTGCTGCTTTCGTCATCGTCAAAGATTTCACATACGATCGTTGCAAAGCTTCTCTTTTACCATGGCGGCGGTTTTGCTATTGCAACTGAGAAGACACCTCTCCTAACCGTATGCACCTTGTGTGTCTATCTTTATGACGTGACTACCATCAACAGACTTAGTCTGAAAATGAACGTGAGTTTGATATACGATCTTGATCAGACAACAGCTGATCTTCGTATATCACACTCACCATTTAACAGCTGGAGCGCCCTTTTACTCCTCCTTGGGGCTCCTGGCTTAAAAATCCTATCAAGGCCGCTCTCGCTCCATTGGAGAGTCCATCAGTTTGCGGCATAGGATTACCTTTCAAGCCTCCCCTCATCCTGTTAAGTGGGGAAAATGAGAGCATCAGATTTAAAATCTCTCTCTTTCCTCCTCTTAATCACCCCCTTGTAGATCGGGTTTGGGTTTGGATGAAGGTTTAGGGATATGGCTTAAGGGTTTAGGGTCTAGAGTTATGTATTGACCTCCAGGTTTTCTTGCATTTGTAACTTGTAATGTAACCTGACCTTCGGGTCTTTATCAATGAAAAGTTCTATTATTCCATTGTTGTGTAAAACTTTCTGTTTCCTTGGTACCGCTTGTTGATATCAGATCAGAGATAGGTTTTAAAAAGAAAGATCTGCTCAGGCGAAAACATTGAAAAAGTAATCTTTTGAGCACCTGCTTTGATACCACTTGTTGGTCCCGGTGGGAAAACCTATTTTGCGCGTGCGGAAGCAAGACGTTTTAAATTCGGTGCATATAAAACAGGGATGAGGGCAGAGTGCTCCAATTTTTCATATTTCTAAGCTCATGTGTGTGCTTTACTTATAAACGAATCATTATGACAAGTATAAACATAAAGCAGTAAACAACACAGCAATATATAGTGGTTCGGACAACCAGTCCTACATCCACTCTCCTCTCTAGGAAATTCACTATGAACGGGACTTATCACCCTCCACGGGATTGCTAATAGATATTTACCGAGCTCACACTCGAATGGACTTATAACCCTCTCGGGTTAGCCTGGGACTTATCACCCTCCACGGGATTGCCTACAGATGTTTAACGAGTTCACACTCCAATCGGGACTTATCACCCTCACTGGGATTGCTAACAACTACCTCACTTCACCACTTTGGTTTGGGTTTTGGTGTTGTCTCCAACTATGGTGAGATTTTCCCTTACAATGGTTTAGCCTTAATCTAAGGTTGGGAAAATCTCTCTAAGCTATGATACATCGTGGGTTGTTAGATTGGGTTCTAGAACACTCTCTCAATATATTTGTATATCTATAGACTTGTGTTCTAGGGTGGGAAAAACTTAACTTTCTTTGGTTCTGTTGCATCGTTGCTATCTTCTTCGCATTTCCACACATGATAATGAAGGAAGAACTTGTATTTATAGTGTGGATTTGAATGTTACCGTTGGAGAGAATCACATTCAAATCCATACTATTCTTCTCAGAAGTTCTCTGACTTTTTCCAGTTTGGTTGTCTTCCTCTCGTTGGTCCACGTCACCGGATTCCAGCGGCTATATTCCTCGACTTGTTGCCTCGGAACATTAGGATATCTTGAGCATTCGGTATATTCTTGAGTCTTCGATAATTCTTGTGCCTTGATATTTCTCTCGAGTCTTGAGTTCTCGATATCCTCTTGAGTCTTAAGTTTCTCTGAGTCTTGAGTTCTCGATATCCTCTTTTGAGTCTTGATATCTCGATTTCTTCTTGAGTCTTGAAAACTAACTTTGTTCTATATCTGCCACTATACACGATCACGAGATCATATCCTGAACACTCTAAAACTGAATCCTGATTCATCTATCAAGATTATCCTGAACATGTCATACTCAGGGGTTTTGGGATCTAATCAAAATCCTCTTTATTAAATTTATTTCCCAACATTAATAATATTAATAATCACAATTAACCCCCAAAACACCAAAACATAAACGCACACACATCATCAACACAACAATTGAACACCCCTTATGTAAAAAGCTAACGACAACATTGAAGTATGATCTTACAGAGGGATGTAGGGATAGGACGGTGGTTCGGCTGAAGTTTTGTTCTTTCCTCACTTTTATATTATATTAATGTTCTTTGGTCTTAATAGGAGTAGGATACATGGCCACATTCCCTAATATACATAATCTACACGTGTATATCCAATTGCACTTAGTTTAATTTATAAATTTGGTTATCATATTATGATCTTTAATTTAAACAACACCATTAATTACTAAACTATTTATATTACTAAAACATCAATACGTAACTGTCGATTCTTTTTTTTTCCCTAATAAATCTAAACTAATTATAAAGGAGTTTTCACACTAATAATTATATGTAAATATTAATAATATATTGGCTTTTGGGGTGTTACAAAAGTTATGCGTAATCTTTGTTAAAAAAAATCGTTAACTATTTACAAACAAACAACACTTATCCATTGTGTATTCTTTTAATCCATAATTAAAAAATTAATTAATACTAAATTAAAAGAAAACAAAATAATAAACAAAATACACCAAAATATAATATAAAAGTACCAAAATGCAATAATATTCCAATATCCATTTCAAGTTCAAGGTCGAGTTCCTCAAATCATTTCAAGTTCAAGTATCAAAAGTTCCAATATCCATCCCACTCAATCATCATTTCAAAAAGTAAAATAGTTGTACAAAAGACACAAAAACATGAAAAGTTCTAGCATATTTCAACTTAGCAACCTCTCTAATGAGTGAACCATGCATGACCATTGATCTCGTGGTAAAACCAACCTCTCTCAGAATCGCAAAACAAAATTACAATTTACATGAATATATGAATTTATAATAATGAATTCAATACTAATATATAAAAGGGAATCCTCCCAATACATTAAGTATTAAACATCCAAACAACTCCTCAAAATGAAAAAAAAAACAACTCAAGCACACCAAACCCCAGAACTATAGTGACTAACCGCATTAAAAAATAATATTTCTACAACTCAAGTTCACAAAATAACGTTTCTATCGAGAAAAACAGCAACTATAACCATAAACGAAACAATAACATACATGCTACACCACAAAAACCAAAATAAGAAAAAGAACTCATTATGCATTACCTTCACTCTTTGGACAACATATAACCTGAATGCACTTTCGACCAACTCGGACCGCACTTCATCAATTTCAGCTTTAGTGTAAGTTCTCTCCTTGAACTATGAAATAATATATATTAATACTACAAACTACAACATATTTTAAATTAAAGAAAGGAATAGATAATTTTGGAAAGGAACATTAATATTACACGATCTTCGCATTGAAGACATATCCAATTATCCATCAAATTCAGTTATTTGTCTCATGAATCGGAGTACATCCACATTGCTCGAAATCTGGTTGCTTAGGAACCTAGTTCAGGAACAAATTAAAACAATTAATTCAGAATTTATTAATTGAATTACTTGCTAGTCACGTCTTTCGTACCGTGATTACTTTCCACATAGCATTTTTTCTTGGTTTCCTTATCAAAGTCTCGGAAGTGAACATTCTCAATGCCCTTCAAAATATTTGACAAGAATTAACAAGACAATGCCACAATAAATATAAAATAATAATAGGAGAAACAAGAGCATATAACAATTCTGTCAAAGAACAGTTCTGTCAATCTCATCGTTACCACATTATAAACCGGGCTACAAAAAGAAATGTAAAAAAACTGAACATATATACTGCTGATAACTGCATAGAATTTGGGAAGCATGGCTACAGAATTTGTCAAAAAATTGATCATATGGAATTTATCATACTGCTGAAAACTGATCATATATACTGCCGAAATGTCAAAAAACTGATCATATATACTACAAAAAAGAACTTTACAACTGATTTTCTAATACTTGAAAATTGCACAAAATTTGGGCAGCATGGCTAAAAACCAGATTTACAACTGATTTTGCCAAAGATTTCTTGAAACACTAGGTCCTAAAATATACACTACAAGAGAAGCACATGTAGTAAACAAGCAACCAGAATTACAAATTATCAAATGTAGGTGTCACTTACATTCTCATTAGCATAACGTGCGTAGCCTTTATGCGAAAGTCTGTGAGGATATTTGTGTCGAGCTCGTAGCTCCTTCTGTTTATTGCTCAAATTCTAGGAATAAAAACAAGCAATTAAACTACATAAAATTCAATAAATAACATATAAGGGAATGCAAATAAAAATATCACATCAAAAGGATACCTTGAAGTTTTTAGACAGGCGACTGATGACAAATTGACTACATTCTTGTATTTTAATATGCTTATATTCTATGGGTGGCTTATGTAAATCAGGAGAGTTCATCCTTTTCTTTACATACAGTTTCGTGAGTCTTGACTTATGGGACCGCCACTTGTTATTTGCTGACTCGAGACATGCTTTCCTCCAACTCGGGTCAACTATAAAGCATTCCTAGAATGTGATTATTATGATGAATATGATATTAAAATACAACAGTTAGAAAAATCTAAAATCAACAAATTTTAATATTTGTAAAGTTACTTACGTTCACATTGTCCCATATAGCATCTTTGGTGTTTTTAGGAACTTCCTTCCAATTTGTGTAGGTGATTTTGACCTTTTTCTTTGCAATCACACAAATGTAACTTTGTAGTTCAGCTCCCTTTTGACCGATTGACCTCCCATGTGAATCAAGTATGACATCCTTCTTTACTCCTTGTAATCTAAGATGTTCCAAGTTCAACATTTCAGTAACACCTCTCTTGGTTTTTACTGATGATTGGCTGCTCATCTCTGTTTCTGAAGTAACATCAGTGTCTACATCATCTCTGGCTGACTGCTCCTCTTTCTCCACCTTTGTTGCTTTCTTATCCTTATCTCGTGCTTGATTCTTCACACTTTCTTGACGAGAGCTCTTACGACCTTTCATATTTGCCACAATCCCGTTGAACACACAAACATAATTGAGTTATCAACATTCAAATAAGTGCATAAGTATTATTAATCAAATTAACAAAGATAAAAGTGCATATTACTAACATCAAAGGATTAAGCATTTGGGTTATCAACTCCTTACAGCTCACAACCTGCTGCTACTATTTTATCTGCTCCTCATCAAATTGCTAATAATTTCTTCTAAATTATTATATTATAAAAACCACATATTTTACTTGATACATTATTGCAATATCTGAATGACTTTGTACTGCATCACTCTCACTTTAACAACATAAACAGAGCAGCTGATGCATGATAATTCAAATACAATTCAATTCGTGTTCAATCTCAAATTGATTAGAGATATGAAAAGGGAAAAGTTAATTTGACAACATAAGAATCACAATAGGGCCAAAAATCAACAAGAACATGAGCCAATAATGCAGCAACACAATGTCCAAGTCTTTCTCACACACACACTCATAGATAGATATATAGATACAAATAGATAGATATAGAGAGAGACAAAAAAAGGGAAAGGGAAATTACAGGGAAGGCGGTGGCGGACGTGAATGTTGGAGTCGGGAATGGGGGTTCGACTTTAGGACGGCGACGACACTCCAAGGATGGACGGCGACGGCGAGGCACTCCAAGGTTTGACAGCGACGACGACGACACTCCAAGGATGGACGGTGACGGTGGATGGCGACGACACTCCAAGAATTAGGACGGCGTCGATGGTGTTGAGAGTTGTGGTGTTGAGAGCGGGAGAAAAAATTAGACCGCAGTGTGGGTGAGACCGGAAGAATTAGGGCATAAACATTCTAAGTGTGGGTGAGAGCGGGAGAAAAAATTTGATGAGGGCGGGAGAAAATTAGGGCAAAAAATTTCATTAATTTGGTGTATTGGGTGTCGAACCTGGCACCACATGACTTAGATGACGGCACCTCCGATTTAATTAAATTAAAAAAAAATACTTTAGATAACCAAACTTAGATAATGGAGGGGCAAAACCCGTCATCTATTAGGGAGTAATCTCACAAATAGATGGCAGATATAAATTAGACGATGGATTTTTAATCATTAGATGACGGAAATAAAAATATCCGTTTGGGACTCCCAAAATTCATGCTCTAAGGGGTTTTATAAGTGGAGAATGGGCTGGAAAGGGTTTAAACCCCGCTGGCCTTTAAATTCCTGAATTTGGACCCACACTGGATAATCAGTGTGGGCTGTAGCAACTCAAAACGACTCGCACTTCTTTTGCAAGTACTTGGGCCCTAAAACTCATATCCAATGCTCCAAAAGGACCCTAAAATCACCTAAGATCACACAACAAATAGGTCAAAAAATAGGTCAAATGTAGAATTTCATCATCAAAGTACACATAGGTAGAAAACATGCAATCCTAACATAATTTAGTATAAATAAATTGCACATTAAATAACTAAAAATGTGCATAATTGTCTAATTATCATTCACGCTTTTCACTACATTAGTTTTTTTTTTTTTATTCAGATAATTAAAAGAATGTTGTAAAAATCTTTGAGAAAACTTTAAAGTGCGATAACTTATTAGATATTAGTTTAGTGATTTATTTTCCGAACTAAAAGTGTTACAAGTGACTTTATCCATAGAAAAAAGACGTCACTTGAATTTTTAGAATTTGAAATGTTTTGGGTTGTTATCCTTATGTCTTGATTGCATATAAAATTTTATTGACTATATATGTAATGTGGCATCTCCAGAAAGAAATTTATCTAAAATAAAATTATTAAAAACGTACTTACGATCAACTTTGTCACATGAAGAGTTAAATGGATTAACAATTTTATATAGAGAATGATATGTTGGAACTTGGAACACATTAATTATGAAGATATTATTGATAATTTTGTCTCTCAAAATGCTAAAAGATGTAATTTTAAATTATTTATGTTTATATTCATTTATTTTTTTGCATATACATGTTATTTATATTATTTGATGTTGTCAAAAAGGGCAATTATTTTTTTTATTTGCCACGGGCTAAAAAATGCCTGGATCAATTCTGGCTGCAACATAAGCTGACCAACTCAATATTCGCATCAAACACAAATTTGCTTGTTCGGTATTTTTTCATGGCAAAGAATAGGGTGAACAAGTTTCACGGTGAAACTGGTTAAGGAGTGTGACTTGTATTACTGAAGAGCGTGAATTTTTACTATAAAGGGTATTACTCATAAAAGTGAATGGTGTGACTTATACTATAGCAGAGTGTATCGTAGTGATAACTGAAGGGTGTGACTTATAATACTAAAGGATGTGACTTATATTACTAAAGAGTACTCATGTAAAAAAAATAAAAAAATCAGTTTCACGGTCAACAAGTTTCACAGCATACCAACTATTTTTTCATTTCCCCGGGCTTGTTTGGCAGGCCTTTTCAGCCTTTTTTTTCTGTTAATTTTTAATTTCATGTGTCTTAATTAATTTAATACTCCATCCATTCCAAAGTTGTTTTACCCCTTTTTTCCAAAAGGTCTGTCCCAAACTTATTTACCAATTTGCATAAAATGCATGAAGTAATTACACCATTTTCCACTATCCCCTCTCAACATCTTCAAATTACATCTCATGCCATTATTTTTACACACAAAAAGCCATCTACTTTAATAATAGAGTAAAATAAACTTCTATACCCTCAATAAAAAATCACTTTATCACTTTAAAAATTAATAAATAACTCTCACATTAAAACTCGTGACAAAAGCAAAGGGGTAAACTTATTCATTTTATTAAAAATGTAGCACAATAAAAAATCATATTATTAAAAATTATCAAAAATTATTCTTAAAACATAATAAAAATGTCACTCACTCATTCTCAGACTTAACAGATAAAATCGATTTGGCCTTCTTCCAAGATCCACTACAGGATGACTTGTCATCAAATGATCGTTTTAGCACTGCATCAGTTTCTTCAAGACAAACAACATCCGTGTATGGAATGTTTTTGTTGGGTGAAACGAGTCATCGCATGTTGAACCAACCTAGTAAAAGTAAATGGAAAAAAAAACAATGTATAATAAAATTTTGTATTGATTAAAAAACTTATATATAATACATAATAATAAAAAAAACATATTAAAAAATGAAATATTACCTTAGACGTATTGGAAATTTCACTACCAACGGCTTGGGAATTCTCATTGCCATGCTGTAAAACAAATGGTGTTGAACAATTTTTTTTTTATATTATAACAATGTAATATTAAACTTATTTACCGTTGTATAAATTATTTAAAAAATTAACACAATAGTAAGTTAGATAAATATTCACACCTCGTTAGATTCAGGAAGAGTTGAATATTTGTTTATCATTGATGAATCCGTATTCACCTTCACAACACTAAAAGCTCTGCTCTGTTGGACAATTTCTTTAGGTTTAACTTGAATTCTAAACAGAAGTGTGCGATTGAGAAGATCCTGGGTCTCAAGCGGGATATTATATCCATCCTTCTGAAATATAATAACGATAAAAATAAATATAGAATAAAAAATATTTTACATTATTAATAATGATAATTTAAAATACATATATATAAGAACTGAACAAATAGAACAAAATTGATTATTAAAACTTACATCTTTACAATTCTCCAACAATTCATAAGCTCTTTTGTAAAGCAGCTCACAACAAATTTTGTCCCATAGATTGAGCGTAAAATTGCTCGTACCATCCTCAACAATAATCCTTATCCCATATCTAGAAACATTATGAATTATAAAAACCATATTAACAACGACTTCAGTTTCTAAATTTTTTTTTAACTAAAATAAATAAAAAATTGTAAAAAAAATTGTGTGTATGCAAAAAAAAAAATGGTAACATATATACCTTATAACAATGGAAACATCATCCTTTCCACATTTAGAGCAAGAAAAATTTTCACTATTCTTAAATACTTTTCGAGAACATTTTTTACAGGAATATAACCACAAGTTATCATATGACTCCAATTCAATTATTGTAGCACATATCCAATACATACCAACCTGAAAATTAAACAGACTATAAAATTATAAAATGCAATATAAAAATTAATATTATTCAAAAAAAAGAGAAAAAAAAATAATATTTTATATAAACACTAACCACACTATTTCGAAGAATCCAATCAATTGACTTCACATCAAAGTTAGAAACATCATTGCCTCCACCGGTCTCATACAAAAAAGACCACGAAAATGACCCACATATTACTTTATCTTTCAATTTAATAGCAAAACTATAAAAAATAGAAAATAATTATTAGCGTGCATTTCATATAAAAACCTCTTCAAATTTTTTTGAACATACATAATTTTACCTCTTTTTCAGATCAGAAATTTCCTTAATGTCATTACCAAAAATAATTTGGGAGGTATTGAAGGAATTTGACATTGATGCTTCACCTGAAAATTAAGGTACAATTTTTAATATAAATTTTTTTAACAACTTAGACATTTGTCAATAAACATACCGTTAAAAACTTTTGGTCGAAACATTTTGAAAATAAGTGCAGGTGAAGTTTCATATCCAGATGCGTGCACTTTTTTCAATTCATCAATGAAATCACCCCAAAGGGAAACTTTCAACCGCGAACCCCTTGTATTAAATATATAAAAAAAATTAAACGTAAATAATAAAAAAAATTAAAAATTTAATATACATATAAAAAATATACTTACATGCTCTCCTCTATGGTCAAATCCAATAATTTTATAGTTCTTGACCCAACTTGTCTATCAACAATATCACCAATATAATAGACTCGGCCTATTACATCTACATAATGAAAGTATCAAATTAAATGTTAAAAAATAAATGAACTAATTATATATTTTAAAAGAATATTCATACATAAAAATATATAAAAATATTCATGGTATATCTAGTTACCAATAAGAAGATTCTCATCGATATCATTATCAATTGTTAAATGTGAAAAGTCCCTAAAGAAACAAGTTGAAAGGAGAATCTATATCAGCTGCTTGAATCAATCGAGTATTAGATATGAACTGGATCTTAAATTTGTTAATGGTCATCTTAAATGAAGATTTGTCAGGAGTGACAATGAAATTTCGAAGAGTGTACAATCTGTCTTCCACAATATTATCCTTGAACTTATCAAAATGATATGGCTTGATGGTAGCATGAATCCTATAAGAAGGAAAACCATTTTCGAATTCATAAACCCAACATTCTCTCTTGAAGAAAATGACACACAAACATGATTATATTCACGTGGCACAAAAAAAAATGTTTGGAGACACTTATAACAAAAAATATAGCAATTGGTATCTTTCGATCACTATTATGCATTAGTAGAGCTTTTATTTCAACCATATTTTATACAAAAAATCAAAGATTATTATAATCCTTTAATTATATATAATTTTCCTATGATATATATATATATATATATATATATATATATATATATATATTAAAACATGTAAAGATTGATTATACGAAAAACCTTTGAATCATGGAATATACATTCCAGATTTCTTAAAGGATTATTGGGTCCGTAAGCAGGAGATTCATACACACGAACACAACGTAATTTTAGCAACCATGTCGTTTTGGAAGCATTAACATGTTTAATCAGCGATAATATGGACGCCATGTTGAGGGAAGTTCAACAAAATGAAATTAAAAACAACTTGAACTATTAGATTCTAAAGAAATAAAATGATTTGCAAATAAATAGTAAAAGAGATTGATCATCACCAGTATAATGGAGAGTTGTGTGAAATAAAAATGTGAAATCCATATATTTATAGGTAGATGGCATGTACTCCACATTTAGAAAGTGAATAATGTGTGCAAAATAAAAATAATAATTAACTAAATAAACTTATAATGTTAATAAAAAAAATTATTAAAAATACCGTTTATTTTTTTTCTTCTTAATCAATTTACAAAAGAATCTATCTATATAAGTATAGAATCAAGTAACATAACAAATATGAGAACATATAAAATGGAAATGCCATAATTAAAACATAGTAAAAATTGGCATTCAATTGACACATAGTAACCATAAGAAGACAATACCTTATTATTGGGCACATTCTAAATTTTAGATGTAATTGATTTCAATTGGTAAATTTCATTTACTAAAATTCAGCCGATGTAATTGATTTCAATTGGTATGTTTCAATTACTAAATTCAATTTCAATGGCTGCTTGATCTTGAATTTAATAGGACAAATTTTATGGAGTAATTTTAGGCACAAGTGTATATGATAATTTAAGCCAAACGATATAAATTTCATGCGACTTAAGGAATATTAGTCATAAATTGATCTTGACATAATTCATCCTTAAGGAATATTTCAGCAGCACTTTCAGTGGGATTTTCATGGGAAAGCCATGATTATGGATTAATCAATACACATCCGTTACAGAGTTCATTCGAATCCCCTCTTTCTCAACTCGGTCAACCATTAACGAAATGGGTTGGGCCGAAAATCCCAAATGACATGGACGGTAAAATAGTTCTCTGCTCTGTACAAATCAGCTTTTGAAATCCCTTTCAACTATTGCTATCTGATTATATTGTCTATGTCATCATGAAATCAATTATTCATGTGATGCTACAATGGTTTTGTTAAGCAGTTGTGGTGGTAGAGTGAAGGTCAATGACATAGTTCATGATGAGGATTTGGCTACCGAAAAACCCGAACATAAGAATATTTTCTTGATGGTAATTTACGGAGTCTCAAGCTGTTCAACGAAGGTTTTTGTATTTACTTTTGTATTTGGATCCAAATTAGCATGTTAAATTCAGAGTTATTTAGTAGCTGAATTTTCAATACATTTTATTTGCAGAAAATAATTAATTTTATTGAATATTTTGGACAACTAAGAAGTTTTATTATATAAACTACATATGTAATCTTAACCAAAACCACAAAGTTGTAAGAGTATCACTACACGAAAAAAAATCATCAAAAAAAGATCAATAAGATCTGTATATGAGTATATTGTAGAATCAAGAAAAAAAAAATGTACCCATCAATATGATCTGCAAATAAAAATTTGTTTCCAGTTAATTTTTTAGTAACATAATAATACTGCATATGATTTTGGAAAATGTTTAGGGCTTTTCTGTTGAAGGATGTGTATGATGATATGATGTTGGATGTGGTGAAAGATTTATATTTTTTTGCTTTTGGATTGACATACTGAATTCCATAAAAAAAACACTAATATTTCTTTTTTTATACAATTGGCAGGAAATTTAAAACCTAATCTATTACACAAATTAGTAGAAGAACCACAAGATCGCTAGCTTAAACATCTCCAATCCAAAAGCTCAACATGAGGACGATTCGAGCTTTTGGATTGACATACTGAATTCACATAAAAAAAAACTATAATATTTCTTTTTTTTTATATACAATTGGCAGGAAACTTAAAACTCAATCTGTTACACAACTCAGTAGAAGAACCACAAGATCGCTCGCTTAAACATCTTCGATCCAAATGTTCAACATGAGGACGATCTAACTCGCGAAGGTTGTGTTTGTTTTGGGATTCACATGGATGGACTTAGAACTTTGCGCTCCCCGTCCCATACGAGTTTGGGATTTAGAATCTGGTTTTAAAATCCCACATTCAATCCACACCTACAAATACCTATAAAACTTATTATTACTCTTCCCAATATCACACACTTTATACACTTTATTACTATTCTCAATATAATATAATAATACAATATCAATTATTATTAAATATTGATTTGACATAAAGTTAAATCTCACCCTACTTAAATCCCAAAACAAACACATACATTTACTATTCATCAAGGATTCTAAATCCCTAGATTCTAAAACTTTAACTTGCTCCGCACACTTAAATTTCAAAACAAACGTAGCCGAAGTGGTATAGCTATGAATTTCACCATGATTCGATTAATGGTAGATGAGAATTATATGAGTATTTATAGAATTTGAATGTGAAGGTAATGAGCAATAATTATGGTGTGAATTAATTATATTTATAAAAAGAGTAAAAAGTAAAAAAAGTAAAAAGAAGAAGGAGTTATTGGTGCAAGGGATTGGACGATCAAGATCAATTTAGAAAAAACGATCAAAGGTCAAAGTAGTTTGAAGCCAAAACCAAAAATGATAAAATAGGTGCTATTATATATTTATGATATGATATATTTTTAATGAATCATCATATCCATATTAAAAATAAAAGCTCTCAACCTAATGTTATCTTGCGTCTTGATTAGAAAAAGTATTGATTTTTTTTTTTTTTTTAATGATGACCTTTATTGTCCCTCTATAGAAGTCTATACATTCAAACATATTACAACACAATTAAAGAAGATAGTAGCTGGATATTCAAATATAATAATACTTCCTCTGTCCACCAAATCTATTCTCATTTTCCTTATTTATTTGCCCATTAAATTTATTCTCATACCTTTTATGGAAACAAACTTTTTATCTTCATCATTCAATTACCACTTAATTACTTCAATTGTCATTATATTTTATTCACAAACAATCACTTTATTTATAAATGGACTCCACAACACCTCATAATATTCTTACTTTATCTAATTTATCTTTTTTTTTTCTTAAATCATGTGCGTAAGAAGGTGGGAATAAAATTCATGGAGAGAAGAAGTAATTGACAAAACCAAATGAAGAACTTGAGTACTCCAGCGACATGACAGGTGGTATTACACAGTTTTCCATCTTAAAAAAAAATGTTTATAAAACACAATTACTAATTGCACAAAATCAAAATGATCTTACATTCTCCCTTTCAAAACTCGAATGATATCATCTGTTCCATTTTCAGTATTCCACTCCATGTTTCATATTGTGGATATATGACAAGTGGAAATTAAAATATTATCCAATGACCCACCATAATCCTGGGTCCATGTGTTAAGGATCCAGGAAGTGTGATATATTTGGAACATGAGAAAATAACACAGGGGAATGAAACTGTTCAAAACTCTTGAGTGAACGAAGGTTTGGGGTATAAAAAAATGGTTTGGTTTCGCCGCCATGCGATTTAAACATATCATTATCCTTCTGCACATTCTTGTTCTTCTCAGAATAGTAGAATAGGTGGTTCGGCCGTTTCCACACCATCAAGATCTCACCATCTTTGAAAACTTTGATAAGGTAAATAACTTCATAAGAAAAGGGATAAAAACCGAATTCTTGGGTATGACAAATTGTCTTGTCCAAGAATTTTCGACTCCATATTCCTTCATCAACCAAATGTCAACGCTATTCCACCAATTGTTACATAAACATAGGGTATCACCTAAAGCACAACACACTACCGCATAAGTGTTACTTCTGGCCATTAGAGGAGAAGAAAATGTGCTAAAAAATTCATTTTCAAGATTAAAGCATGATGCCCATTGTTCTGGGAAGGCCTTTAAATCCGACACAAACCAATGAATATTCCCATTCAAAAACACCCCACTTTTCTGAAACACACCAGTGGTGGTAGGAGGTGCAATTTTTTTCCATACTCCTGTACCAATAGTATATACATAACAGTTGCACTCAGATTTAACATCTTTATCAAAAATCGTAACCAACTTATGTTGTCCACTTATATTGCTGGCCCCAAATCCAAGAGCGGCTAGTCGTGGACTAGGGTAAAGTAACTCTTGAGGAACTGAAGAAGAACACCATTAACTGAACCCGTTATCATTCCATATCTAAAGAAAGGGAGTTTGAACTTGATGACTGGACTGTAACGAAGCTCGTGGTTTTCAAGATCGATCTCATCTTCAAATTCAAAAACTGTGCATAATTTTTGCCTATACTCATAGAGTGCTAGGCCGACAACCGCGTTAAGAAAATGAAAATTGATAAACTCGGATGTCTATAGTAAAGCGAGCCATGACTTGCAAACACACTTGCAACATATAACGGTTCGAATAGGGAGTCTTGAGAGGATTTCGTTAATGATTTCAGTTGGTAGACTTGCAAACAAGTCTTGCTTCTTTTTGAGATGGCATCTCAGCCTCATTGAAATTCGTTTCTATAAGTAAGCGTAGTTGCGCTTCGACATATCTTGACCAATGCAAGCTGGATTGTTTATATCCTGGACCAACCAAAACATATGTATTTCAGAAAATTAACCTTAAATTATAGGGTCTTACTGATAGATATATTTTAATATTATAACTTATTACTATAGGAACAAAATAGTTGCATATACATTGATATATTTATATTTTCGCGTGTAATTTTGACTATATGTGTAATTTCATTTGTATCTATTAGTAATTTGTATAAAAAATTTATACTTATCAGTAATTTTCCCTAAATTATACTCCTTGAGTTGGTATGCTGTGAAACTTGTTCACCGTGAAATTAGTTCCTTTTATACAGGCATGACTTTTCAGTTATCACGACAAATACCTTTTTGTAATATGAGTCACACCCTTTAATTTTATGAGTAATACCCTTTATAGTAAAAAATCACACCCTTCAATTTTATAAATAATACTCTTTATAGTAAAAAGTCGCACCCTTCAGTTATCACAATTAATACCCTTTAGTAATATAAATCACAATCATTAACTAGTTTCACAAATTCTTATGTGAAACTTGTTCACTCTATACTTTGCCATACTCCTTCTGTCCCAACTTAAATTACACAAAATTACTACCTAGTTAATATTAAAATACATACTTTTTATATTTTAATAACTATTTATATTTTTACTCAAAATTACACAAATTGCCACCTAGTTAATATTAAAATACATACTTTTTCTTTCTCTATCTTACTATTAATTTTTCTACACATCCCACCAACCAACAATACATTTAAGAGTAGATCTCCGATGAAACTTATTCATAGTATGATATATATATCACCATTACACTTATCAACTGGTAAATTGCAGTTTTGGTCCCATAAGAATAGTTTGATTGCAAAATGGTCCTTTTCTTGACAATTTTGGTCCCATTACTTATTTCCGTCCAAATTTAACGGTAGAAAGCCCGTGTAACACACACGCCGTTATTTTCTCAAAAAACACGGTAAAATCAACCTATTCAGATCTAAAATCTCAAAACTCAGCCTAAGCCTCAAAATGCCCTAAAAATTCACCTTCTATTTTCCAGAAAATTGCACACTTCAATGCGAAAAACCCAGAATCACAGTAGAATCACAAACCTTGAATCGCCCAGCCAGAATCGCGCCCAATGAAATCGAACAAAATGCGAAACGCGAACGAAATTGAACGAAACGTCAGAAATTGCCCAATCACGAGCCAAAAATTGCACCCTTGAAGAAATTGAACGAAATCGCGCCCAGAAATCGCGCACCCTTGAAGAAATTGCGCACCTGAAATCACCCAATGTTGCGAATAGGGAGTACCAAATCTACTGCACCTCCTTCGATTAGTAAGTTTTCTTAATGACTAGATATACAAAAAAATATGAATTGGATTCGTAATTTTTTTTCTCAATTATTGTGAATCTTATTTGCTTCATCTTTGTGACTCCCTGGCAAGAGTGTATTTTTAGTTCCCTATTGAATATCCTGGCATCAAAAGGCACAAATGATGCTGTTCGCTCAAACAAAAGATATATGTAGTCCGGAGAAATTATTGAAACAAAAAGATATATAAAGTTTGGAGAAATTATTGAAACAAATAGCTCAAACAAAAGGATTAAATAACCATGGAATGCATATATATATATATATATATATATATAAATAGAAATGGGAGAAGACCTTCGTAGAAAGAGATATTATATATACCAAACATGTTACACCTTTTTCTATTTTAATGTTGGTATCTAGAAGATGCATTTTAAAATTAAGATTGTAGTGGGGAACATGTGGGACTGTTTTTGGGGGGGAAATACAAGGGGAATCCATTTGTTCATTTATGATATATCATATATGTCTTTATTGAAATACTTTGTTTTTAATTGAGGTGGTCCCCTATTCTTAATAAATATTTTCTCTCTTTTGCAGGTGGACATGAGTTGGGGTACACCTTTCATATGCATCATGGGGGTACATTGGAAAAGGTGGGTGATAACATTAAATATGTTGGTGGGGAAGTAAGTATATTTGTATTATGTTGATTTTAATGGGATGTCACTTGAGTTAATTGGCAGTTTAGCTGCACAATTAGGGTATGTGGGACCTAAGAAGTATTATAGGATAAACATATTAAATGAAATGGTCCAACTTCTTAATGCCAAAGAATTGTACTTAAGTTTGGACTTCAAACTTTTTGAAGTTCATGTTTATGTTGAAGGGGAGAAGACCAATGACTTAGGGAAGGGGAAAGATGTTAGTGACAAGGGGAAAGAGGTTAGTGGTAAGGGGAAGGGAAAACAAATACTAGAAGATGAAACTGAAAATCTTATTGATGATTATCATAATTATCAGTGGGATTCTGATTTTGAGGAGGCTCGTGAGGGAGAGACTGGTGAGGGGGAGGGTAGTTAAGAGGATTCTGATTAATAATGGGCAGTGATAGTGGAAATAGTGAAATGGATGATGTTTTTTTTGAGGAAACAATAGATAAGGAGGTTGAGTGGGCTGGTTTTGAGAAAGCTGCAGTGGAGGGTAGTGAAGAAGACAATAATGATTCTTTTGATGTGGTGGGTAGTGAAGATCAAGAGTTTGATAGTGATATGGGTTCAGATGATGAAATTGTTGATGGGGTGAGAACAAATGCATTTAATAGCTCAAATGTGTTTAATCCTGAATTCACATTAGGACAAAGTTTTGCATGTAAAAAATTGTTTAAAGATGTTGTTCGCTCTCATTTGGTAGATCAAAAAAGGAATGTGAAAATTGTAAAGAATGATAAGAGAAGGATTTATGCGAGGTGTGATGATTGTGATTGGTTTATAAATTGTTTGAAAGTGCCAGATGAGGAGTCTTTCGAAATTAGGAAGTTGAACAATGAACATACATGTGACATTAGCTTCCATGTAAGATCATTGAACTCTACTTGGATTTCTAAAAAATATGTGGAAGATATTAGGTTAGATCCTAAAAAAGATGTTGATGGGTTTAGGAACACTGTGGCAAAAGAAACTCAGTGTCATGTATCCAGATTCCAAGCATATAGAGCTAAGAAAAAGGCTGAAATGATCATTGAGGGTAGTGTAGAGAAGCAATTTTCATTGATTTGGGACTATGCAAATGCTCTTAAATTGAGGAATCCGGGCTCCACAATCAAGATTGCAGTAGATGATGGGCCTGATGTGTCAAAAAAATTTAGTAAATTGTATATGTGCTTCCAAGCACTTAAGGTTGGGTTTCTGTCTGGGTGTAGACCATTCATAGGTGTTGATGGGACTTTTCTTAAGGGTGCTCATGGTGGGGTGTTATTAACTGCTGTAGGAGTTGATCCTAATGACCAGATTTTTCCCATAGCCTATGCAGTAGTTAGCACTGAAAACGCAAAGACATGGACATGGTTTCTAGGGCTTTTGAGAGAAGACTTGAATATTGTTACAAATGATCATTATACCTTTATGTCTAATAAACAAAAAGGGTTGTTAGCTGCTTTTGAGGCTGTGTTACCAGGTTGTGAGAACAGATTCTGTGTAAAGCACTTACATGCTAACATGAAAAGAGCTGGGTTCAGGGGGACTGCATTTAGAGATTGGTTGTGGAAAGCTGCAAAAGCTACCACAGTACCTCAATTTGAACAATACATGAGGGAAATAGGTGAGAAAGATGATAAGTATTTAACTTGGTTGCAACAAAAACATCCATCACAGTGGTCCAAGTTACACTTCTCAGACTATCCCAGGTACGACTTAGTGTTGAACAACATTTGTGAGTCATGGAATGGGCTTCTTAGAGAAGCAAGGGAGAAACCAATAATCACAATGTGGAATGGATTAGACTGAGCCTTATGAAGAGACTTCAACAAAATAGGGATAGGTGTGAGAGGTTGTGGGAAGACAAGTTGATTTGTCCATCAATTAGGAAAAAATTGGATAGGAGACAAGCTAAGGGTGCTAATTCCCTTGTATTGAAATCCAGCTCTAACTTGTATGAAATAGATTGTTTTGATGGTGGAGGAAGTTTGTTGTGAATCTAGCATGCAAGTCTTGCTCTTGTAGAGTTTGAGATTTGACTGGAGTTCCATGTAGACATGCAATCAGAGCAATAAGGGCTGAGAAATTGAACCCAGAGGAGTTTGTGAGAAAATGCTACACCATTGAGACATACAAAAGGATTTATACATCTGCAATACAACCAATGGTGGGAGTTGATATGTGGGAGAAGACTGGATACATACCTCCACTTCCTCCTAACTTTGGCAGAAAAAAGAGGAAGACCAACAAGAGCAAGAAGAAGGGGGCAGATGAAGAACCTTCGGGCGGAAGCAAGAAGAGAGAACAAAAAGATGATCTTGCCTAAACAAAAGTACACCGTCAAATGCTCTTGGTGTAAGGGGACAGACCATAATGAACGGGGTTGTGAGTGGAAGAAGTTTGCCCTTGAGTTTCCACCAGTGAGTACAAATTTTTTTTGTTAAATTTCTTTAATTTGTTAATCAAATTACAATTTTTTTAACATTTTGGTAACACATCTTACAAGAAAACCCAATGGAGGAGGTCAACACTGAAGCAGTTGGGGAAAATGAACCAATGGAAGAGGTTAATGAACTACCAAATTCTGAACAAGAAGTCGAAACAATGAGTATTTCAGATTTTGTAGTTCTGATTTTTTTAATCAATATATGTATTGTTTCTAACTTGAACTTGAAAAAAATGACAATTTAGGAAAATCAACCAATGGAGGAAATGACACAATTTGAAGACATTCCCCCATTAACTCAAGAGTCACAACATACAGTAATAAGTTTGATAATTTATCAATAATTTTATTTTCTTGAGCAAATTTTAATAAAATTTCCCTTAATATTAGGAAAATCTGGAGCAAGTAAGGGTGGTTGTCAGAGGTGAAGAAGCTAATGTTATTGATAATCTTGAGCAAGTAAGTATGGTTCCAGTTAAACAAATTTAATATCTACATGTTAATTTTCTTATTTCTTTTAACTATTGTTTTGTTCTCTCTCTTTTACAGGTGGAAATGAGAACAGTTGAAAAAATGACTTCTCATTTCATTGAAGCCAACCCATATCCTCCACATCCCTCTCGAAGTATGATGCCATCATCATAAAGCCTACCTCAGAGGACTCTCTTCCAGTTTCCAATGGCTAACATAAGAGCACCAGCTCCCATGGCTTTCCACCCTAATGAGCAGCATCATCAGAGAGGATGTGTGATGCCATCATCAGTTGGTGTTCCAGTGATAAAGGTTGGAGGCAAGAAGTTTGTGACCATGGCAAACTTGGAGGCTGCAATGTTGGATGGTTCCAAGAAAAAAGGTTCCAAGAAACAGAAGAAAGATAGCAAGCAGTGAACAGTAAGAATTATTTTAACATTTAAGCTTTTTGGAAAAAACAGTAAAGGTCCAAGATTTATGCTTTTTTTGTCAATGATTTGGGAACCAAAGTTCTATTTTGTGTTAAGACAGAAAACAATGTTGGTTTTTGAGCTGACCAGCCTGTCTTGGATGAAACATTGCTGGTTTTTTGGGTGGTTTTTGTGATGTGAACTTGTTAGATGCACATGTTTAGGTGATTTTTGTGCAGTTGGTTTTTGTGCAATATGCAATGCATAAACAAGAAGCTAAACTTGTTTGTAGTTTGCCCATTTGGAATCATGTATTGGAATTGTGGCATTTGGTCTAAAATTACATTTCCTTCATTGATATTATTGCAATAGTAGATTTATTACATGTCATATACTACAATAGCCATGCTATTATTACAGGTAGCCAAGAGGCTATAAGCAATAACAAGTAGATATTTTTCAACTTTCTAAGCTTTACATTTTCTTCTTCATGTTTTAGCACTTCCATTTCTGGATTCTCTTTAACTTGCAGCTTTTTTATTTCATCTTCCAAGTCCAAAATGCATGATAGTAGCTTGATGTTTTCTTCCTCTAGTTGCTTTAGTTTCATTTGTGCATTCACCAACTCATTTTTCTTCGTCTTCATGTTGTGGAGTAAACCTAAGATGATTTATATGGATCTTTGACACATAGGATTGTCAATCCATTTAAAAAATTTACAACCATTACTAGTCATTGAGAACTCACAGTTGATAAATCTTCTTCCGGGGTTAGCATCTGACCAAGAGGTGCGTTGAACAGCCGGCATTCCACACCAACATCTAACATTGGATTGAAATCCAATGTTAGATGATGAAGAAGATGAAGCCATGTAAGTGTTCTTTTGTTTTTTTTGTTGGAGATTTGTAAATTATGTGTTGTAGCAGTTTTATTTTAGGGTTTTTTTGGGCATGAGAGTGGTAATGAGCCTATTTATAGGCTTTAAACTTACTTTCCTCCAAAAAATATGCCCTAGAACACATTTCCCTCCATTTTGCATAGTTGGTCCCATATCCCTCCATTTTCTGGTCAACTGACGGATTCCATCCAGTTGACTGGCGGATGGGACCAAAACTGTAAAAAAAAAGGTTCATTTTCGCACTTTGGGACCAAAATGCAATCAACACTATTCTTATGGGACCAAAACTGCAATTTACCCGATACTATTACACTTATAAACTGAGATCATAACATTAAATGTTATAGATATTAGTTTATAAAAGTAGTGGTATCAGTTTATAAGTGTAATGATACGAGTTTCGTACTATGAACAAGTTTCACATGATCAATTTGTATACATTTAATACTATACTTCTTAAAACCTGTGTCATTCTCAAATGTAAAATTTAAGGACGGATGTAGTATTTCGCAATGCCTATAATTTAATTATATAAATTGTGGAAATCATGCTTTCTAAAAGTCTGAATTAGATATACCTATATAAGAGAGAACAAATTTAACAAAGCAAACCGTATACAGACCTAAATAATTAATTAAAGATCTAAATTACAAATATCTAAAGCAAACCGATGGAAAAAAAAAGGTTATTGTGGCCTGCGTGGGTGGTGGTGGGTGTATGGTAAGTTGGCAATGTAACAAAAAAAACTCATCTTACCTGCTTCTTCTAGGTTGGTGAGCGCCGCCGTCGAAGAGAAGTGCCGCCTGAGGTTACGATAAAGAAAATATAGTGAGTTTATAAAATAAAGAAAATAAACCTAAATCGCCCTAAAAAAATAAAAATAAAAAATAAACCTAAATCCAGCCTAAAAATTTTTTCTTCCAAAGAAATATTTAACTATTAAATCGTCTCATTATAATTAACATTTTAAATATTTTTTTATACATCGTGACAACACAATCAAAAATGCTAATTAAAATCAACAAATCGATAAATTGAACCAATAAAACTATTCAAAAGCATTCCTAAACTCCTTTCGACATACAAATTTCTAGAACTACTCCCAAATTGTCATATTCCTAATATATTACAAAATCATTCCCATGGAATGAGCTACTTGACGAATACCTGACTATCCCTTCTGATTTAGGTTACTTTTCACCGATATCTCCATCTCCTATTAAATAAAATTATATTTAACTTAAAATAATATAATAATATAGAAATATTGGGATGACTATGCATATATAATTAAATAATTAAATAATTAACAACACCTTAGCCTAAAAATGGACCAGATCTTACAAGCTTATCTCCTACTAACTCACTAGCATATAAATTTTAGTAGTTTACTTACTCATATATACCAAAACGGAGAGTAAAAATGGAAACAAAGTTTGCAGTATCCATTAAGAATTTTAGATGCAGTGTGACCATAATAAGTGCCTTGATAACAACCACAAAAGTAGTTACAGTGCAACATACCCATCCATTTCAAGAAACCATGTTTAGACATTCAAACCAAATAAATTCGTACGAAATTCAAAGTGAAAGAGATTATAATTCTTGCAAATAAATTGAAATAAAAAAAGATATTATGTAGAAGTAAAGAAGGACTACCTTGCTTTATGAGTCTGACCACTGTCTAGTCGGCTACTTAAATGCTATCCTGCGACACTGCATAAAATAAGTAAGAAAAAAAAGAGAGTGATAAAAGAAACATGGGAATCTAATGAATTTAAAGGCAGTAAAAGAAACTCTAATCTTCTTCTCAATAGCCTGTTGAATCAGCAATTGTGCTTTATTCTTAAATTAATTCATTCATAATTCGATATTCTGAGGGTGATAAGAAGCATCTTTTCAGCATATTTTACTAAATAGTAGCAGTTTCACAAATAAGTCGATCATATACCTGAACAAAAATATAATTAAATATATAGAGCTAAAATAAAACATCTTTTAAAATAAAATATTTTCTGAGGGTGATAGATATTAGGACCGAATCAAATGGTCAAAACTAATTAAGAATGAATCAATCATTTGTCTTGATTTTAGGCCGATATCTTCGGCATTTACTTTGTTGTAATTTGTATTTAATTTATGTTGACTTGGCTTGTATACTCTCCTCTATATAAGGAACCCCCACTGTAATTTGTGAATATCAATAACCTATTGTAATTTTACCGGGCAAACTCACTCCGCTTTCTCTACCATGTATTTTTGTTGGCTACACCACATCTCAAGCGGCATATCGATGCTATGATCCGGACAGTGGTCGCATATTTGTCTCGAGGACATTTTACCAGGTATTGCCCCTTCACCTCAGACGTCGGTCAACAACCTGCCTGCTCAGTTGACCCTCTCGGTATTACCACCTGTCTCGAGGACTACTCGGTAATACCTGCTGCACCGTCTCACACACATCACATGATCACTCGAAGCCTTAATAACATTTACAGACCAAAGCAATTCACCAGTGCAATGAAGCATCCGCTTCCCCCGGCTGACGAGCCGACAACAGTCAAGCAAGCACTTGCCTCTGCTGAGTGGCGTGCTGCCATGGCTGAAGAATTCACGGCGCTTCAACGTTTTGGCACTTGGGACTTAGTCTCTCCTCCTCCCGGTGCTAATGTTATCGGGTGTAAATGGGTCTTCCGCATTAAACGCAAGCCTGATGGTACGATTGATAAATACAAGGCTCGCTTAGTGGCAAAGGGGTTCCAGAAACGGCCCGGTGTTGATTTTTCCTTGGTGTGGATGTTTCCCATTGCAAGGAACGCATTTTCCTTTCCCAGCACAAGTACACGGTTGACTTACTACGTAAGTTCAAGCTCGATGGTGTCAAACCGGTCTCCACGCCTATGGCCTCTAAATTTCTCTCCATCACAGGGTCGGCCGATGCTACCGAGTACCGCAGTGCCATTGGAGGTCTTCAATACCTTACATTGACACGACCGGATATAGCCTTTACAGTTAACAGGTTAGCGCAATACATGGCTTCTCCCCTTGCGACTCGTTGGGATGCCGTCAAACGCCTTTTTCGGTATCTAAAGGGTACTTTGCACCATGGCCTTCTTCTTCGACGTTCGTGGTCCCTCAACCTCACCGCGTTCACCGACTCTGACTTTGGAGGCGACTTACTTGACGGCAAGTCGACATCTGCATACATTATTTTCCTTGGTGATAATCCGATTTCTTGGCGATCACGCAAACAACGTGGGGTGGCTCGGTCCTCTATCGAGGCGGAGTACCGAGCCCTGGTAGCGGCAGCCTCTGAGGTATGCTGGTTACAACATCTTTTTGCTGAACTTGGTGTTTCACTCTCCACCACGCCGCGCATATTATGTGATAACATGGGTGCCACCCGTCTTGCCCTTAATCCAGTTCAACATTCCCGAATGAAGCACATCGCCATTGATCTCCACTTTGTTCGCGATCTAGCATCGAAAGACAAGCTCACCGTTACGTATGTAAATACTCAGGATCATCTAGCCGATCTGTTGACAAAGCCTCTTGCTCGGGCTCGTTTTCTCCTTCTCCGTTCCAAAATATCCGTGGCCGACGGCACGTCCATTTTGCGGGGCGTATTAGGACTGAATCAAATGGTCAAAATTAAGTAAGAATGAATCAATCATTTGTCTTGATTTTAGGCCGATATCTTCGGCATTTACTTTGTTGTAATTTGTATTTAATTTATGTTGACTTGGCTTGTATACTCTCCTCTATATAAGGAACCCCCACTGTAATTTGTGAATATCAATAACCTATTGTAATTTTACCGGGCAAACTCACTCCGCTTTCTCTACCATGTATTTTTGTTGGCTACACCACATCTCAAGCGGCATATCGATGCTATGATCCGGACAGTGGTCGCATATTTGTCTCGAGGACATTTTACCAGGTATTGCCCCTTCACCTCAGACGTCGGTCAACACCCTGCCTGCTCAGTTGACCCTCTCGGTATTACCACCTGTCTCGAGGACTACTCGGTAATACCTGCTGCACCGTCTCACACACATCACATGATCACTCGAAGCCTTAATAACATTTACAGACCAAAGCAATTCACCAGTGCAATGAAGCATCCGCTTCCCCCGGCTGACGAGCCGACAACAGTCAAGCAAGCACTTGCTTCTGCTGAGTGGCGTGCTGCCATGGCTGAAGAATTCACGGCGCTTCAACGTTTTGGCACTTGGGACTTAGTCTCTCCTCCTCCCGGTGCTAATGTTATCGGGTGTAAATGGGTCTTCCGCATTAAACGCAAGCCTGATGGTACGATTGATAAATACAAGGCTCGCTTAGTGGCAAAGGGGTTCCAGAAACGGCCCGGTGTTGATTTTTCCTTGGTGTGGATGTTTCCCATTGCAAGGAACGCATTTTCCTTTCCCAGCACAAGTACACGGTTGACTTAGTACGTAAGTTCAAGCTCGATGGTGTCAAACCGGTCTCCACGCCTATGGCCTCTAAATTTCTCTCCATCACAGGGTCGGCCGATGCTACCGAGTACCGCAGTGCCATTGGAGGTCTTCAATACCTTACATTGACACGACCGGATATAGCCTTTACAGTTAACAGGTTAGCGCAATACATGGCTTCTCCCCTTGCGACTCGTTGGGATGCCGTCAAACGCCTTTTTCGGTATCTAAAGGGTACTTTGCACCATGGCCTTCTTCTTCGACGTTCGTGGTCCCTCAACCTCACCGCGTTCACCGACTCTGACTTTGGAGGCGACTTACTTGACGGCAAGTCGACATCTGCATACATTATTTTCCTTGGTGATAATCCGATTTCTTGGCGATCACGCAAACAACGTGGGGTGGCTCGGTCCTCTATCGAGGCGGAGTACCGAGCCCTGGTAGCGGCAGCCTCTGAGGTATGCTGGTTACAACATCTTTTTGCTGAACTTGGTGTTTCACTCTCCACCACGCCGCGCATATTATGTGATAACATGGGTGCCACCCGTCTTGCCCTTAATCCAGTTCAACATTCCCGAATGAAGCACATCGCCATTGATCTCCACTTTGTTCGCGATCTAGCATCGAAAGACAAGCTCACCGTTACGTATGTAAATACTCAGGATCATCTAGCCGATCTGTTGACAAAGCCTCTTGCTCGGGCTCGTTTTCTCCTTCTCAGTTCCAAAATATCCGTGGCCGACGGCACGTCCATTTTGTGGGGCGTATTAGGACTGAATCAAATGGTCAAAATTAAGTACGAATGAATCAATCATTTGTCTTGATTTTAGGCCGATATCTTCGGCATTTACTTTGTTGTAATTTGTATTTAATTTATGTTGACTTGGCTTATAGACTCTCCTCTATATAAGGAGCCCCCACTGTAATTTGTGAATATCAATACACGTATTTCACTGTTCTATAATAGACATATCATCTTCTAGGAACCATGACAACTAAAATAATTAAAAACTATTCCTCTCTTTAAAAAGAGAAAACTAAAACTAAAACACACAGTTCCTAAATGATACACATCCATATATATAAAACATTTTTAGAATAGTGAATTTTTATCATTTTCTCCAAAATGATGCAACCTGCAAACTATCGATCGCATGCTCTTCATGTGGATCTGTTGACCTGCTTAAACTTATACAACAAAGCTCGAGCACATAGCAGAATGACATCTAACTTGAGCAATTTACAAAGTTACAGGACTAAAATGAACTTTTTAAACTATTTTGGGATGATTTTAAAAAATGTGTTTAGCTCGAATTCAGACTAACAAGTGATATCTCATTCTTAGTCTCTTCTCCTTGCACATTTGTTATGTTATTCTCCAATGAACGATCCTGTTGTTCATTCCGCCGTTCAGGACTCGGGAGAATCGGACTTGCTTGGAGAATCGGAGACTCTGCTACAATCACATCCGCAGCATGTTCCGACGTTCTTGAAAGCATGATAACTTAGATCTTTGTCGTAGAAGCTTGAATCAGCTCTAGTACTTTGTCTACTGTAGTTGACTCGAGAGTGACAACGATTCTAGCGACGCCAGTTACATTGCGAAAACCTAACCAAGTAAATTACGAAGGTCGAAAGTGCAACAATTCCTACTATCATAAAGAGCCCCCAGAAACTTTCTAGTGCAAGACTGTTGGATGAGAAGGAAGCATCCGGGCTTGAACATCCGCTTTCGTTTCCCAACCATTTCTTCTCAATCTTCATCATTATTTCACTCTCGGTAACATTTAATATTACTTTTGAAATATCAGTTACCAGCGGAGACCCTATTGAAAATATCTGCATATCATAGTAACAAGCATGAGATAGTATAATAGAGGCGAATATGTTTTTGTCCTTTAACTTGTACCAATTTTAATCTTTGTCTCCTAAGTATTTCGACTTTGTAACTAATCTTTTATGTTTATAAAAGGGAAAATACATTTTTTTGTCCCGTAACTTTGACCCATTTTGATCATCACTACAGAAATCACACATTCCGTGATTTTAATTTTCTATGATGACACAAAATTAAATCACAATATGTTACCTAAAAGTGATAAATTTAAGTTTAAATCACTAAAAAAAGGAGAATTTGTGACAAAAAATTTTTTTCATCACCATCGATGATTTTTTCATCACTAATTCAAATAATTCATGACAATAACAAGAAATTAAATCACAATAAACTTTGGTGACGATATTAAATAATATTTAGTGACGATATTCAACGTCATGAAAAATACTATTTTTGTGACCACTATATATTGCCATTAATTATTCAAAAGAATTGGCGACACACTTAATTGTTCACAATTTTATTTGGTGACGATCGTCATTATAATTAGTGACGATCATAGTCGTCATATAATATAATTTTTTAATGACGATTTTATGTTTCGTCGTTAATTGTTCATAGTAATTAGTAACATATTCTTTCGTCACCAATATTTATATATAGTGACGATTAATAATCATTTTTTAATGACTCACTTATTTCATCACAATATTGTTCGTTGATTTATCTTCATTGTAATTAGTGATTTATCATAGTAAATCATATAATATAAAATTTTCATGATGCGGTTTTTATGTTTTTCGTCGTTAATTGTTCATAGTAATTAATGACATATTCTTTTCGTCACCAATATTTATATATAGTGACGATTAATAATTATTTGTTAGTGACCTTACTTATTTTGTCAAAATATTATTAAATGACGATCTTCATTGTAATTAGTGACGATCATATTGGTCATATAATATAAAATTTTCATGACGATTTTAAGTTTCGTCATTAATTGTTCATAGTAATTAGTGATGTATTCTTTCGTCACAAATCTATAACTATATAACAATAGCAGTAGCAGCCAAATTGGCTGGAACACCTACTGCTGGAATGCACAGTACTCGTCCCCAGGTGAAATGGTGATTTGCACGCGCACTAAAAGAATGTGAACAATAACACAAATAATTTTTTATATCAAAATTTGAAAGAGACACATATAATTTAATTTTCAAGGACACAACACACAATACACGGCTAACATTTAATGTTGTTACTTTTCAGAGAAATAATTATATTAAATTTCAAATTAAACACTAGATTTTGAGTGGGCCGCCAAAATGTAGAGTGTGTTTCCAAGATTTCACAGTTTCCCAAATAAGTGTCGGATCATTTAAAATATCTCTCACAAAAATTAGACAAATAAAGAGCCGACTCTTCGTGTTCTGTACCCAAAATATGCATATCGACTCTATCCTATAGTGAAAACAAAAAAAAAAAAAAATTACGTGGGCGCTCATATGTGAAACCCCTGCTTACATTATTCTATTTTTTAAAAGACAAAAAATTCTCTCCCTCTCAAGTACTAATATAAATAGTGATCTACTTCCTTCACAACTCACCATTGCATTCCTCAGTGCAAGCATTCTCTATCTAACTCAAAAATATGCTCAAATTATATTACTCATCATCATTCAGCTACTTTTGCAGAGTTGCCAACCATCAATAACTTCACCGTACAAGACAATCTTTCAAAATGGTCCATAAAAACATTTTCGTTCAAGCTTAAGGAGTACCTGCAATTGCAAATCAAACATTTACTCAAGAGTCATGATATACCGGTTAACAAATCATATCTTTTCTATTACAAATTCAGGCATTAGTATGCTCTAAAATTATGCATTTGGTGCAGGGAGAGAACAAATGTAACTGTCAACAGCAGGCTCTCTTCACCATTGATTGAGAAAAGTTTGTACACAGTAACGAAGTTTGTGGCCATAGTTAACAAGCAACGACGTAATAAGACTATGAGTAATTCTACATGGCAAGATTCTGCAGGGGCAGAATATAATTTTTTAGTATTTTTAATTATGATAAGTTATTTAAATATTTAATGTCCCACTCCCAAATTAAAAATAATATTAAACTAATTAATAATAAATAAATAATTATATAATATCATGTTTGAATTAATTTATTTTTTAATCATTCTACCTGACAAGATTCTGCCTAGGCAGAATATTTGATTTTGTAAATTGATAGTTAACCAGTTTCACCTTTTCGAATGAAATTCTCTAATGAAATGTATTATGTGGTCCCAGAGTTAATACTTCTTCAATGTTAAGAAGTTAGTCATGTTTACGCACAACAGGTCTAGAAACAACAGGGAAGGACTTCAATACTCTTAATATACTTCATAAAATGTTTTAATTTAGAACTATACTACTATCAATTAGAAAATATAATATTGTTTAAAGTAGATCTATATAAATCTGTTAAAAATAGACTCAAAATTGATCGATCTGACATTTGTTTATACAGATCTAAGATAATAATCTAATTGAATTTTCGAACAAAGCCAATAAATCAAAGCTTTTTGTTGAACCCAACTGATCTAACAAATGTGAACTAGAAAGTAAACATTTTCGTGAGGTAAAAAGCACAAGTTAAAATCAGGAAGAATTATTAATTATATTTTAAATGGCGTAAAATTCAAATAAAATTGAAAAGCAATGAGGGAAGTCACATGGATTGAAATAAAAGTTGCAGTACGAAGTGTCAAGCTGACACAACATTTTGTAAAGCATATGGATCAAAATTTTGTATTTGTAAAATTAGGGGTAATTTAGACAAATTGTATACCCAAAAAAGGTGAATTGTAGTGGACAACTTTTTTTCATTTAGGATTGTAGTTATAAGTGGTTCCCCCAAGCTTATTTACTTAAATCGAAAATATTTTATTGACAAAGTTTAGTGTGCAAATTTGTATAGATACAAAAACTTTAATTTTCAACCAAATTTTATAATTGATAAATGTAATACAAAAATTGAGTGGTTTAAGTGGTTTATTTTCGACAAGGAATAGAAATTACTATTTCATATTTCATTCACCCAAATCAAATATGTCATAATTTAGGGTTAATTATTTAGTGTTTAGGGTGTAGTTGGTTGATTTAGAATACAATTTTATAGATTTTCAATCTATCTGAATTTTGCAGCTAAGCTCTTCTATTTTATTTAGGTATTTAGAATTTCTTCAGGTGCGTGAATAGGTATTTAGAATAACTTGCCTAACGCCCAACGCAGAACTTTTTTTAAAAATGTGCGTGAATAGGTATTCAGATGAAGCTTTATGGCTTGAAACAACCAGAATCCCCAATTACCATTTCTTATTTTGGCTGAATCCTTACTAGGATTTGTCCCACGCTTCACCAAAAATTGCCGCTCGTGTTCTTTATATTGATGGATTAATTAGAGTATGGATCGGAAGGAAAAGTGTCAACAAAAGGGGATGTATACAGCTACGGGATATTGTTGTTGGAGATGTTAACGAGGAAGAAACCGACAGATGACATGTTCAGCGAGGAAATGAGCTTGAAGGATTGGGTGGATGGGGCATTACAAGAAAATGCAGGAAGTGAAATTGTGGCCCGTGTTTTTTGTTATCAAGTGAAGATCAACATTTTTTGTGAAGGAGGAATGTGTCTCGTCTATTTTTGACATGGCTATGAAATGTTTAACTTTTTCTCCCGACGAAAGAATTGACATGATACAAGTCGTGACTCTTCTCTGTAAGATCAAAGCCGAAGTTACTGTAGCAACAGAGGTCAATAATAGGCCTAGAAGACGATGAATTAATGAGGACATTAATAGTAATATATGTAATATAGTGCTACAATTAAAATTTTGCACTAATCCGTGTAATGGTAGACTATTGCATGCATGTAAAGAAGAATTTTCACTAATTTTTAAGGTGATTTCAATTATGCTAGAGTAACGATTCTGTGAGCCTTCCTTCGAAGCAGCTTTGGAATGGCCGAGTTTCATGGGCTTTAACTGTTGGGCTGAAATTTTAATATAGTTGAGCTCTATATCTAACAAAAGCCCAAATTTAAAGGATGATAATGGGCCCAAACTCATTATGTGTAGCCATAAAATTCAAATTAAATATCCAATAGTTGTACTATCAAAATATAATAATAAATAAATGAGTAAGTCTTGCGTGAGACAGGGCATAATTGGAGAACGACATTGTAATATTTTAAAAGAGATAAGTGCTAATTGTAATAATCTGCCTGTATTGCACTTGGCAATTGGCATGTTTCTTGTTCAAATATTGAGGTAAGTAATTTAAATTTTGAATTTATTAATCACGTTTTGTATATATTGCAAGGAGTATTGAAGTAAGTAATTTGAGTTATGAATTCGTTTGCAAGGAGTTTTTTTTTATATTGCACGAAATATTAAAGTAAGTAATTTAAGTGTTGATTAGTTGTGAAGGAGTTTCTTCTAATCTATTTATAGCGATTAATATTCACGTTTTGTATACATTGCAGGGAGTATTGAGGTAAGTAATTTGAGTTATGAATTCGTTATGAATGTTCATTCGTAGATTACTTTGAGTGAACGTGGCAGACACTTGCCTTCAGATGGATAATTTTTGTAATGGTTATAGCGTAGAAAGTCTTGCAGGCAACTGCAAATCTCTCCCCACTTTGATGACTGTATTAAAGTTTTTGTCTTTATTTGCTTCATTTTTCTCATCAAACTCATTGATATTCCCTACAAACCTAAATTTTTATTTGAATTTTTCAACCCAATAAATATTTTCTATTATATTAACTTTAAAATTTCCGAGAGAATACTTTCTCTGTAAAAAAAATATCGTCTCTTCAGAATGAAAACACATTTTAATACAAATATTTATAGAGATTTAATATAAATTAATTGCGCACCCATAACCTTGCATGAAAATATACCCAATTACAAGATCTTAAATTATTAGTAATATATTTATCACATCATTCTACTTTTCGAGTTGATTATGAATTTACCGTATAGAATAACACTTTCAGTGTTATTAAAATTAATACGGATGACAAAATCGTCTCTAAGTATTCTATAAATTTTTGTGGTAGTCAAGTAAGTCTTTCTACTATTAGAATATTTTCACTCTAAAGTTATTATTATAAATAAGTAATTATAAAATATTTCCGTGTAGGATGATTCCATCGGCGGCGAGACCGTCAACTCTTCAACTCAACAAAAATATCATATTCAAGCAGAAGATTCAGATCTCGACCTCATTGATATAACAAATGAAGAAAATTCTAAGAGAAAACTATCTGACAACAATATGACAATTCCAAATTCAAAGAAGAAAATGATGACCAAAATCAAGATTGAGAAAGAATAGTTCAATATTAATTTATGTCTCTTATTTCCTTTTGTTATGAACCATTTTTTTGTTTTTTGGAATTTCCCTAAAATAAACTTCGGTTATTTTAAAACTACGTTTTTTTCATGAACACATAGTTGTTATCTGCTTTCATACTGACATATACTTACTCGTGTTAAAAGAAACAAGCTTGTTAAGATATAGATGGTTATGATACATCATACATAGCCTATTAATTATTCCATCTTCGTCCTCGCCTTGGAAGATATTCATTGGTCATTAATCGGATATAAGTTGTATTTTTTTCCCACTAATTTATAAATAATTAGTAAAAAATAAGTAACGTTAATTAATTGCACAGTGCAATTGATGTATGGAAACAACTAATACTAACTAAGTAATAATTTAAAAAATAATAATAATAATACTTCCTCTGTCCTAGAATCAATCGAAGATTTAATATTTGCACAGAGTTTAATGTGAGAGTTATTTATTAGTATAATTTACTTTTTGTTGATGTTAAATGGTAAAGTAATGACATGTGGTGTAATAAAAAGAGATAATGTTGCTTTTAGTGTGAAAAAAGTAAAGACATGTGGGTATAATATTGAGATATTTGGAGGGGATAGCTTAAGTTGATTGAGTTGTTGTTCAATCTAATTTTGGGACGGATCTTTTGGACAAATGTTCAATTAAATTCGGGACGGATGGAGTATTGTTTAATGATAAAAACTAACATTATATAGTAAAAGCAACTAATATTGTTCAGTGAGAACAACTAATATTGTTAAAAGATGCACACCAGTCGGACGGTGCAACTGACGTATATAATTTGCCCTCAAATATATACTCCCCCTGTCCTGCACTTGTTTGGACATTTGTTGTAGACACAGTATTTAATGTATAAATTATTTATTAGTATTTGAAATGATAAAATGATTTTTAGTTGAAGATATTATAGATTTGTTTACTTTATTATTATCGATAAAATGATTTTTAGTGTATATAAAATGATGACATGAGGTGTAATTTTTGAGATGTTGTGGGGATATAATTATAAAAAACAAGGTTGCTTTATTGCTCATTTGAAGAATGTCCAAACAAGTGCAGAAGTCGGAACGGATCAAAACAGAATATGTTCAAACAAGCATAGGAGGGTGGGAGTATGTTTCAATTTCTTTGAATTGGTCAATTTGCCCCCACAACCACGCACATTAAGAATCTCTCATTATTTAGTGGACAAATATTCATATAATTTCATATATATATGAAGCCACAGCCACACACACTGCTACTACAAACCAAGCATTCCATTTCAATGGCCTATTTCTTTTCTTGTGCGCTTGCACTCTCCCTCTTATGCATCTTCCATTCACCTCCTCCACACCCATTTTCAATTTCCAAACTGATGAAAATGCACTACTTGCCTTCAGAAACGCCCTCACTTTAGACCCTGATGCTGTTTTGAGCGACAACTGGTCCTCCAATATTTCCGTGTGTAACTGGATTGGTGTTTCTTGCGGCACCAAACACCGTAGGGTCACCGCTTTGAATGTTTCCGGTTTCCACCTCGTTGGAACCATAACTCCATATCTCGGAAATTTAACATTTCTTCAATTCTTGGACATTAGCTCCAACAATTTCACAGGCATCTTACCCTCGGAGCTCTCCAATCTGCGCCGTTTAAAGGAGTTAAACGTGGGATTTAACTTGTTGGAGACACAAATACCATCATGGTTGGGCCACTTATCTCAACTTCAACATTTGTATCTCAATAACAACTCCTTTTCCGGTACAATTCCTCTTTCTCTCTTCAACATTTCAAGGCTACGGACGTTACATATGGGGTATAATTTTCTTGATGGAAATATTCCAAAGGAGATTGCAAATCTTTCAAACCTGGAAACTTTAAACTTAGGTGGTAATAAGATTGTGGGCTCTATTCCTAATGGTATATTCAACATGTCTTCGTTGATAGAAATCATTCTAAGATTTAATAGGTTAACCGGTAAGCTCCCGTATAATATATGTAGTAATACTCCGAGGCTTAAGTCAATGTCTCTGTCTGGGAATGAACTTAATGGGGAAATACCGGCAAACATATACAAGTGTAGGCAGCTGGAGGATCTACGCTTACCGATCAACCATTTCAGTGGCGAAATACCAACAGAAATTGGGAGTTTGCCAATGCTTAAGGTTTTATCTCTATGGTCCAACCATTTCAAAGGTGAATATATATCTTTTTTACTTATAGTATAATTTCAGAATATTAATCGAAGATGAATTCAGACCTCTGTACATATGTTTATTAATCTAATAAGAATATTCATCTTAATTAATGGCCAATTGTTCTCTAGCACATTGGATAGAATCGAGAAGACTCTTGTTTTATTACTATTAATGTCTTATTACCAATATTTTACAGGTAGCATTCCTAAAGAAATCGGATACCTCACCTCCTTGGAGGATTTAGAACTTCAAATTAACAACTTGACAGGTATGTTGAACAATAACAATGGCAAATTACAAAAAAAATTAAAACTACAAATATATGGTTCTTAGATTTAAGATTGTCCAAATTGAAAGAATTACATTTCATTTAAATATAAAAGTCTGAATTTATAGAGGTGTGTGGAATTAATTATATTATTATTTTGCCACACACAAATTCTCTTCTGATAGATTTATCTTGCAATTTTCTTGGACATGGCCCTGTATCAATTATTTGTAGTTAATTTTTTTTGAATTTGTTGAAAAGTTGTAATAATTAATTTTCTCCAGAATAATCTAAAGAAATTAAGCTCGTGAATCTTCCCTATCAAACTCTATTGATTCGTCAATATAAAAAAATCATATTAGTGCAGTTATAGTACTAATCAATTCGTACATCTCTTTCTATCAGGAAATGTTCCTTCTTCCATCTTCAACGTATCTTCTTTAAGAATTATGAAACTCGACCAAACACTACAAAAAAGACGGGGTTTAACGACGATTTTAGCGACTGAAAAAAGCGTCGCTAAAGACATTAGGACGGTTTTGGCGACGGAAAAAAATCCGACGTTGAATCGAGGGTCGCTAACCGTAGCGACGGTTTTTTGTGACCGTCTTTTTTTAATAATTTTTTTTTTAAATCCGTTCTTTAAAAATTCTGAATTTTAAAAAAAAAAAACGCTCAACAATGGACCATTCGAACCCAACCACCAAGGGGCAAATATAAGTCACAACCGAACCACCAACCATATGGGCATCGAACCATCCAACCACCCATATAAACCCAACCATATAATATATAAAGTCTTTTCCAATTAAATAAGACAAATTTTTTCCCTCCCAAGGGGACCAAACACGGGACCAATGGGCGCCCTGTGAGATCAAACCGCTTTAACACTTTGTTTCTTTGCGTTTACTTTAATGAAATTAATTCTATATGTCCTAAAAATTGTTTTTTTTCAATTTTTTTTTAAAATCATTTATTTCAATTATCTAATTTAATGATTTAACCACATATTAATATAATATTTTTATTTTTTATTTATTTGTAAATTTAAATTAAATTGTATTATATTAAAATATATTAATTTATTTATTTTTAATTCATTTTTTTTACACTTTTTTTTAATTTTTTTATTTCATTTATTTAATTTAACTATCTAATAATCTTTAAAATACTAAATATAGATATTTTTTTATATTATTATATTCTTTTAAAATTGTATATGTCCTAAAAATTAATTTTTAAACAAATACTACTCCCTCCGTCCCCCAAAAATCTTCAATGAGTTAAAAACATGTTTTTACTTAAAAAACGTAAATTAAGTTCATTTTATAAATAACATAATTGATTGTTAGTAAATTATAATCATAAACTTGAAGTCTTAAGTGATTGTTGGATGATGAAAAAAAAAAAAATTGTGCCCATAAACATATTTAATCTACATTTTTTTAAAAAAATGCGTGTTTTAATTTAAATCGAAAGATCTTTTTTTGGACGGATGGAGTATTATCTATTTAAAAAAGTTCTATTTTCTATTTAAAAAAATAATACTTTTTATTTAAACAAGTTACTTTTCATTTAAACAAAACAATATTTTCCATTTAAACAAAGTAATACTTTTTAATTTAAACAAATAATATTTTTTTCATTTAATCAAATACTACTTGTCTATTTAAACAAGTACTATTTTTCTATTTAAACAAGTAATATTTTTCTATTTAAACAAGTACTACTTTTCATTTAAACAAGTACTACTTTTCTATTTAACCAACTACTACTTTTCATTTAAACAAGTGATACTTTCTATTTAAACAAGTACTACTTTTCATTTAAACATATATTACTTTTCATTTTAACAAGTACTACTTCTCAATTAAACAAGTAATACCTTTTAATTAAATATATATATATATATAATACCTTTCATTTAAACAAGTATTACTTTTTCATTTAAACAAGTACTACTTTTCTATTTAAACAAGTAATAATTTTAATTTAACAAATAATACATTTCATTTAAACAAGTACTACTTTTCTATTTTAAAAAGTATTACTTTCTATTTAAACAAGTAATACTTTTCTATTTAAACAAGTACTACTTTTCTATTTAAACAAGTAATACTTTTAATTTAACAAGTAATACTTTTCATTTAAACAAGTACTACTTTTCTATTTAAACAAGTATTAATTTCCATTTAAACAAGTACTACTTTTCTATTTAAACAAGTACTACTTTTTTATTTAAACAAGTAATACTTTTAATTTAACAAGTAATACTTTTCATTTAAACAAGTACTACTTTTCTCTATTTAAAAATGTATTATTTTCTATTTAAACAAGTACTACTTTTCATTTAAACAAGTAATACTTTTCTATTTAAACAAGTACTACTTTTCTATTTAAACAAGTAATACTTTTCTATTTAAACAAGTACCACTTTTCTATTTAAACAACCACAACTTTTCTATTTAAACAAGTAATACTTTTTATTAAAACAAGTAATACCTTTCATTTAAACAATTAATACTTTCTATTTAAACAAGTAATATTTAAATTTAAACAATACTTTTAATTTAACCAAGTACTACTTTTCATTTAACCAAGTACTATTTTTCTATTTAAACAAGTAATACTTTTCTATTTAAACAAGTAATACTTTTCTATTTAAACAAGTAATACTTTTCATTTATACAAGTACTACTTTTCATTTAACAAGTAATATTTTTCATTTAAACAAGTAATACCTTTCATTTAAAAAAGTAATACTTTCTATTATTTAAATAAGTAATACTTTTAATTTAAACAAGTAATATTTTCTATTTAAACAAGTACTACTTTTCTATTTAAACAAGTAATACTTTTAATTTAAACAAGTAATACTTTTCTATTTAAACAAGTACTACTTTTCTATTTAAACAAGTAATACTTTGCATTTAAACAAGTATTACTTTTCATTTAAACAAGTACTACTTTTCATTTTAACAAGTACTACTTTTCATTTAAACAAGTAATACCTTTCATTTAAACAAATAATACTTTTCATTTAAACAAGTACTACTTTTCATTTAAACAAGTACTACTTTTCTATTTAAACAAGTAATACTTTTCTATTTAAACAAGTAATACTTTTCATTTAAACAAGTACTACTTTTCATTTAAACAAGTACTACTTTTCTATTTAAACAACTACTACCTTTCTATTTAAACAAGTAATACTTTTCATTTAACAAGTAATACTTTTCATTTAAACAAGTAATACCTTTCATTTAAACAAGTAATACTTTCTATTATTAAAATAATACTTTTAATTTAAACAAGTAATACTTTTCATTTAACCAAGTACTACTTTTCTATTTAAACAAGTACTACTTTTCTATTTAAACAAGTAATGTTTTTTCTATTTAAACAAGCAATGTTTTTCTCTTTAAATAAATCTTTACTTTTCATTTAAAACAAGTCTTATTTTTCTATTTAAACTTAAGTAATATTTTTTTCATTTAACCAGTAATACTTTCATTTAAATAAGTACAACTTTTTTATTTAAACAAATACTACTTTTAGTCAATATATATATTTAAATATACTATGAATTAAATTTTATACCGTAAACTCCTCGAAATAGATCTGACTACGGACAGGTGGAACTCTTCTCCAAGTGATTATAAATTAAATATACGGTAAGGTGCATTAACAACAATTAAATTTTTTTGTATAATCCTGAAACATAAAAAAAAGATACATAATTAATATTAAAAAAAAAAAAAAAAAAAAAAAAAAATAATCCGTTGCTAAAACCGTGGCTAAACAAACCGTCCCTAAATCCATCGCAAAAACCGTCGCTAAAGGGATTAGTCCAAAACGTCGCTAAAATCGTAGCTAAAACCGTCGCTATTTGCGACGGTTTTCTAGACCGTCGCTAAAATTGTTGACTTTGACCATTTGACCGTAACCGTCGTAAAAACCGTCGCTATTTGCGACGGTTTTTGTAACCGTCGCTAATTTCCGTCGGTAAAACGCACATTTTTTGTATTGAAAATAGACTCTCCGGAAGCATCAATGTTCCCGGAGATGAATATGTAACAAGATGAATCGAAATCCTTACTCCTTTTAGTATTCTGCTCCCTAATATATAACTAATATATACCAAGAGAAATTGGGAGTTTGCCAATTCTTAAGGTTTTATCAATTATAGTATAATTTCAGAATATTGACTCAAGAAGAATTCAGACCTCTGTACATATGTTTATTAATCTAATAAGAATATTTATCTTAATTAATGGCCAATTGTTCTCTAGCACATTGGAGAGAATCGAAAGGAGACTTGTTTTATTACTATTAATGTCTTATTACCAATATTTTACAGGTAACATTCCTAAAGAAATCGGATACCTCACCTCCTCTCCGTCTCAAGTTTCTGAAATTTAATTGGTATCTAATTGGTAGAACGCTCGTGCTGTCTCAAGTTTCTGAAATTTAATTGGTATCTAATTGGTAAAACGCTCGTGCTGATAACGTGTTGTAGGATATGCAGAAATAAATGACACAGATTTGGTGACCCAGTTCGTCAGGAATGACTACATCTGGGGGCATACCTAGCCAGGAGGTTTTCATTATTCTTCTTGTCGGTTAATACACCAGAGATCCCTTTACATAAGATATAATCTAGGATTACACAGAATATAATGAAATACCTAAACTACCCCTCCATCAATTACTTTTTGATGAAGACACATAAATGTATTTTCCTTCGACATAATGGTATATATAAATTTATTGTTTATTTATGCGATTAGGTTCCGTGATGACTTTTCGCACAAGGAAATCAGACACAAGGCATTTTTCTTTTTTTCATACATAGTAGGAAAAATTAAATGCATGGGCCATTAATGAATTTCGTTTCTTGTATTTTCTTGTATATATATTTTGGCATACACTAAATTAGATTTATCAATATATAATATTCATATATATATATATAATTCACTCTGTAAATAAATTATTCAATTTGTTTCTGATTTTTATACAGTAATACATAAAAAAAAATTGGTTGGAAAAAAAAATCATTAAATTGAAGGTCTTGTGTGAAATATTCACTAGTATTATGTGCAACAACATAAATAAGACAAAAATGGTCCAAATTTTGCGGGTTAGCACAGCGGGTGTGGGTCTGGCGTGGGCGCGGGCAGTGGATTGTGGGCTTCATGTTGGGCAGGTGCATATGTATTTACAGAAAGATATCTTTATCAAATATGTGTTCTAGCCTAATGGTTTGGGTTTGTTGTTAATGAATGGTTGCATGTTCAATTCCGAAAAAACTTCATATTTTATGTAACACGTAATAAAACATATCGTAACACATAAATATTCATAAGGTAACATGGGTCACAATGTAACTCATTATTATTCATATGGTAAAACATGACTATTCACATATATAGTATTACGACGATATATGAACAGTGTTACATATTATTAAAAAATATGTGTTCTTACGTGAACAAAAAAAATTCATTGATGAAAAAAAAAAACGATACTACATAAACAAAATTAATTTATTTTATTAAAAAGTGATTTTTTATGTTATTACACTGAATAACTAGTGCACAAGTAATTAAGTAAACAACTCTATATTTATATTTAGTTCTTAAAAAACTCTATGTATATATTTGCTCACCTTTCCATACTTTTGGAAATATTAGTGGAATATGTTCTTTTCTTTCTTCGGTTTTGGAAATACATGTAGAAAGTTGTGAACAAGGCTATTCACTCTGGCCCATATCATTGTCAGGGCTATTCATTTGGCCCATTCCATTGACAAGAAAGTGATTGGAATGGATACGTTATTTGTGGAAAAATAATAATTTAATGGTTCATATATTGCGAAATTAATAGAGACAATTTATTGTATGTATATATCTAATTTACTCGCCCAATTTTGTCGAACTTGTCATTTTGATTGGATATTCATGATCAAATCTAATCTATATATATATATATATATATATATATATATATAAAAAATTAAAATAATTCCAAATTTGAAAACCATTTTTCCCCAAAAAAATTATTCTTCAAATCGAGAGAAATATCTATGAATTTTTTTAACAAATAATAATAAATTGAGAAAAAATCTTTGTAATAAATCCAAATAATATATTATTATTTTCCTTTAAAATAGACCTTCAAAGCAAACGTGATGGTAGAATATTTCTTAAAAAATGTATTTTACCCAAATTTGTTATTCTTTTTCTATAAAATCCATGTCAATTCATACACAATTCGGACACTCCATAAAAAAAGAAGAAGACAATTGTAATAAAATAAGACCGATGGAAAAATTAAAGTATAAGAGTATAATCAAATATATATATTCTAAATAAAATTATGATCAAAATCTATTGATTTCTCATGACTTATTTATATATATATATATATATATATATATATATAAAAAACCTCCCAAATTTAAAAACGGTTGAATATTCCTGCTATTGATTTTTCCCGCAAAAAATTATTGCCAAATTGATATACGAATTTTTAAAAAATATATTAATAAATAATAATGAATTGAGAAAAAATCTTTGGAATAATTTCAAATATTGAATTGAGAAAAAATCTTTGAAATATCGTTGGAATAATTTCAAATAATTTATTTTATTTATAAAGATATATTTACACATATATCATTATATATGCTTAGATTATATATAACAATTTTAAAAAAGATTGTAATTTAATTTGTAGTTAAACCTATGTAAATCAATGATCGAGTATTAGATTGTTGTCTGCTAAAGATGTTTGGTGCTTTAATATTACTTGCGTGACTGCGTCGACCATTTTTTTTTTTTGTTGGAGACATAATAGATATAAGGACAATATATGGTAGGATTAACTGATATTAATATCTATTTCGCAGTGACTTTGGATTTTGTTTCTTCATATTTGGTCACTTTGAGTCGAGGTAAATTTAATTTAAAGATATTGAGGTAAATAACTTAAGTTATGAATGTTTATTTTAATTATGTAATTATTTTGTATATTGCAGCGGGAGGTAAGTAATTTGAGTGTGAAATTAATTGTAGAGGAGTTTCTTCTATTCTATTCATAGTAATTAATATTCATGTTTTGTATATATTGCAGGGAATATTGAGGTAAGTAATTTGAGTTACAAATTCGTTATGAATGTTTATTGTAATTATGTAATTATTTTGTATATTGCAGGGAGTTCTTTTTATATTGTACGGAGTATTGATGTAAGTAATTTGAGTGTTGAATTAGTTATATATCTTTATCAAATATGTGTTCTAGCCTAATGGTTTAGGTTTTTTGTTAATGAATGGTTGCAGGTTCAATTTCGAAAAAACATCATATCTTATGTAAATTAATAATAAAACATATCGTAACACATAAATATTCATAAAATAACATAGATTACAATATATATTATTATTCATATGGTAATACATGACTATTCACATATATAGTATTACGACGATATATGAGCGAATATTATATATTATTAAAAAAAAATATGTGTTCTTCTACGTAACAAAAAGTTATTCTTACTTATGAAAAAAAAAAATTACTTACATAAACAAAATTAATTTATTTTATTAAAAAGTGATTTTTATGTTATTACACTGAATAACTAGTGCACAAGTAATTAAGTAAACAACTCTATATTTATATTTAGTTCTTAAAAAACTCTATGTATATATTTGCTCACCTTTCCATACTTTTGGAAATATTAGTGGAATATGTTCTTTTCTTTCTTCGGTTTGGAAATAAAGTTGTGAACAAGGCTATTCACTCTGGCCCATATCATTGTCAGGGCTATTCATTTGGCCCATTCCATTGACAAGAAAGTGATTGGAATGGATACGTTATTTCTGGAAAAATAATAATTTAATGGTTCATATATTGCGAAATTAATAGAGACAATTTATTATATGTATATATCTAATTTACTCGCCCAATTTTGTCGAACTTGTCATTTTGATTGGATATTCATGATCAAATCTAATCTATATATATATATATATATATATATATATATATATATATATATAAAAGAAAACCGCAAATTAAAACCATTTTTTCCCCGCCAAAAAATTATTTAAATCGGAGAAATATCTATGAGAATTTTTTTTAACAAATAATAATAAATTGAGAAAAAATCTTTGTAATAAATCCAAATAATATATTATTATTTTCCTTTAAAATAGACCTTCAAAGCAAACGTGATGGTAGAATATTTCTTAAAAAATCTATTTTACCCAAATTTGTTATTCTTTTTCTATAAGATCCATGTCAATTCATACACAATTCGGATACTCCATAAAAAAAGAAGAAGACAATTGTAATAAAATAAGACCGATGGAAAAATTAAAGTATAAGAATATAATCAAATATATATATTCCAAATAAAATTATGATCAAAATCTATTGATTTCTCATGGCTTCTTTTAGTGTATATATATATATATATATTCAGAAACCCTCCCAAATTTAAAAACCGTTGAATTTTCCTGCCATTGATTTTTCCCGCAAAAAAATATTGCCAAATTGATATACGAATTTTTAAAAAATATATTAATAAATAATAATGAATTGAGAAAAAATCTTTGGAATAATTCCAAATATTGAATTGAGAAAAAATCTTTGAAATATCGTTGGAATAATTTCAAATAATTTATTTTATTTATAAAGATATATTTACACATATATCATTATATATTCACGCCCCACCTATAAAGATATGTTTAGATTATATATAACAATTTTCAAAAAGATTGTAATTTAATTTGTAGTTAAACCTATGTAAATCAATGATCGAGTATTAGATTGTTGTCTGCTAAAGATGTTTGGTGCTTTAATATTACTTGTGTGACTGCGTCGACCATTTTTTTTTTTTTGTTGGAGACATAATAGAAATAAGGACAATATATGGTAGGATTAACTGATATTAATATCTATTTCGCAGTGACTTTGGATTTTGTTTCTTCATATTTGGTCACTTTGAGTCGAGGTCAATTTAATTTAAAGATATTGAGGTAAATAACTTAAGTTATGAATGTTTATTTTAATTATGTAATTATTTAGTATATTGAGTGGGAGGTAAGTAATTTGAGTATGAAATTAATTGTAAAGAAGTTTCTTCTATTCTATTCATAGTAATTAATATTCATGTTTTTTGTATATATATATTATAGAATATTGAGGTAAAGTAATTTGAGTTCTAAATTAATTTATGAATGTTTATTGTAATTATGTAATTATTTTGTATATTGCGGGAGTTCTTTTTATATTCATGAGTATTGAGGTAAAAGAATTTGAGTGTTGAATTAGTTATATATCTTTTTATCAAATATGTGTTTCAAATTTTTTATGGTTTAGGTTTTTTTTGTTAATGAATGGTTGCAGTTCAATTTCAAAAAACATCATATCTTATGTAACACGTAATAAAACATATCGTAATATATAAATATTTATAAGAATAACATAGGGTCAATGATGTAACACATTATTATTCATATAGTAATATACATGACTATTCACATATATAGTATTACGACGATATATGAACGATGTTACATATTATTAAAAAATATGTATTCTACATGAACAAAAAAATTATCTCTATGAAGAAAAAAACGTATTCTTACATAAAAACAAAATTAATTTATTTTATTAAAAAGTGATTTTTATGTTATTACACTGAATAACTAGTGCACAAGTAATTAAGTAAACAACTCTATATTTATATTTAGTTCTTAAAAAACTCTATGTATATATTTGCTCACCTTTCCATACTTTTGGAAATATTAGTGGAATAAATTCTTTTCTTTCTTCGGTTTTGGAAATACATGTAGAAAGTTGTGAACAAGGCTATTCACTCTGGCCCATATCATTGTCAGGGCTATTCATTTGGCCCATTCCATTGACAAGAAAGTGATTGGAATGGATACGTTATTTGTGGAAAAATAATAATTTAATGGTTCATATATATTGCGAAATTAATAGAGACAATTTATTATATGTATATATCTAATTTACTCGCCCAATTTTGTCGAACTTGTCATTTTGATTGGATATTCATGATCAAATCTAATCTATATATATATAAAAGCAGAAACTGACCCAAATTTGGAAACCATTGGATTTTCCCGCCAAAAATTATTGTTAAATCGGGAGAAATATCTATGAGAATTTTTTTTAACAAATAATAATAAATTGAGAAAAAATCTTTGTAATAAATCCAAATAATATATTATTATTTTCCTTTAAAATAGACCTTCAAAGCAAACGTGATGGTAGAATATTTCTTAAAAAATCTATTTTACCCAAATTTGTTATTCTTTTTCTATAAGATCCATGTCAATTCATACACAATTCGGACACTCCATAAAAAAGAAGAAGACAATTGTAATAAAATAAGACCGATGGAAAAATTAAAGTATAAGAATATAATCAAATATATATATTCCAAATAAAATTATGATCAAAATCTATTGATTTCTCATGGCTTCTTTTAGTGTATATATATATATATTAGCAGAAACCCTCCCAAATTTAAAAACCGTTGAATTTTCCTGCCATTGATTTTTCCCGCAAAAAAATATTGCCAAATTGATATACGAATTTTAAAAAATATATTAATAAATAATAATGAATTGAGAAAAAATCTTTGGAATAATTCCAAATATTGAATTGAGAAAAAATCTTTGTAATATCGTTGGAATAATTTCAAATAATTTATTTTATTTATAAAGATATATTTACACATATATCATTATATATTCACGCCCTACTTATAAAGATATGTTTAGATTATATATAACAATTTTCAAAAAGATTGCAATTTAATTTGTAGTTAAACCTATGTAAATCAATGATCGAGTATTAGATTGTTGTCTGCTAAAGATGTTTGGTGCTTTAATATTACTTGTGTGACTGCGTCGACCATTTTTTTTTTGTTGGAGACATAATAGAAATAAGGACAATATATGGTAGGATTAACTGATATTAATATCTATTTCGCAGTGACTTTGGATTTTGTTTCTTCATATTTGGTCACTTTGAGTCGAGGTCAATTTAATTTAAAGATATTGAGGTAAATAACTTAAGTTATGAATGTTTATTTTAATTATGTAATTATTTTGTATATTGCAGCGGGAGGTAAGTAATTTGAGTGTGAAATTAATTGTAGAGGAGTTTCTTCTATTCTATTCATAGTAATTAATATTCATGTTTTGTATATATTGCAGGGAATATTGAGGTAAGTAATTTGAGTTACAAATTAGTTATGAATGTTTATTGTAATTATGTAATTATTTTGTATATTGCAGGGAGTTCTTTTTATATTGCACGGAGTATTGAGGTAAGTAATTTGAGTGTTGAATTAGTTATATATCTTTATCAAATATGTGTTCTAGCCTAATGGTTTAGGTTTTTTGTTAATGAATGGTTGCAGGTTCAATTTCGAAAAAACATCATATCTTATGTAAGACGTAATAAAACATATCGTAACACATAAATATTCATATTCGAATAACATAGGTCACAATATAACACATTATTATTAATATAGTAACATATTTACTATTCACATATATAGTATTACGACGATATATGAGCGATTGTTATATATTATTAAAAAAATATGTATTCTTTCATTTAACAAAAAAAAAGTTCTTACGAAAAAAAACGATATTCTACATAAACAAAATTAATTTATTTTATTAAAAAGTGATTTTTATGTTATTACACTGAATAACTAGTGCACAAGTAATTAAGTAACAACTCTATATTTATATTTAGTTCTTAAAAAACTCTATGTATATATTTGCTCACCTTTCCATACTTTTGGAAATATTAGTGGAATATGTTCTTTTCTTTCTTCGGTTTTGGAAATACGTGTAGAAAGTTGTGAACAAGGCTATTCACTCTGGCCCATATCATTGTCAGGGCTATTCATTTGGCCCATTCCATTGACAAGAAAGTGATTGGAATGGATACGTTATTTGTGGAAAAATAATAATTTAATGGTTCATATATTGCGAAATTAATAGAGACAATTTATTGTATGTATATATCTAATTTACTCGCCCAATTTTGTCGAACTTGTCATTTTGATTGGATATTCATGATCAAATCTAATCTATATATATATAAAAGCAGAAACTGACCCAAATTTGGAAACCATTGGATTTTCCCGCCAAAAATTATTGCTAAATCGGGAGAAATATCTATGAGAATTTTTTTTAACAAATAATAATAAATTGAGAAAAAATCTTTGTAATAAATCCAAATAATATATTATTATTTTCCTTTACAATAGACCTTCAAAGCAAACGTGATGGTAGAATATTTCTTAAAAAATCTATTTTACCCAAATTTGTTATTCTTTTTCTATAAGATCCATGTCAATTCATACACAATTCGGACACTCCATAAAAAAAGAAGAAGACAATTGTAATAAAATAAGACCGATGGAAATATTAAAGTATAAGAATATAATCAAATATATATATTCCAAATAAAATTATGATCAAAATCTATTGATTTCTCATGGCTTCTTTTAGTGTATATATATATATATTAAGCGAAACCTCCCAAATTTAAAAAAACGTTGAATTTTTCCTTTCGCCATTTGATTTTTTTCCCGCAAAAAAATATTGCCAAATTGATATACGAATTTTTAAAAAATATATTAATAAATAATAATGAATTGAGAAAAAATCTTTGGAATAATTCCAAATATTGAATTGAGAAAAAATCTTTGTAATATTGTTGGAATAATTTCAAATAATTTATTTTATTTATAAAGATATATTTACACATATATCATTATATATTCACGCCCTACCTATAAAGATATGTTTAGATTATATATAACAATTTTCAAAAAGATTGTAATTTAATTTGTAGTTAAACCTATGTAAATCAATGATCGAGTATTAGATTGTTGTCTGCTAAAGATGTTTGGTGCTTTAATATTACTTGTGTGACTGCGTCGACCATTTTTTTTTTGTTGGAGACATAATAGAAATAAGGACAATATATGGTAGGATTAACTGATATTAATATCTATTTCGCAGTGACTTTGGATTTTGTTTCTTCATATTTGGTCACTTTGAGTCGAGGTCAATTTAATTTAAAGATATTGAGGTAAATAACTTAAGTTATGAATGTTTATTTTAATTATGTAATTATTTTGTATATTGCAGCGGGAGATAAGTAATTTGAGTGTGGAATTAATTGTAGAGGAGTTTCTTCTAATCTATTCATAGCAATTAATATTCATGTTTTGTATATATTGCAGGGAATATTGAGGTAAGTAATTTGAGTTACAAATTCGTTATGAATGTTTATTGTAATTATGTAATTATTTTGTATATTGCAGAGAGTTCTTTTTATATTGCACGAAGTATTGATGTAAGTAATTTGAGTGTTGAATTAGTTATGGATGAGTTTCTTCTAATTTGTTCATAGCGATTAATATTCATGTTATGTATATATTGCAGGGAGTATTGAGGTAAATAAATTGAATTATGAATTCGTTTATAATTTTATGAATTTTTAAATTTGATTTTGTGATGTATACTTAATTTGATTTTATTAATTTATATTGCGAGGGAAAGATGTGGTAAGTAATTTGAGTTATGAATGTTTATCGTAATTGTGTGATTATTTTGTATATTGCAAAAGAGTTTTTCTATATCATACGGAAAGTATTGAGATAAGTAATTTGAGTGTTGAATTAGTTGTGGAGGAGTTTCTTCTAATATGTTCTATTTAATTTGATTTTTTATTATTTTATATTACATGGAGTATTTAGGTAAGTAATTTGAGTTATGAATTAGTTATGAATGTTTATTGCTATTGTGTAATTATTTTGTACTTGCAGGGAGTATTTTTTATATTGTCACGGAGTATTGAGACAAAAGAATTTGAGTTGAATTAGTTGTGGAGGAGTTTCTCTAATTTGTTCATAGCGATTAATATTCACATTTTGTATATATTGCAAAGAATATTGAGGTAAATAATTTAAATTTTGAATTTATTATTCACGTTTTGTATATATTGCAAGGAGTATTGAAGTAAGTAATTTGAGTTATGAATTCGTTTGCAAGGAGTTTTTTTTTATATTGTACGAAATATTAAAGTAAGTAATTTAAGTGTTGATTAGTTGTGAAGGAGTTTCTTCTAATCTATTTATAGCGATTAATATTCACGTTTTGTATACATTGCAGGGAGTATTGAGGTAAGTAATTTGAGTTATGAATTCGTTATGAATGTTCATTCGTAGATTGCTTTGAGTGAACGTGACAGACACTTGCCTTAAGATGGATAATTTTTGTATTGGTTATAGCGTAGAAAGTCTTTGAAGAATCGCAAACCTCTCCCCACTTTGATGATCAGATTAAAAAGTTTTTGTCTTTATTTGCTTCATTTTTCTCATCAAACTCATTGATATTCCCTTCAAACCTAAATTTTTATTTGAATTTTTCAACCCAATAAATATTTTCTATTATATTAACTTTAAAATTTCCGAGAGAATACTTTCTCTGTAAAAAAAAAATCGTCTCTTCAGAATGAAAACACATTATAATACAAATATTTATAGAGATTTAATATAAATTAATTGCGCACCCATAACCGTGCATGAAAATATACCCAATTACAAGATCTTAAATTATTAGTAATATATTTATCACATCATTCTACTTTTCGAGTTGATTATGAATTTACCGTATAGAATAACACTTTCAGTGTTATTAAAATTAATACGGATGACAAAATCATCTCTAAGTATTCTATAAATTTTCGTGGTAGTCAAGTAAGTCTTTCTACTATTAGAATATTTTCACTCTAAAGTTATTATTATAAATAAGTAATTATAGTGGACAACTTTTTTTCATTTAGGATTGTAGTTATAAGTGGTTCCCCCAAGCTTATTTACTTAAATCGAAAATATTTTATTGACAAAGTTTAGTGTCAAAAATTTGTATAGATCTAGCTTTTAATTTTCAACCAAATTTATAATTGATAAATGTAATACAAAAATTGAGTGGCTCATGGTTAACTTCGGCCGACTATTTCATGGTTCACCCAAATTCAAATATGTCATAATTTAGGGTTAATTATTTAGTGTTTAGGGTGTAGTTGGTTGATTTAGGACAATTTTATAGATTTTCATCTATACAAATTTGCACACTAGACCTACTCTATTTTATTTATGTATTTAGAATTTCTTCAGGTGCGTGAATAGGTATTTAGAATAACTTGCCTAACGCCCAACGCATAATTTTTTTTAAAAATGTGCGTGAATAGGTATTCAGATGAAGCTTTATGGCTTGAAACAACCAGAATCCCCAATTACCATTTCTTATTTTGGCTGAATCCTTACTAGGATTTGTCCCACGCTTCACCAAAAATTGCCGCTCGCGTTCTTTATATTGATGGATTAATTAGAGTATGGATCGGAAGGAAAAGTGTCAACAAAAGGGAATGTATACAGCTACGGGATATTGTTGTTGGAGATGTTAACGAGGAAGAAACCGACAGATGACATGTTCAGCGAGGAAATGAGCTTGAAGGATTGGGTGGATGGGGCATTACAAGAAAATGCAGGAAGTGAAATTGTGGCCCGTGTTTTGTTATCAAGTGAAGATCAACATTTTTTTGTGAAGGAGGAATGTGTCTCGTCTATTTTTGACATGGCTATGAAATGTTTAACTTTTTCTCCCGACGAAAGAATTGACATGATACAAGTCGTGACTCTTCTCTGTAAGATCAAAGCCGAAGTTACTGTAGCAACAGAGGTTAATAATAGGCCTAGAAGACGATGAATTAATGAGGACATTAATAGTAATATATGTAATATAGTGCTACAATTAAAATTTTGCACTAATCCGTGTAATGGTAGACTATTGCATGCATGTAAAGAAGAATTTCCACTAATTTTTAAGGTGATTTCAATTATGCTAGAGTAACGATTCTGTGAGCCTTCCTTCGAAGCAGCTTTGGAATGGCCGAGTTTCATGGGCTTTAACTGTTGGGCTGAAATTTTAATATAGTTGAGCTCTATATCTAACAAAAGCCCAAATTTAAAGGATGATAATGGGCCCAAACTCATTATGTGTAGCCATAAAATTCAAATTAAATATCCAATAGTTGTACTATCAAAATATAATAATAAATAAATGAGTAATTCTTGCGTGAGACAGAGCATAATTGAAGAACCACATTGTAATATTTTAAAAGATATAAGTGCTAATTGTAATAATCTGCCTGTATTGCACTTGGCAATTGGCATGTTTCTTGTTCAAATATTGAGGTAAGTAATTTAAATTTTGAATTTATTAATCACGTTTTGTATATATTGCAAGGAGTATTGAAGTAAGTAATTTGAGTTATTAATTCGTTTGCAAGGAGTTTTTTTATATTGCACGAAATATTAAAGTAAATAATTTAAGTGTTGATTAGTTGTGAAGGAGTTTCTTCTAATCTATTTATAGCGATTAATATTCACGTTTTGTATACATTGCAGAGAGTATTGAGGTAAGTAATTTGAGTTATGAATTCGTTATGAATGTTCATTCGTAGATTGCTTTGAGTGAACGTGGCAAACACTTGCCTTCAGATGGATAATTTTTGTAATGGTTATAGCGTAGAAAGTTTTGCAGGCAACTGCAAACCTTTTCCCACTTTGATGACTGTATTAAAGATTTTGTCTTTATTTGCTTCATTTTTCTCATCAAACTCATTGATATTCCCTACAAACCTAAATTTTTATTTGAATTTTTCAACCCAATAAATATTTTCTATTATATTAACTTTAAAATTTCCGAGAGAATACTTTCTCTATAAAAAAAATATCGTCTCTTCAGAATGAAAACACATTTTAATACAAATATTTATAGAGATTTAATATAAATTAATTAAGCACCCATAACCTTGCATGAAAATATACCCAATTACAAGATCTTAAATTATTAGTAATATATTTATCACATCATTCTACTTTTCGAGTTGATTATGAATTTACCGTATAGAATAACACTTTCAGTGTTATTAAAATTAATACGGATGACAAAATCGTCTCTAAGTATTCTATAAATTTTCGTGGTAGTCAAGTAAGTCTTTCTACTATTAGAATATTTTCACTCTAAAGTTATTATTATAAATAAGTAATTATAAAATATTTCCGTGCAGGATGATTCCATCGGCGGCGAGACCGTCAACTCTTCAACTCAACAAAAATATCATATTCAAGCAGAAGATTCAGATCTCGACCTCATTGATATAACAAATGAAGAAAATTCTAAGAGAAAACTATCTGACAACAATATGACAATTCCAAATTCAAAGAAGAAAATGATGACCAAAATCAAGATTGAGAAAGAATAGTTCAATATTAATTTATGTCTCTTATTTACTTTTGTTATGAACCATTTTTTTGTTTTTTGGAATTTCCCTACAATAAACTTTGGTTATTTTAACACTACGTTTTTTTCATGAACACATAGTTGTTATCTGCTTTCATAATGACATATACTTACTCGTGTTAAAAGAAACAAGCTTGTTAAGATATAGATGGTTATGATACATCATACATAGCCTATTAATTATTCCGTCTTCGTCCTCGCCTTGGAAGATATTCATTGGTCATTAATTGGATATAAGTTGTATTTTTTTCCCACTAATTTATAAATAATTAGTAAAAAATAAGTAACGTTAATTAATTGCACAGTGCAATTGATGTATGGAAACAACTAATACTAACTAAGTAATAATTTAAATAATAATAATAATAATAATACTTCCTCTGTCCTAGAATCAATCGATGATTTAATATTTGCACGGAGTTTAATGTGAGAGTTATTTATTAGTATAATTTGCTTTTTGTTGATGTTAAATGGTAAAGTAATGACATGTGGTGTAATAAAAGGAGATAATGTTGCTTTTAGTGTGAAAAAAGTAAAGACATGTGGGTATAATATTGAGATATTTGGAGGGGATAGCTTAAGTTGATTGAGTTGTTGTTCAATCTAATTTTGGGACGGATCTTTTGGACAAATGTTTAATTAAATTCGGGACGGAGGGAGTATTGTTTAATGATAAAAACTAATATTATATAGTAAAAGCAACTAATATTGTTCAGTGAGAACAACTAATATTGTTAAAAGATGCACACCAGTCGGACGGTGCAACTGACGTATATAATTTGCCCTCAAATATATACTCCCCCTGTCCTGCACTTGTTTGGACATTTGTTGTAGACACAGTATTTAATGTATAAATTATTTATTAGTATTTGAAATAATAAAGTGATTTTTAGTTGAAGATATTATAAATTTGTTTACTTTATTATTATCAATAAAATGATTTTTAGTGTATATAAAATGATGACATGAGGTGTAATTTTTGAGATGTTGTGGGGATATAATTATAAAAAGTAAGGTTGCTTTATTGCTCATTTGAAGAATGTCCAAACAAGTGCAGGAGTCGGGACGGATCAAAACAGAATATGTCCAAACAAGCATAGGAGAGTGGGAGTATGTTTCAATTTCTTTGAATTGGTCAATTTGCCCCCACAACCACGCACATTAAGAATCTCTCATTATTTAGTGGACAAATATTCATATAATTTCATATATATATGAAGCCACAGCCACACACTGCTACTACAAACCAAACATTCCATTTCAATGGCCTATTTCTTTTCTTGTGCGCTTGCACTCTCCCTCTTGTGCATCTTCACATTCACCTCCTCCACACCCATTTTCAATTTCCACACTGATGAAAATGCACTACTTGCCTTCAGAAACGCCCTCACTTTAGACCCTGATGCTGTTTTGAGCGACAACTGGTCCTCCAATATTTCCGTGTGTAACTGGATTGGTGTTTCTTGCGGCACCAAACACCGTAGGGTCACCGCTTTGAATGTTTCCGGTTTCCACCTCGTTGGAACCATAACTCCATATCTCGGAAATTTAACATTTCTTCAATTCTTGGACATTAGCTCCAACAATTTCACAGGCATCTTACCCTCGGAGCTCTCCAATCTGCGCCGTTTAAAGGAGTTAAACGTGGGATTTAACTTGTTGGAGACACAAATACCATCATGGTTGGGCCACTTATCTCAACTTCAACATTTGTATCTCAATAACAACTCCTTTTCCGGTACAATTCCTCTTTCTCTCTTCAACATTTCAAGGCTACGGACGTTACATATGGGGTATAATTTTCTTGATGGAAATATTCCAAAGGAGATTGCAAATCTTTCAAACCTGGAAACTTTAAACTTAGGTGGTAATAAGATTGTGGGCTCTATTCCTAATGGTATATTCAACATGTCTTCGTTGATAGAAATCATTCTAAGGTTTAATAGGTTAACCGGTAAGCTCCCGTATAATATATGTAGTAATACTCCGAGGCTTAAGTCAATGTCTCTGTCTGGGAATGAACTTAATGGGGAAATACCGGCAAACATATACAAGTGTAGGCAGCTGGAGGATCTACGCTTACCGATCAACCATTTCAGTGGCGAAATACCAACAGAAATTGGGAGTTTGCCAATGCTTAAGGTTTTATCTCTATGGTCCAACCATTTCAAAGGTGAATATATATCTTTTTACTTATAGTATAATTTCAGAATATTAATCGAAGATGAATTCAGACCTCTGTACATATGTTTATTAATCAAATAAGAATATTCATCTTAATTAATGGCCAATTGTTCTCTAGCACATTGGATAGAATCGAGAAGACTCTTGTTTTATTACTATTAATGTCTTATTACCAATATTTTACAGGTAGCATTCCTAAAGAAATCGGATACCTCACCTCCTTGGAGGATTTAGAACTTCAAATTAACAACTTGACAGGTATTTTGAACAATAACAATGGCAAATTACAAAAAAAATTAAAACTACAAATATATGGTTCTTAGATTTAAAATTGTCCAAATTGAAAGAATTACATTTCATTTAAATCTAAAAGTCCGAATTTATAGAGGTGTGTGGAATTAATTATATTATTATTTTGCCACACACAAATTCTCTTCTGATAGATTTATCTTGCAATTTTCTTGGACATGGCCCTGTATCAATTATTTGTAGTTAATTTTTTTTGAATTTGTTGAAAAGTTGTAATAATTAATTTTCTCCAGAATAATCTAAAGAAATTAAGCTCGTGAATCTTCCCTATCAAACTCTATTGATTCGTCAATATAAAAAAATCATATTAGTGCAGTTATAGTACTAATCAATTCGTACATCTCTTTCTATCAGGAAATATTCCTTCTTCCATCTTCAACCTATCTTCTTTAAGAATTATGAGACTCGACCAAACACTACAAAAAAGATGGGGTTTAACGACGATTTTAGCGACGGAAAAAAGCGTCGCTAACGACATTAGCGACGGAAAAAAATCCGACGTTGAATCGAGGGTCGCTAACCGTAGATTTTTTGTGACCGTCTTTTTTTAATAATTATTTTTTAATAATTTTAATTTTTTTTTATTAAATTAAATCATTAAAGCGTGAGTTTACGAAAAAAAAATGGCTCATGATGGTTGAACCCGAGCCAAGAAGGCGTCCGGGGCACCGAACCACCCGAACCATGGATCATATCGAACCCAACTACCAAGCATATCATATATAAGTAACCAAGCCTTCCAATTAAATGAGACAAATTTTCGCTCCCAAGGGGTACCGAACACGGGACCTATGGGCGCCTAAGCGGGGATCAAACCGCTCGGACACTTGCTTTCTTGTGTTTACTTAATGAAATTAATTCTATATGTCTTAAAAATCATTTTTTTCAATTTTTTTTTAAAATCATTTATTTCAATTATCTAATTTAATGATTTAACCACATTTTAATATAATATTTTTATTTTTTACTTATTTGTAAATTTAAATTAAATTGTATTATATTAAAATATATTAATTTATTTATTTTTAATTCATTTTTTTACACTTTTTTTTAATTTTTTTATTTCATTTAATTAATTTAACTATCTAATAATCTTTAAAATACTAAATATAGATATTTTTTTATATTATAAATTATAAATAAATAATTATATTCTTTTAAAATTGTATATGTCCTAAAAATTAATTTTTTAAACAAATACTACTCCACCCATCCCCAAAAAAATATCTTTCACGGGGTTAAAACATGTTTCTTAAAAACGTAAATTAAGTCCATTTATAAATAACATAATTGATTGTTAGTAAAGTATAATGATAAACTTGAAAGACTTAAAAGTGATTGTTGGATGATGAAAATAAAAAAAAATTGTGCCCATAAATATATTTAATCTACATTTTTAGTAAAAACATGTTTCAAATTTAATCGAAAGATTTTTTCGAGGACAAAGGAGTACTATCTATTTAAAAAAGATTACTTTCTATTTAAACAAAAGAATAATTTCTATTTAAACAAGTCTTACTTTTCATTTAAACAAGCAATACTTTCCATTTAAACAAGTAATACTTTTAATTTAAACAAATAATGTTTTTCATTTAACCAAATACTACTTGTCTATTTAAACAAGTACTATTTTTCTATTTAAACAAGTAAAACTTTTCTATTTAAACAAGTACTACTTTTCATTTAAACAAGTACTACTTTTCTATTTAACCAACTAATACTTTTCATTTAAACAAGTGATACTTTCTATTTAAACAAGTACTACTTTTCATTTAAACAAATATTACTTTTCATTTTAACAAGTACTACTTCTCATTTAAACAAGTAATACCTTTTAATTAAATATATATATAATACCTTTCATTTAAAAAAATATTACTTTTCATTTAAACAAGTACTACTTTTCTATTTAAACAAGTAATAATTTTAATTTAACAAATAATACTTTTCATTTAAACAAGTACTACTTTTCTATTTAAAAAAGTATTACTTTCTATTTAAACAAGTAATACTTTTCTATTTAAACAAGTACTACTTTTCTATTTAAACAAGTAATACTTTTAATTTAACAAGTAATACTTTTCATTTAAACAAGTACTACTTTTCTATTTAAAAAGGTATTACTTTCCAATTAAACAAGTACTACTATTCTATTTAAACAAGTACTACTTTTTTATTTAAACAAGTAATACTTTTAATTTAACAAGTAATACTTTTCATTTAAACAAGTACTACTTTTCTATTTAAAAAAATATTACTTTCTATTTAAACAAGTACTACTTTTCATTTAAACAAGTAATACTTTTCTATTTAAACAAGTACTACTTTTCTATTTAAACAAGTAATATACTTTTCTATTTAAACAAGTACCACTTTTCTATTTAAACAACCACTACTTTTCTATTTAAACAAGTAATACTTTTTATTTAACAAGTAATACTTTTTATTAAAATAATAATACCTTTCATTTAAACAAGTAATACTTTCTGTTATTTAAACAATACTTTTAATTTAACCAAGTACTACTTTTCATTTAACCAAGTACTATTTTTCTATTTAAACAAGTAATACTTTTCTATTTAAACAAGTAATACTTTTCTATTTTTACAAGTAATACTTTTCATTTAGACAAGTACTACTTTTCATTTAACAAGTAATATTTTTCATTTAAACAAGTAATACCTTTCATTTAAAAAAGTAATACTTTCTATTATTTAAATAAGTAATACTTTTAATTTAAACAAGTAATACTTTTCTATTTAAACAAGTACTACTTTTCTATTTAAACAAGTAATACTTTTAATTTAAACAAGTAATACTTTTCTATTTAAACAAGTACTACTTTTCTATTTAAACAAATAATACTTTGCATTTAAACAAGTATTACTTTTCATTTAAACAAGTACTACTTTTCATTTTAACAAGTACTACTTTTTATTTAAACAAGTAATACCTTTCATTTAAACAAATAATACTTTTCATTTAAACAAGTACTACTTTTCATTTAAACAAGTACTACTTTTCTATTTAAACAAGTAATACTTTTCTATTTAAACAAGTAATACTTTTCGTTTAAACAAGTACTACTTTTCATTTAAACAAGTACTACTTTTCTATTTAAACAACTACTACCTTTCTATTTAAACAAGTAATACTTTTCATTTAACAAGTAATACTTTTCATTTAAACAAGTAATACCTTTCATTTAAACAAGTAATACTTTCTATTATTAAAAGTCACTTTATCATTTCAATTACTAATACAAAACTCGTTCGCAAAAAAACGTGTAAAAGTTAAACAGACATAAGATTGGTGGACGGAGGTAATATTACATTTATAGACAAATATCATTATTCTTATGTACTAATACTCATAACATCTAATGTTACGAGTATTAGTTTATAAATATAATATTATAAGTTAATAAGTGTAATTATATTAAATTTTAAATGTAATTACATAAATTTTATACCATAAACAATTCTAACCAAAGATTTAATTACTCTTTTAGAATTTTTAAAATATTTTAGCTATTTTTTTTAGCTATTTGAAATATTTTGTTGACAATTCTTTATTTTCTTATAGTATTAAATTAAATAATTTATGTTTTAATTTAATTTACTATGAGGATAATAATTATTAAAAAGTATTTGATTATTAACTTTAAATAAAAGTATTATATTTTGAAGTTTTTGAGTGAAGATGACGTTAATGGGGAAAATGATTTTGAAACTTTCTGGATGATGAACCTAATATTAATATACTTAAATTAAAACAAAAAAAATGGTTTCGACAGTTCATTTACGCAAGTTGCCGTGATGACTTTTTGCCACAAAGAAATCATCCAGTTAATTAAATGTATGGGCCATTGATCATAAATAATAATCAAGTGAATTTGGTTTCTTGTATTTATATGCGTATATATAACTAATCCTCTAAATAAATAATTCAATTTGAACATTTAAATATATAAAAACTTGTATGCAACATTGCATCTAGTGATATAAGAATTTTTTTTTTTTTTTCTTAGTCGAACCTTTGGAATCGGGTTAGGGCAGATTGTTGGAGGGTTAATGAGTCTTCTTCTTCTTCTTCTTCTTCTTCTTCTTCTTCTTCTTCTTCTTCTTCTGTGTGCTGAAATTCAGATCCTTCGGCACTCTTCTCATGTTGTTCTATAGATTTGTAATTCTGGACTGAGAATTTTTTTTTCGCATTTGTATTGGTTTTTGTTCATGTAGTAACACTTTTTTGTTCATAGGGTAACATTATTTTGTTCATGTAGTAACACATCAAGTTGTTCTTTAAATCTTTAGTTTTGGACTGAGAATTTCTTTTCATAATATGAAATTTATATTATATATAACAATAAATACTATGATCGATATTAATTTATAATGTAATAATATAAATTAATAAGTGCTATAATATTAATTTATAAGTATAATATTATATGCCAAAAAAGAATAAAAAGATATGAGTTGTAAAAAAGCGACTGATCATTCCGTTCAAAGGATGGAGGTAACTGATCATTAATTATACTCACCAACTATATATATGGATAAGTTGTATGTCTCTTTCACTAATTATTTTGAATTGGTCATAGATCATGCACACTTGGGGTCTCTCATTATGTTGTATGCCGACAAATATTTATTCATATAAGATGATACCTTATCCCAGCTGCTAGATCACACAAATATACCATTTCAATGGACTATTATTTCTTTACTTGTGCTCTCTCACTCTCCTTCTTATGCACCTTCATATTCACCTCGTCCACGTCCATTTTCAATTTCCACACGGATGAAAATGCACTACTTTCCTTCAGAAACGCCCTCACTTTAAGCCCTGATGCTGTTTTGGGCGACAACTGGTCCTCCAATATTTCCGTGTGTAACTGGATTGGTGTTTCTTGCGGCACCAAACACCGTAGGGTCACTGCTTTGAATGTTTCCCGCTTCCATCTCGGTGGAACCATACCTCCACATCTCGCCAATTTAACATTTCTTCACTCCTTGGACATAAGCTTCAACAATTTCACCAACTTCGTCATCTGTATCTGAATAACAACACTTTTTCCGGTACAATTCCCCTTTCTCTCTTCAATATCTCAAGGTTACGTACCTTAGATTTGGGCAACAATTTTCTTGATGGAATTCTTCCTGAGAAGACTGCCAATTTTTCTTACTTGGAAACATTGAGTGTAGCCGGTAATAGGTTTAGGGGATCCATTCCATATTGTATCTTCAATATGTCTTGGTTGACGGAAATTAATACGAGGTATAATATGTTAACGGGTGAGCTCCCAAAAGATATATGTAGTAATGCTGCCCCTAAACTCAAAAGGATATATCTTACGGGAAATGAACTTAATGGGGAAATACCAACAAATATATACAAGTGTAGGCTGCTCGAGGATCTACGCTTACCCAATTTCAGTGGTAAAATACCACGATAAATTGGGAGTTTGCCAATGCTTAAGGTTTTATCTCTATATTCAAACCATTTCAAAGGTGAATATTTATCTTTATACTTATAGTATAATTTCAGAATATTGACTCAAGAAGAATTCAGACCTCTGTACATATGTTTATTAATCTAATAAGAATATTCATCTTAATTAATGGCCAATTGTTCTCTAGCACATTGGAGAGAATCCAAAAGACTCTTGTTTTATTACCAATATTTTACAGGTAACATTCCTAAAGAAATCTGATGCATATAAGACTTAACAAATTTTCTAAAGGGTTCTTTTTAAAGTCGGTGAAAGTTTTTTTTTTTTTGAAGCTAATAAAGATGAATGATTAAATCAGTAAGGTTTGCTATTGAGTTTGCTTTGTCTACTACATGACATGATTGGGGTTCCAAAAGTGTAGCCCTATCTTGAAGCATACAATATTTCTTGATTAAGTTTGTTTGATTAAAAATAGAATAAGATAATGAGTACAAGTGGTGGATTTGCAGGTACTCCTACTCATTTCCATTTCTTGATACCAAAGGAATAATAAGAGTAGATGATAGCATATGAAATCGGATACATTCCTTCACTTTTCAAGGATAAAATCGGATACATTCCTAAAAAGTTATATCCAACACTTCACTTTTAGTTTCCTGTATGCATACGAAATCTATATTCTCCTTCCCAATCAACTCTCTAATTTCCTTCCTCTTAATTAGGCTCACCCCTACACCTCTAATATTATAAGATATAGAAGATTCATTAAATACCTGAATTGACGTCCTCCCTGCTTGCCCATCCGATCTTCTTCAAATATTACGACTCGTCTCTTAGTTCCAGCTCCACCAATTTCGATAGTGAGGATTTCCTGCAGAAGAATAACTATATCACTGTTAATGCACTAAACCATGGGTCATAATATATATATGTGATGGAAACACAAATTATAACCCAAAAAACAAATTCTTGTGTCATGTATGAAACCATTCCGTACAATTTTTTTTCATAAACTAACTACCCTGCCAAATTAGGTTTCTTAATGTGCTTCTTCTCGAAATTTAAGTACGTACGAAATCCATGAAGATTTGCAGCCAAAATAATATTTATATCTTCACCAATTAGTATTTTCTTATCATTAATTTTTATAGTGAGCAGTTCTTGCAGGAAGAAATATTATTTCACTATTACAACACTAAGCATCATAGGTACATCCTTTCTAACAGGAAACATCGGCGCAGAATTTTTTCATAATATGTTGGAGCTTCAAAAGTTGGATCTTAGTGATAACAACTTGAATGGTATGTTTTGAAAATTTCTTATAGAAAAATGTGCCAATTATTATATCACTATTAAAGGTTCCGTATGTGTGTTGTTAATAGAGAATAAACAGCATACATCTCTGTCGAACAGGAAATATCCCAAATTGTACAAGTTTCAGCACATATATTGCACTAATTTGCTACCTAATAACAAATTTACAGGTGATGTACCAAATGAAATCGGACATCTGACCTCCTTGAAGTACCTATTTCTTTCTGGTAACAGCTTGGGAGGTATGACATATCATCAAATCTTACCAAATTGGTTGTTGGTTTTGCATCGTTATGCACTTCACTCATCTTATCATTTTATATATACACATATACAAAATATTAACACAATAATTGATTTAGAGATTTAGTATTACTTGATTATTGTTCTACTTCTAGGGTACTTAAGTTAAAATGAGGTCCAAAATAAATGAACAAAAAAAGAGTGGTTTACGACAATTCGATTAATATTCTATGATCATAGGCAGTCTTATGTTCCTAATGAATTGCACTAGATCAGATATGGCGAATTCATCGGTCAACAGACTAGCTCGGTATACAAGATCTCAAGCACAGGAAAACGGTGGGATTTAAATAAAAATGGTCCCATAACTTTGCACCTTTATTGAAAATATCCCGTATATATCACATGTTTCAATTTTGTCCCAAATCGCCGGAGATCGGTCAAACTACCCCAAAATGACATCGTTTTTGGGGCGTGTGATACACGCGCCCCTAATTTTGATTGGGAAACGTTGTATCATGCGCCGATTTAGTCCCAAATTAGGGGCGCGTGTATCACACGCGCCAAAAACGACGTTGTTTTTGGCTGGTTTGACTGGTCTCCGGCGATTTGGGACTAAATCGGCACAAATTGAATACATACGGGACTAAATTGAAACAAGTGATATATATACGGGACCTTTTCAATAAAGGTGCAAAGTTACGGAACCATTTTTATTTAAATCCCGAAAACGGTGGTTAAAGTTAGATATTTAAGATACATGCACGGCTAACACATAATTACACTTTACGGGATGTTTGTTGCTTGGATGGTGCACTAATGTGAATTGAATTTCAAACTATAACAATTGTTAGACGCCTATGGATAAGACTTAATTTTTAAGTAGCTTATAAGTTATATTAATTTATCTCCCTTCCCCAATTTACGACATGCATTATTTTTGAACCACGCACCCTTACACCCTCCCTCAATATTGAACACATTCTTCATGAACTCGGCATTGTTGGAATATTGAAGCACGTAAACACGTAAAACATGCGCAATGGAATAAACAGTTCTCCAACAACAAACAAAGATTGCATAATTAAATTACAGATAAACATAAACATAATCCTTACAGTAATTCGTACACGGATTCCTCCACTATGGTATCCATGTAACAGTCGTTTATCAACTCACACCGATTTGCCAGTGTTGAATCCCGAGATGAATTCGCTAGGAAAAATTCTAACTTGAGATTTTATGGAGAAATTAATTTCTCACATTAATAATGAATTCCGAATGACTCATATATATAGGGGAAGTCCATCTTAAATCTTAAGTTATCTTTATTAGGAAATAAAAACCCTAATCTTACAAATCAAATCCCATAAATTTGATTTCCCTATATATAAAAAATCCTACAGATTTGATTTCCATATATATCAAATCCTACAATAATATTCCATATATTATTATTGAGAATCCTATTTAATTAAATAATAATAATATTTAATTCTAAATATAATTATTATTATATTCTCCATAAATTAAATATTAATATTTAATATAATATTTAATCAACCAACTATAATCGTTAAACAATTGTTACTTGTTGTGTGACCCATAGGCCCTTATATATCGAGCGATTAGTCAAATTAACGGTCTTAATTGAACCCTAGATAATAAATCAGACATTCTCAATATACGAGGTACGTTGCGAGGAATTTTGCAACTACCTGTAACATGTAGGCTATTGTGATATCTTCCCTTCATTCGCGAATACTCATTTAAGTCTTGAACATGATGAAGTGTCTATTCAAATAACTTAATCATATTACCTCTAATCACTAATTGATCACGTATATCACACTTGGGCACAAAATCCAAGGTGACGTGCATCGGCCGATGACTTAAATCCAATTATGATGAGAAGATGAGTATTCTCTCTAAATCCATATTGAGGAATGAATCCTATTCTTGGCTCAACTACCACGCACATGCATTTCGTGATGAACCCAATCCAAGTCATATCTACACATGGGAGGGTGCAAGCGTCGGTCATGGTCAAATTTCATCACTCCACACATGTCGTGCGTATTGACCTCAAGTCTAAGGAGTATCACATCGCTCCCACTAACCGAGACACCCGTAGGTACATATTGTGAAATTACATCAAACGATTTCTCGGATGGGTATACCAATACCCTCACATGTTGGTTAACCAAGGATATACCACTTTCAGGAGGGAAAAATCAATCAGATTCTGACCTGAAAAGAATGCATTTTTCTTTCACTTCTAGGCTGACATTACATGAATGACTCTTTCCTAACCTAAAAAGCCTTTTGTTTGCCTTAAACGTCAACTTCTGCCGGTCTAGTCATTGCTTTTCATTTTCTCTTTGATTGGGCTTTTGCCCAAGCTTTGGCGGAACCTTGAATCTATAAATAGAAGGGCTACGGGTCATCGCAGGAACTAAACTCCCGAAGACCTCATCCATTTTTATTCCTTCCAGACTCGTATAGGAACCCCTCACCCGAGGTCACCAGTTGTCTATGAAAGCCGATCGGGGAATAAGCCAAAGGACAGCCAAGAACATCCTTCCTCTCCCTTTGATTCGAAGACGCATCTTATCTTTTCGGGAAGCTAACAAATAAAGCAAAGCTTTTGGCCCCCTTGCCTCTGTATGAGCCTTTTCGCTAATATGCTCGGAAAGTAGCGGTTCCTTGCTTGTGGAGTGACTTCTTGGATTGAGGGAGTACAGAACCAAGCTCCTCTTCCTTTGTGGACGTATGATCCACTGTCTTATTTTCCAAATAAGAGGGTCCTTGTCTCTTTTTCCGTGTGTTCTGGTCTTCTGGGGTTGTTATGTTAAGCCGAGCGTTCGAAACGGGGATGGGTTTTGCCTTGTGGGCAAGGGTGTTGAGCAACAAATATCTTCACCATGATGCCAGCATTGATCGTTTGCAGCCTAAACAGGGAGCTTCGAATGTGTGGCAGGGCAAAGGATGGGTATTATGATATAGTCCAGATATTCCACTGGATAGGAAAAAGCCATTTCTAGTTCTATTTCGAAATAGGGGACATTCCAGTTTAAAGTAAAGGCTGTTACCCAGAAATGAATTCATTAAGAGTGCCAACTGGAATGGGATGCCTTATAATAAATAAAGGACTCTTTCACTGCTTAATGATCTTTATGGTACGTCCTATTACCTTCTAAAGAGCTGAGACTGACAAAATGAATTCGTACACGAGATAGCAGGTTGGACTACAAATGATAGATTCATTTCACCGAGACTTCAATCAGTTCCTTACCGGTACTTGACACAAGACAGACCAGCAGAGACAAAACCTGCATGCCCTAGTTATAGTGAAGGGCAGAGACCATTCCCTTGAGCATAAGCATAATAGGGTGTGGAATTTTACCTCTTGGTACTCATCTGGATTCCCCTTTTTTATTCTTCGTTAGTGGAGGACGAAGAGATGTAGTAAGTCAGGTAGATTAAGCAAGCCTTACAGACGAAATTCTTTATTCGTGTCCTTGAAATCTTACTACACTCTCTAAGAGTATGATGCAAATCGCACATCAATCTCAATTGTACATATAACAGCCCTCCCTAAGCCCCAATAGAACCAATATAAGCCCAATCAAACTCCACACTCCCCCACAGTTGCCCACAAAAAGTTCTATCCAATACTTCACTATTAGTTTCCTGTATGCATACGAAATCTATATTCTCCTTCCCAATCAACTCTCTAATTTCCTTCCTCTTAAGGCTCCCCCTACTCCTATAATATTATAAGATAGAAGATTCATTAAATACCTGAATTGACGTCCTCCCTGCTTGCCCATCCAATCTTCTTCAAATATTCCGACCATTCTCTTAGTTCCAGCTCCATCAATTTCAATAGTGAGGAGTTCCTGCAGAAGAATAACTATATCACTGTTAAAGCACTAAACCATGGGTCATAATATATGTGATAGAACCACAAATTACAACCCAAAAAACAAATTCTTGTGTCATGTATGAAACCATTCCGTACAATTTTTTTTTTCATAAACTAACTACCCTGCCAATTTAGGTTTCTTAATGTGCTTCTTCTCGAAATTTAAGTACGTACGAAATCCATGAAGCTTTGCAGCCAAAATAATATTTATATCTTCACCAATTAGAATTTTCTTATCATTAATTTTTATAGTGAGCAGTTCTTGCCGGAAGAAATATTATTTCACTATTACAACACTAAACATCATAGGTACATACTTTCTAACAGGAAACATCGGCGCAGAATTAATTTTTTTCATAATATGTTGGAGCTTCAAACGTTGGATTTTAGTTATAACAACTTGAATGGTATGTTTCGAAACTTTCTTACAGAAAAATGTGCCAATTACTATATCACTATTAAAGGTTCCGTTTGTGTGCTGTTATTAGAGAATAAACAACATACATCTCTGTCGAACAGGAAATATCCCGTCTTCTATCTTCAACATTTCTTCTTTAGAATACATGGACTTATCTAAAAACAGTCTCTCTGGAAGCATCAATGGGGGAAATTTTCATAATATGGGGGAACGAAATTATTTTTATTAGAAAATTCCAAAGGTGAATATTTTCATATTTAGTATAATTTCGGGAATTTTTTTTATTTTGTAATTTTTTTTAGCTATCGTAATTTTTCAAACTAGCAAAACAAGGACAATAACTTTAAAAAGTAGCAACTTCAGGCCAAATTCGAGCTAATTTGACCTAAAATTGCTTTGCTAGCACAAAAAGTTACAGTCTTTGTTTTGCCACCCTCTTATAAACGGTCCTTGAAAAAATTCTCCACGCTAGCACACTGTGAAAAATTAGAGTGATTATTTAGTTACTTTTGAGAAAAAAAAGTATTAGATAATTTTCTCAAGTTTTATTAAATAATTTCACGTTCTTTTTTATAATTATCATGTTAATCAAATGACATTATATTTTAAGGATGTTTTTTTTTATGTTTTTATTAATTTATTTTGATTTGTGTCTTGAATATATGTATACATATATAGTTATATACAGTTAGATAGATAGACAGGCAGACATATAGATAATAATTCCTACATTTTTTATTTGATTTTCAATATATAGTAAAACTTAAGATAACTGTTTTATTTATTTCTTGTAATTATTAGTAATACATTTTTTTAATTTTTTAATTTTTAAGTAATTTCACATTTCTTTTGATAATTTTCACATTAATTAAATATTGTAGATCATTCTCAAGTTCATTTAAGATGAAATTCATAAAAAATTGATTTATCTTAATTGATATGATATTTATATTTGGTTTAATTTTTTATTTTTTTTGCGATTAGACAATTATTAGATATTTTTTTAAGTTTTTTTGGTTTATCTTAAAAATTTTAATTATTAGATATTTTTCTCCAATTTATTTTAATTCAAAATTTGTATAGTGTTCACATTTTATGGTTATTTTTAGATTAAGTAATTAATAAATGAAAAAAATTTACAGGGTTTTTTAAATATAATGTAGGGAATTTCTTTAAACTTTATGGATATTTTTTTATCAATGTGGAGATTTTTTTTGAAGGACAATAAATTTTTGGAGGGTTGCAAAACAAGATGGTAACTTTTCGGGTTGGCAAAAAAAAAAAAGTACCGTAATTTTAAAAACAACGATTTTAGGCCAAATTAGACCCAATGACCCAATTTTTGGCTCAAATTAGGGCCATTCGAGCTTTTTTGGCTAGAAATTGCCATTTCTAAGTTATGGTCCTTGTTTAGCCAGCCCGAAAAGTTATTGTCCTTGTTTTGCCACCCCACTGAAGTTACAGTCCTTAAAAAAAATCCTTTATAATCTCATAATTAATTCAAATAGAATTCAGATCTCTATACATATATATGGTTATTACTTATTAGTCTAATAAGAATATACGTCTTGTGTAACACTCATGTGAACCCGTGTCTATATACATGAACTTTTCCTTTATTATGCATAAAAACTACCACTATTATGCACAAAAAATATCACTTTGTTTAAAAAAATATTTTATTTCTTAAATCTATCCCCAAACGTAAAAAAAATTTCGACCTCTAAGAAAATATTCAAAGGCATTTCATCTCTCTTTGTTATGGTCCCCATCCTTTGACATCGGTCACAACATTGAACGAACTCTTGGCTATCTTTGAAAATCGTGGGCCAATAGAAACCCGATTGTAGAACTTTCATTCCCGTCTTCGATGCTCCGAAATAGCCACCACATGGCAAGGAGTGACAATGAGTCTAGATCTCATCAACTTCTTCTTTCTGCACATACTTTCTCATGATAGAATCTTGACCTCTCTTGTAGAGCACCGGATCGTCCCAAATGTAACTTTTCACATCTTTTAAGAATTTCTTCTTTACATGTGAAGAAATCTTCCCACAAGCCAAATAATAGGCAAAGTCGGCATACCATGTCTTTTTCACTTCAATTCTCAACACGGAAATTTTCTCCACTTCTTCAAAGAACTCCTCCAACTTCAAAAGTTTCTCGTCCGAGAATTCTTCCTCCACCGCAATTTCTTCTTCCACAAATTATCCATCCCTTTCTAGCCTTGAAAGATGGTCGGCTCTCACATTCTCGGTTCCCTTCTTATCTCGAATCTCAATATCAAACTCTTGAAGGAGTAGAACCCATCGAATTAACCTTGGCTTTGCATCTTATTTTTCATGAGATATCGAATAACCGAATGATCCGTGTACACAATAATTTTCCCCCCACAAGATATGGGCGAAACTTATCAAAAGCATAGACCACGACGAGCAACTCTTTCTCCGTTGTGGTGTAGTTACCTTGAGCGAGGTTGAAGGTTTTAAAAGCATAATAGATATCTCTAAACTTCTTCTACCGGATTTGCCCAAGTACCACCCCTATTGCAAAATCACTTGCATCGCACATGAGAAAGAATGGTTCCTCCCAATTCAGAGTCAACAAAATCGAGAGGATATAAATGCTTCCTTCAATGCTAAAAATGCTTCAAGACATTCATTAGTAAACACAAATGAAACATCTTTTTCAAATAAATGAGAAAGAGGTTTTGAGAGTTTAGAGAAATCCTTAATGAACCTCATGTAGAAGCCGGCATGTCTAAAAAAGGAACGAATACCTTTCTCATTAGAAGGTGGAGGTAGTCTCTCAATTGCAACCACCTTTGCTCGTTCTACCTGGAAACCCTTGGAAGAAACATGGTGACCAAGAACTATCCCGTCATTTACCATGAAATGACATTTTTCCCAATTTAGGACAAGGTTAGTCTCTTGGCACCTTTTAAGCACAAGTTCAAGATTTAAAAGACACCTATCAAAAGACTCCCCTAACACCAAAAAGTCATCCATGAAGACTTCCATCACATTTTCAATCAATCAATGGAAGATGGTCATCATGCACCTTTGAAACGTTGCAGGAGCATTACATAACTCATAGGGCACGTGTCTCCAAGCAAACATTCCATAGGAACACGTGAAAGTCGTCTTCTCTTGGTCCTCTAGAGCAATCATAATTTGATTATACCCGGAATACCCATCAAGGAAGCAATAGATCTCAAAACCACCCTAATCTATCAAGCATTTGCTCCATAAAGGGGAGGGGAAATTGGTTTTTTTCAACTCCCTATAATCTACACACACTCTCCACCCCGTAGCTACAAGCTATCGCCTCATCATTTTCAGTTTTGATAACCATCATTCCACCTTTTTTTGAAACCACATGAAGTGGTGATACCCAAGGACTATCCGAAATAGGAAATATTATCTTCGAGTCAAGAAATTTGATGACTTCTTTCCTAATCACTTCTTGGATTATTGGTTCACCCTCCGTTGATGTTGGACAATTGGTTTACTACCCTCCTCTAATCTTATCCTGTGCATGCACAAGGAGGGATTGATTCCCTTTCTATCATCAGTTGTCCAACCAATAATGAATTTGTGCTTACAAAGTACAACCAACAAATTTTTCTAACTCACACGAATTGAGAGAGGAATAAATAATTACCGGAAATTTCTCAACTTCCTCGAGATATGCATATGTGAGATGATTGGGAAATGACTTTAACCCGATTTTCTTTTTCTCTTGCTTCTCCACTCCCATAACAGGTTCCCTTAAAGGCAAAATTGGGATCCTTTTCCTTCCCCATACTTCGTGCTCTTTATCCAATTCAAGAAAATTCCTACAATCAACATTCTCAAAAGAGGTTTCATCATTCATGTTATCATAAAGTGGATTATAATAGACATTAGGAAAGTAAGGATCAAAGGATTTTTCAAATCCCTCTTAAACACAATGTTCAACAACATCGATGGATTTGCACTCCTCCGCTTCGAATGTATGTCTCATGGCTTTGTAGGAGTCGAAAACAAGCTCCTTATCATCAAACTTCAAGGTCACCTTGCCCGTTTACATGTCCACCACTGCACTTGCGGTAGCTAGAAATGGTATTACCAAAATTAATGGTATATCAACATCCTCCTCCATTTCTAGCACCACAAAGTCCACCGGAAACACAAACTTGTTGATCTTCACAAGCACATCCTCCACAATTCCCTCCGGATAGGTGATGGAATGATCCGCCAATTGTAATGTCATAGACGTTGGTTTGAGCTCTCCCATTTTCAAACGGTTTTAAATCAATAAGAGCTTGAGATTGATGCTCGCACCACATCACATAGAGTGTTTCTCTTCTATGTGTTACTCAACTCACACAACAAGGTTATGCTCCCCGAATCTTTGACTTTTTTAGGGAGGTTTCTTTGTAGTAGGGCACTACACTCGTTTGTGAGGCTTATCATTTCACATTCCTCCGTATTTCTTCTCTTAGTGACCAATCTTTGAGGAATTTTGCATAGGTCAGCATCTCGTCGATTGCCTCCAAGAAGGGCACATTTAAGGTAACCTTCTCGAACATCTCTAGAAACTTGGAGAACTTATCGTCTAGCTTTTTCTTCATAAAACGTTGATGAAAAGGTGGTGGAATGGGGTTTTAGGAATTCCCCATCCATCACACTCAACCTTCTCGTTTTGCTCCTTGACCTCCTTTGCCTTCTTTCATTTCGGAGTTCTCTTTTCTTCTTCATGAACTTCTTCAAACTCAACACGAGTATCCTCCATAACAAGCTCTTCCTCTTTATCTCTCTTGTCTACCTTCTTTTCTCCCTCATCATCTTCCAAAGGCATGTTCGGCCCATCATACCTTGTACCACTTCTCAATTCAATGGTCTTGCAATGTTCTCTAGGATTCACCTCCATTGTGGAGGGAAACTTCCTCTTATCTTTCCCTTGGCTTGAGGATGCCACTTGTGCCATTTAGAATTCCAAGTTCTTCAATTGGTTTGAGAGAGAAGTTATGGAATTAGGGACATTACTAAGATTCTTCAAATCATCCTCTATCTTATCAAACCTTTGATTGGACTTGAGTGTATGTTGATTCGATATAGAGATGAATGTGGCCAAACTATCCTCTAAAGTTGGTCTCTCTTCATTATTGGGTGCACGGGCTCCAGGATCAAATTCTGGTGGTAGAGTGAGGGCGGCCTTCGGGTTCGAGTATGAAAAGTTTTCATGTTTTCGGAGGTTTGGATTGTAGGAATTATTGTTTGGGAAGGCTTGGTTATTTTGGTATTGGTTGTTGCCTTGGTTTTGGAAGTTTTGTTGATGGTTGTTTTGGCTAGGGAATTGGTTTTGGTTGGGAAAGTTTTGGGAAGAGTTATATTGGTAACGGTTTTGATAGTTTTGGTTCGGGGCTTGGCTTTGGAAATTTGGATTGGGGGCTTGGAAATTTTGGTTTCCTTGGTAATTTCCTTGTTGATAATGGTCCATACCCATGTAATTGGCCTCTTCCACTTGATCAAAACTTTGTGGCATCTCCATGTTTCCTCCCATCATTCCCCTCTTTTGACTTTCACCTAATGAATCCACTTTATTCATGAAGACTTTCATTGCCTCCGTCATTGCATTGTTTGGGTCACTATCCACTTGAGCAACTCGATGAGCCATAAATCTTTCGGCAACTGTGCAAAAAACTTTTTTTTAAAAGAACATCCCAACATTGTAAAAGAATCCAAATTTTAAATATATATATATATATATATATATATATTTAAGTAAATTTGTAATTTTTTTAGTTAATTTAAAAATAAACATAAAATGTGAACATTGTAAAAAAATTGAATTAAAATAAATGAGAGAAAATTGTCTAATAATTTAAGATAATTAAAAAAATTTAAGATAAAACAAAATACTTTAAATATTGCCTGAACTCGTCTAGGAGCATAGCTACTCCATAAAGATGTGTATGTCGTCTTCTCCACTTGATCTTCTACCGCTGGTTCCATCTCGAATAGGCTGGAATATGCCTTTTTTGCGCCTCGATTTATTCCCGCTCCTTTCCAGCTCCAAATGTCGTCTTTTTGCGCCTCGATTTATTACATGTTAACAATTTGTAAAAGAATACCAAGACTCGACTCATCCCTAGCTCTCAAATTCCCACTCCATTTTAGATCCCACTTCCACATGCCATTTTCCCAAGACCCCATCTCACTGATTTTACACACTTTTTGACTGCTTTCCTATATAATCTGCTAAAACTCTCATGCAAAGAAGATTCACCAACCCACCTATCAAACCAAAAACTAGTATTTTCTCCATTTCTCACTATTCTCGACAACTCCGCTCTCATTCCTTCTCCCTTTTTTCACCAATGAATGTCCTAAATGTATCTCCACCAACTCGACATACTTCCCCTTCTCCCTCTCACTCGCATATCATTTACCCCGCTCAAAATATTGAGACCCGACTCTAGCTCACCATACTTAGACTTGACCACTTTCACCCATAACCTATCGACTCATTGAAATATCTCCACGCCCACTTTTAATCAACGCCAAATTGAATAAATTTATATCCCTAATGCCCAAACCCCCTTATCTTATTATATGATCTGGTCACGTACCAAAAAGAAGTTGGAAATCTCATTTCTCTAGAATATCTAAGTCTCGATTCTAATCAGGTTAATGGTATATTTAACTTGTCAATATTTAATGAATGTTTTACAAGTATCAATACACTGAGTGACTATGCTTATTCTTATTTATGGCATGATTTTGGACTGGAGGTTTGTTTACCATATATGTTTGCGTACAAGCTAAGGTAACAAAATTTCGAGTAATTAAAGAATGTAGTAATTGTGGGACCCTACTAAAGTTTATGCTTGTTTTACAGAGTGTTGTCAAACATGTTATACAAAATACATGACAACATATAACAACATAAGATTTAATAACACTTCGCAAACGAATTCACAATTTTGTATAGACTTAATTCAACCTATATGAGTCTCATGGCTAAAAACTTCACTATAACGAGTGGTAACACAAAAGAGCACCTTTTACAAGACTATAAAAAGTATAGTGTAAAAACACGCTTCCCTGAACAATCTTTCTACAGGTATGGTAGCAATCCTATTCGATACAAGATAAAAAGACCCAATGTTGATTTTTTGTGTTAGACATTTGACCAACACAAACTGATAATATCGACTCTCACACTCCTAGATGCACTAAGAACTTGATAGGTTGTGTCTTGGATACTATATTCAAGTTCTGATGTTTAATGCAGGCTTTTACTTATATTTAGACTTCCAACTCAACTGCATTTATCATCCACTGGGGCGGTTTGGACGTCCTAAAAAACCTTCAACGCTTCACTCCTTGAACTTGAAAAAAAAAACTCATGATCTTTTCAACTCTCACTCTTACAATCTGCAACCGTTTGACTAGATAACCACCAAATTGTCATCCTGCAACTTAAGTGTTGATAGCTAAAATATCTGGAGTGTTTAATGTGACGTAATGATTTAGCAAATCAAACAAGAACGTAATGTGGGAATGAAGGATTTAATGAAGAACAAAAAGGACGTTCTTCATTAAATGTAAGTGAAATAAGTGCAAGAGAATTTGGCATAATGTTGCCTCTTTTGCTTTGGCTTTTTGCCTTTGCTATTCCATTTTTCAGCTGAGCCTTAAATGAGGTTCAACCACCATATTTATAATACAAGTGTTGGGGGTGATACCCCCTATGACTAACTTGCATATCACATTTAATGCTTTCACGAGCTCGCATTAAATGCGATCAGTTTGATCTCTAATCTAAAATCTATTTAGGCATCTCTAAACAATTTTTACCTGACACCTCGAGCTCACAGAATGGCGATTGCGAGCACTTACCGAGGTTGGACCCTTGAATTTTCCTTTTCGGGCTCTCTACTTGTTGATGCCACAAATGATGCTGAAGAGTGTTCCTGTTCCAAGACTACTAACGTGCTTAGGTGGGAGAAATCAGACATCATCCTTTGGGAAACTGTTGACCATATTTCCGCAGTCGTCTTAGCTCGGATAGTTTATCTCGAAACAACGAAACAAACAAGTTCATGAGCTCTTCGGCAAACTTATCTCGGGGACGGGATAAACCTTATCGCGAGATTGCTTGAGCAGATTACTCTTGAGGTCGTTTGAATCCATCTCGCTCAAGCTCACCTCTAGTTCGATCGCTCCTCTTCGACAATTTTGCGAGTGATTTCCCAGCGCAAGATTTTCATAGGTAAACCCAATATCTTCTTTCGAAGATGTTTTCCTTATCCCCATCTACTAGTATATTCGAGGTGGTCCTCGCCGGATTCGGGGCTGTGGCGCTGCCACCTGCTGGCGGTGAGGCCGGTGGTTCGGGTAAGAGTGGTGGAAGAGCACCGCAGTTTGATGTGATAGGGTCGAGCAGCTGTCCAGGTGGTGGGCGTGAGACCTAGGTACGGGAATCGCCCCCGGGATGAATTTTCCGACAAACATTCCTCCACCGAGTCGGAGCTGGTTGGGATAGGGCCCGTGTGGAGGTTGGGCCCAGCTCAAATTCGGCTGGCATTGGGCCTTCGGGAGGTGGGCCTGTGATGGGCCAGCAGGTTCCGGAGGAAATTGCCCCGCTCACCATGGTGCCCTTTGCGAATGGTTTTGAAATCTCCACACAAATCATGGAGGAGGTGAGCGATGACTTTCACAGACCCCATAGAATTATAGGCAGCCTTATGACACATGAGTTGTACAATTGTCCTACATTCACAGACCCCCGTAGAATTATTGTCTTTAAGAGTCAACACCTCTATGTTACGGACTTGAAATATAGGCTTTTATAAATGTTTCGTGCTTTTGCCACTCGATCCCGATGTGGTTGCTCAGGCAGTTTACTGGAGGTTAATTTAAGGTGCTGGTTATTTGCACCCCCACTCAAGCGAGTTGTATGGCTCGTCCGGTCAAGTGGTCTTCTTTCTTTCATAACTTCTTTGTTTTTGACATGTACAAGAACAACCTCTTTATTATAGTAATATAAAATCATGTTCCCGACCCAGGACTAGTTATATTTAGGAATAAACTACACATTGTAATAAGTCATATATTTTTTTGATCTTGTCTTAAGAATTTATGCCTCCATATAAGAATAAATAATACTTCCTCCGTCCCGAATTAGAAGGCGGATTTACTGTTTGCACATATTTTTGTGAGCGAATTTTGTATTAGTAATTGAAATGATAAATTGATTTTTAAAGAGGGGTATGATAGATAAGAGACTCATCTATCATACCCCTCCTTAAAAATCAATTTATTATTTCAATTACTAATACAAAACTCGCTTGCAAAAATACATATGAAAAGTGAATGTGACTTCAAATCTGGGACGGAGTAGTATTATTTATAAAAAAAATTATATATAACTACAACAAGTTTAAGATTGCCTAAAATATTTATTTATGGTCGATTCCCAAACATCTTAATTTTATAGGTAAACTTGAGATGATTTCTGACATAACAATTGCCCCCATGTCGCATAGCCGAATTGTCGGTTTGGGATGAGGCCTAGAATGCGTCGTCAATCCTTGTCGAGCTCGGGTGACCGACACTGCGCTTCGGTCCGATAGGGCTGCAGTTCTGTGGATTTGAAGCAATGTTTTGAATCTCAGAACTTCCGTGTGGTTTCAAGGTGATGATTGATGGTTACTTGGCCTAGTACTGATGATGGCGAGTGGTGTCACTCGCCACTCTTGGAAAGGCGTGATCGAGACACGCTTCGTCTTTCGAGCTTCACGCGCCCCAATGTCTCTCTATAAATAGGCAAACTGGCTCCCCTATTTCGAACTTCTTCTCTTCTCTTCTTTCTCCTTCGACAATTTTGTGAGTGATTTCCCAACGCAAGATTTTCATAGGTAAACCCAATATCTTCTTTCGAAGATGTTTTCCTTATCCCCATCTACTAGTATATTCGAGGTGGTCCTCGGGATTCGGGTTGTATTTCGCCGCACTTGACAAGCAGGGCCGGTGGTTCTGGAAGAGGGCGGCAGAGCCATAGCAGCTTGATGTGATAGGGTCGAGCGGTAGTCCGGTGGTGGGCGTGAGACCTAGGTAGGGGAATCGCCCCCACGCTCGCCGCTAGGGATGAATTTTCCGACAAACATTCCTCCACCGAGTCGAGCTAGTCGGGGATCACCCGTGTGGAGGTTGAGCCAAGCTCAAATTGGCCGGCATTGGTCGAGAGGTGGGCTGTGATGGGCCAAAGAAGTTCCGGAGGAAATTGCCCGCTCACCATGGTGCCCCTTATAATGGTTTTGAAATCTCCACACAAATCATGGAGAAGGGAAATATAACTTGATTAATATTCTAGGATTATAAAAATTTTTTATGACACATGAGTTGTACGATTGTCCTACATTCACAGACCCCCGTAGAATTATTGTCTTTAAGAGTCAACACCTTTATGTTACGTACTTGAAATATAGGTTTTATAAATGTTTCTTGCTTTTGCCACTCGATCCCAATGTGGTTGCTCAGGCAGTTTACTGGAGGTTAATTTAAGGTGCCAGTTATTTGCACCCCACTTAAGCGAGCTACATGGCTTGTCCGGTCAAGTTGTCTTCTTTCTTTCATAACTTCTTTGTTTTTGACATGTACAGGAATAACCTCTTTATTATACTAATAAAAAATCACGGTCCCGACCCGTGATTAGTTATATTTAAGAATAAACTACACATTGTAATAAGTCATATATTTTTTTGGTCCTGTCTTAAGGATTTCTGTGAGGAGTTATTTATGGTATTATTATCAGTTTATTTTATTTTATTTCAGTCATTCATTATTTAATTTTGATCTTTACTTTCCATTTATCTCCAATCTATTAATTGTGAATCACCCCAATTCATGTGGTTGTTTTATTTTAAATTCTTAAATTTATGGTATTATTAATAATATAGTTTTTAATATCTAATTAATATTTTTTTCTAATATGTATGTCATTCAATCTTTTGTAGAATAGATCAGTTAATATAAACATTCTAATTCTTCTCTTTTACTATTCTTTTCTATCGTGTCCGTGTAATATCCTTCTTCATCTGTATTCAGTATTTTATTTTCGTCTAAACTTTTTTTAAAGGAATTTATTGGAAGATTCATAGAGCTTTATAAGACAATTCTTTCATATTGTCGTCTTTAATATATTCAAATACTAACCAACCTTTTTTTCTCTCATCTTTTTTCTTTATCTGTTTAATTTTTATACAAAATTATGCTTCCTTTTTTGAAAGTTTTTTTTTTTTGGCAGGTATTGAAATTTTGAAACAAATTTCTGACTGCTGCACTTATTTTTTTAGATTTATTGAAGGAATCAAAATCATTCTCCCTACTTTTTTGAAAAGTTTGCCCACATTCATTTTTGGGACATCCCACAAAAATATACACACCCAAAAAAGGAAACCCCTCACTAAATTTTACCCTCAGAATATTCAATATTTACATCAAATGTCATTATTGGCTGGGAAAATTATTCACACCACATATTTATAGGAAAAAAAAAATTAATAACCAAGAAAAGTAATCATTAGGGGTATATATGACATAATGAGGGGTGAAAATGTCAAAATAACATATATTATGTAAATAATATATAAGACTAGAATGAGTATGACAACTAATTTAATTGGAGGAAGTAATTAAGAATAAGAAATAAATGAAAATATGCACGTACAATATTAGAATATAAAAATTATGTATGTAATTAAATTAATCATACTAATTAAATATTTAATCTAAAATTAATAATATAAAAAATATTTTAAATCTCGCGCAGTACGCGGGGTTTCGTGCTATTATTATTGTAAGGAGGTTATTCCTAAATAGAGTTTTACATAGAATTTTTTTTCTTAAAAAAAAATAATATTCAATATAATACATGATGTTATACTATGTGTATGTAAATCCATTAACAAATTCGTGTAATTAATTAATATAACTTTGATTTAAATAAATACATGCATTTTGATAGTACAAAATACATGTATAAATTAATCTCGTTATAAATAGTATCATTTATTTTTATATGGAGACATAAGTTCTTAAGACGGAACCGAAAAATATATGACTAATTACAATATGGATTTGTTTTTACTATATATTGAATATATATAATTTTTTTCAAGAAAAACTAATTTTTTTTTATATAAAACTCAATTTAGGAATAATCTCCCTATAATAATAATTTTTTTTAGTCCCGACAATATAACTCTCGTTGAGATTTTACTGTATTGCACATGAATTTTAAGTAATAATCATACAAATCATTATCCCATGCAACCAAGCTCATAATGGTCTTCTTTTCAACATACAAAGGTTATTCATGATCAACATGCATGATTTTATACAACAACCTATGCAAATTACATAAATGCATGATATTTATATAGAATTTGACATATAATGCTCATGAATTATTTCAAGTAATAATTATAGGATAAATTGCAGAAGTGGTCCCATGTGACATTTTTGTCTGCAGTTTTAGTTCCACGTTCTTTTTTGGTCCTTTTTTTTTTGCATAAATGGTCCAATTTTATTTTTATTTAACAGTTTTGATCCAAAGAGAATTGTCAAAAAATATATTTGGTCCCAAAAATTTATTTGTTTTTTGCCTGTAAAATTCTATGGGACCATTTTTGTCAAAAGAATGACCATTTCACGAGGGCAAATTCACATGGGACCACTTCTGCAATTTACCCAATAATCATACAAATCATTATCGCATGCGACCAAGCTCATGCCGTTCTTCTTTTCTAAATACAAAGATTATTCATCAATTAACATGGGTTTTATATTTGCAATACTTTTAAGTTTCTTTAATTGGCTTATTTTTAGAATTTAGGTATATTGGAATCCAAGGCCTTTTGATTTATACTCTTTCATAATAAATTTTGTAGGTGGCATACCAAAAGAAATTGGATATCTCACCTCTTTACTGAGACTCAACTTTCGTGATAACAACTTGGCAGGTATGTCGTTTCACGTGTTATCAGTCCTTGAATACTTACGAATTTGATTTGTCAAAGAAAGGGAATGCTAAGTTATGTTATGTTGTTAAATTTTTGCCTCTTTATATTTCCCTCATCTCATAATTCTTATGATTAACTCGTTCAAGATGTAATCTAGAACTTTTTTATCATCACCTAAATTCTCCAATTAAATAATATATTCAAAATTATAATAATACTAGTTGCTTTAAGTATATAAGAATATCTAAAACATTTGTGAATTAACAATTAATAAAGGTGCTTAAGAGTTGAATGTAGAAATTAAGAAAATAAATAATTGTAAGAAATCAGTTAAAAATATTAAATACTAGTTAATTTATTTCTCATGAGTTGAAAATTTACAAAAATATTAAATAATTAATTATTTTCTCAAATTGATGACAATTGTATTGTCCAGGCGCGGTTTCAATATATATTTTAAATAAAATTGGTATCCAATCTAATGAGTTACGTACAATACCACAATTAAGAGCTTGAAAATTTTGTACACCTAGAATATTACTGAAATGTGGGAGACAATTTCTTATCAGGCTCCATACCGTCTTCCATCTTCAATTTATCAGCCTTGGAGTATCTAGATCTTTCTATGAATCAGCTTTCTGGCACTATTCCTTCAAACATTGGCAAGAGATTTTCACTTTACAATCTTCAAATACTTCATTTGTTCAATAACAGATTGAGCGGGGAAATTCCAAGTTTTATCACTAGCAATGCTACAAAACTTACCATCTTGAGCCTGCAAAACAACTCACTCAGTGGGCCCATGCCCAACTTTGGTAATTTAGTACTCTTACAGAAACTTTATATTTGGGGAAATCAGCTGACAGCTGGAGCAGAATCCCCATCTCATGAATTGGAATTTCTCTCCTCATTAACTAATTGTCGGTATTTAAAGCGCTTGGAAATAAGAGACAATCCACTTAATGGTATTCTCCCAACTTCAATTGGTAACTTTTCGATTTCTCTTCAGTATTTTAAAGCAGATGTATGCAACATTAAGGGTGTTATTCCATCCGAGATCGGAAACTTGAGTGGCTTGATATTATTATCTTTGGGTGGAAATCAGATTACAGGATCCATCCCAAGAAGAATTGGGAATTTACAGAAACTTCAGGGATTGTTACTTTATGACAATCAATTACAAGGGGATATCTCTGCAGACCTTTGTCAGATGAGTAATTTGGGGCATTTGGTCTTGAGTAGGAATATGCTTACAGGTCCAATACCTGATTGTTTAGGTGATGTTGCATCCCTCGGATATGTTTACCTAGATTCAAATAAGTTGGACTCGACCATACCTTCCAATTTGTGGAACCTTAAGGATCTTTTGAATCTAGACTTGTCCTCAAACTATTTGAGTGGTCAACTCTCATCTCAAATTGGGAATTTGAAGCAAATCTACCAACTAGACTTGTCCTCTAACCAGATTTTTGGTGATATTCCGACCGTAATCGACAGTTGTCTTTTGTTGCAAATTCTATCAATGTCGAACAATAAGCTCCAGGGATCCATCCCAGAATCACTAGGAAAGATTATAGGCTTAACCAAATTGGATTTATCAAATAATAATCTTTCTGGATTCATCCCAAAGTCTTTAGAACACCTCCACGATCTTCATTATTTCAACGTCTCTTACAACAAATTGAAAGGGGAGATTCCAAATGGAATTGCTAACTCCACTGCTCAATCTTTAGTGCACAACTCTGCTCTGTGCGGTGCAGAAAAATTTCAAGTGCCACCATGCCCGAAATATAACGGAAGATCAAAGTCTCTGATCTTTTTCAAATATATTTTGCCTCCCTTGGTCGCAGCTACCATTGTGGTGGTCATCGTAGTTTTTCTCATAAGGCGACGCAAGCAGATAATATCAATACCTCCGGTTCCTGATACTTCACTTGGAAATTTTGTTCGGAGAAGAATATCATACATAGAACTTGTGCGTGGGACGGCTTCTTTTAGCGAAACGAACCTACTTGGAATAGGTAGCTTTGGCTCAGTGTACAACGCGACACTTTCTGATGGGTTAAATATTGCAGTAAAGGTGTTCAACTTAGAGTTAGAAGGAGCTACCAAGAGCTTTAGTACCGAGTGTGAGATATTGAGCTCCATCCGGCACAGGAACTTACTCCCCAATAATCGGTTGTTGTACTAATCAAGAGTTCAGAGCCCTTATTCTCAAATACATGCCGAATGGAAGCCTGGAGAAATGGTTACACTTTGGTAGCTATGTTCTAGATCTGGTGCAAACATTGAATATAGCTATAGATGTTGCATTAGCCTTGGAGTATCTTCATCATGGTCATACGTTTCCCGTTGTTCATTGTGATATAAAGCCGAGCAATGTTTTGTTAGACGAAGATATGACTGCTCATGTTGCTGATTTTGGGATTTCCAAGCTTTTTGATGAAGGGAGGTTATGACTCACACGACAACCTTGGCAACTATTGGTTACGCGGCACCAGGTGATGTATAATTAATATGGAGATTCTTATTCAATTTATATATTCTGAATGCTGAATTATTTGATTTAATTTTTGATGATGATGAACTAATCAATTAGAGTACGGATCGGAAGGAAAAGTATCCACAAAGGGAGACGATATAGCTATGGAATATTGTTGTTGGAGTTGTTTACACAAAAAGAAGCCGACGGATGAGATGTTCAACGAAGAAATGAGCTTGAAGGATTGGGTGGAGGAAGCATTACGAGAGAATGCAATAAGCAAAATCGTGGCCCCTGGTTTGGTTTCAAGGGAAGATCAACTTGATTTGCGTGCAAAGGAGGAATGTGTGTCATCTATTTTGGAGATGGCTATGAAATGTTTAGCGTTTTTGCCCCAGGAAAGAATTGACATGATACAAGTAGGAGCTCATCTTCATAAGATCAAAGCTAAAATAACAACAGCAACAGAGGTGAACAGTAAAGAAACTTGATTGTCACAACTCATATATATGGTCTTAATTGCATTTCAGCATTTCCAGTTTATTTGTTAATGATACATATCATATATGACGTTGTAGTTATATTCTCATTTGCAATTTATGGTGATTTGTATTGAGTTTATAGAGCACCAACGATGGCTTACAATGTTGGAGAAATAATTAAAAATGGAAAAAAGAAAATACTGAAATTAAAGTAATACTTTATAGTAAATCAAAATCCTGTAAGGATTTAAATCAAAATTGTTCCATAACTTTGTACATTTTTTGAAATTGTCTCATAATTATCAACTTTTCCAATTTAATCTCACATGTATTCAATTTGATCCAATTTAGTCCCAAACTGCCGGAGGTAGCTCAAAATTGCCGAAAACGACGTCATTTTGGACGTGTGTCGCACATATTCCGGTCAAAATTGGGGGCGCGTGTCCAAAACGACGTTGTTTAGGGCAATTTTGAGCAACCTCGTGTGGTTTGGGACTAAATTAGATTAAATTGAATACATGTGGGATTAAATTGGAAAAGTTCATAATTTTGGGAACATTTAAATAAATATGCAAAGTTATGGGACGATTTTAGTGTAATTTCCAAGTCCTGCAGAGCTAATTATGGAAAATTCTGCCTTTTACTAATTTTGAAAATCCTTGAATATTTGCACAAATAAATTCTGGAAATTTTAGGAACTTCGCACGAACAACTTCTGGAAATTCTCGAACTTTGCGCGTACTGACCAACACCCGCACGAGCAAATAACAAAATAAATAAATACAAGAAAAACTCACCAAAGTCTAGTCAAGGTGGAACTTTTGTCCGCAAAATGAAATACACCTCGGTAGTGCTCTCGATTTGACGTATCGTTTCCACATGTATGTTGTCCTATTTATAGGAGCATGTCCACCAAGTGAGGAGCCTCCTGAATTCAATTTTCAGGAGTGTTATGGAATTGATGGTCAGCTTGTAGCCGAACTGTTACAATTTTTCAGGAGAAACGTCGATGAACTTGCGCTCATATTATTTTAGTTGGGTCAAGCTCCAAAAAATTAATATAGGCTCCAAGCCCAAGATCAAAGCCCACCTAAAGTCCAAGAACCAAGGGGCTCGGGCTCGGCTCAGCACGACCGACCGGCAGCGCGCATGTGGGCTATTGAACTAGTCTTTAGCCACTATAATTGAATTCTACTAACAAACTCCTACTTATAAGGAGTTGTTAATTACTCTAATTATTCAATGTGGGGTGTATTAATTCCTAATTAATTCTCCCACAAAATTCTCAACACTATTTGATCCATAAAAAGTGTGTTGACGTTTCAACTTTGTTATTTAATTTCTCGTTCACCGAAATTTAATTTTAGATTATAATTTCTCATGCAGAGTTTAACTGACTTTTTTTATTGATTTATATGGATTTTCATAGACTTGACAGGATTGTAGAATACACTTTTTTTATTGATATACATGAATTTCCATACACTCTCAAAAAATTATATACTTTCCATACATAAATATATATTCTACATACATCAAACTATTTTTTATAACTATGGCTATATATATATATATATATATATATATAAGACATTCCTAATAATAATACGAACACTGCAGGAAATGGTGGATCTGAGCGTAAAAAGTGAGCATAGTGTTAGCCAGAGCTCCCCTAAATCTGTAACTCGTCTCTCCGAATTGCGAGATAATGCAATTAGCAAAATTGTGGCCCCTGGTTTGGTATCAACAGAAGATCAACATTTGAGTGCCAAGGAAGAATGCGTGTCATCTATTTTGGAGATGGCTATGAAATGTTTAGCATTTTCGCCCAACGAAAAAATTGATAAGATACAAGTAAGTGCTTATCTCCATAAGGTCAAAGCCAAAATAACATCAGCAACAAAGGTGAACGCTAGGCGTAGGACTGCTAATAGGAGATGAATGAAGAAACTTGATTATAATATATATATGGTCTTAATGGCAAATTTCCATTTATTAGGTAATGATACATCACTACAAAAAATTGCCGATTTAGCGAGGGTATTTAAAGAGGGGAATGGAACCCTCTTTAATTGGTGAGGGTTTTAAAGAGGGTAAAGATCAGCGAGAGTTTTAGCGAGTGTATTTAATTGGCGAGGGTTTAAACCCTCGCCAAAAGTCCAACGCATTTAGCGAGGGTTTGTAACCCTCACTGAGTCTCACACGCATTTAGCGAGGGTTTAAAACCCTCGCCTATTTCAAAAAACCCTCGCTGACCTCTAACGGTCAACACCACGATTCCCGGTGCCAGATGCCCTCGTTTAACGAGGGCAATTTCCCTATCCAAAACCCTCCCCCCCCCTATATATACGCCCCAATCGCCCATTTGTCCAGTTTCGCATTTTTGCTCGGCCGAGAGAGGAAAAGGAGGCGATTCCAGGCGGATTTCAGGCGACTTCCGGGCGATTTTTTGCAATTCCGGGCGTGTGCTCCTTTTAAGGTATGTTTTCAATTTATTTAATCGTTTATAAGTATTAGTTGCTTTATTGTTTAGTATTAGTTGCATTATTGTTTAGTATTAGTTGTTATATTATTTAGTATTAATTGTTTTGTTGTTAAATTAATTAGTATTAGTTGTTATATTATTTAGTATAATTAGTTGTTTTTGTTGTTTAAATAATTAGTATTAGTTGTTATATTATTTAGTATTAGTTGTTTTATTGTTTAATTAATTAGTATTCGTTGTTATATTGTTTAGTATGTATTTTAATTGTTAATTATACGTATTAGTTCATTTGATTGTTTAGTATTAATTGTTTAGTATTAGGTGGTTCATTATTTAGTATTATTATTAGTATTTTAGCTTAATTTAGTATGTAGCTTGATACGTGTATGTTTTGTATATTATTTTGTATTAATTATTTAGGTAACATGTGTATATTAATTTAGTATAATTAGCTCAATTTGGCTTATTTAATATTAATATAACTAGTTTTGGTGTTAAAGAATATATCTTAATTACGTTGGAGTGGAGGGATCGATGTTGGTGAATATTTGTTGGAGTGGAGGGATCGATGTTGGTTATTTGGTTGTTGTAGAAGATGTGCGTTCCGACTTAATTAATTTTAATTGATTAAGTCGGAAATGGATGCACGTAGGATCATGATTAACTGGGGAATACGATAAAATAAAATGAAACTCTGTCGAAATTTTTAGAAAATATTAATTATTAATTAGGCTTTTGAATATTAATTAATTCGTAAATGTGAAACAGATTGATATGGATTATCCTGGCCGTTTACGTTGGATGTATGGTCCAAGATCGATTAATGGAATGATATCTTCTGAATTTTACAATGGACTAGAATCATTTATAGATTTTGCCACTAGTAATCCGAATTGGATGAATTAGGGAAGATTAGGTGTCCCTGCAACAAATTTAGATGTCGGAACAAGGAATCGTTTCATTCACCTGATGACGTGAAAGGTCATTTGTATAGAAATGAGTTCATGCCCAATTATTGCAATTGGGTTTTTTCATGGTGAGGAAATTTGGGGTCAACACAATGATCAACCATTTACGTTGACTTCACATGTGCCGATTGACGTCACATCTGGATCTACCTTGTATCACGATATGATGAAGGACTTAACCTCTGATCCCCACTTAAATGTGGATGATGAACTCCCTAATGAGGAACCTCCTAATGAGCATGCTGCACATTTTTATAACATGCTTCGTGCAGCGAATCAGGATATAATGCCTGGTTGCGAATCGCACTCACAATTGTCATACAATGCCCTATTGCTGAACATTAAAATTGAAAAAAGACTGTCTAAAAGGGGCTATAATCAAATGGTTGATGCGATTCGTGTTCTTTGTCCGAATAGTCTTGTGCCCATGAAATTTTCTGATATCAAACAACTGATTAGTGAGATTGGTCTTCCAGTGGAGAGGATCCATTGTTGTGCTCATAACTGCATGTTATATTGGGGTGCAGACGGCGAACTTAAAAATTATCAATTTAGCCAACGGCCACGGTTCAAACCTGCTAGTGTTGTACCCGGTTTATGTTCACTAGCGAACAAGCAACATATAGTAAAAACAACCGATCAAAGCAATTAACAGGGCAATAAAGAACACAATGTTTTATTACCCAGTTCGTCTATGAATAAGACTACGTCTGGGGGCAACCAAGCCAGGAGTATTTTACTGTATATTTTCTGCCTAGGATTCTAAGAGTTCGATCCTTTACCACATACAATACAAGTTATATTTATAGACACAGAATTAGGGCTACAATCTTCATGGGCTTCCCCTCACGGGCCGGACTAGGGTTTCTGCTGCCAGGCTAGGGTTTCCTTACTTATCCCGTAAGTCACGCATCCAGATACACCTGCCCTGATTACAGTCCGTGAAATCCTCACCATTAACCACCCGCATCTATGCCATATTTATCTCACCTGACCTCGGGATCAAGTCGATCCCGACCTACACAAATTCTCAAGTCGCCGCGCGGCCTCCATCTTTCCCCAGGTCGCTCCTGCGACCTGTGCAGCTCCTTAAGTCGCCAGTGACCTACCTCTCTTTGAAGTCGCCCAGATCCCGCTTGTCTGGACAAAGCCGCATGATATTCAGTAAGACGGGCAATCCCCGACTTCCGGCAAGTCGGGTTATTTCCTGTTACAACAGCTAGACGTGATGTAAATGGTCGAGTGAAAAAGAAGCGTCCTTTTAAGGAGATGTTCTATTTTCCTATCATTCCTTGACTGCAAAGATTGTATCAGTCAAATGCTGCTGCGAAGGATATGACATGGAATGCACGTTTCTCTAATGACCACTCTGGTGTTATGCGTCACCCTGCAGACTCACAGGCATGGAAACACTTGGACCAGTCGCATCCTGAATTTACTTCAGAAATTCGGAACGTGAGGTTGAGATTGAGCACTGATGGTTTTCAACCATTTGGGGCGCAAGGGAAACAATATTCATCATGACCAGTGATAGTGACACCGTACAATCTACCTCCATGGTTGTGCATGAAGGATCAGTTCATGTTTCTTACGATTCTGGTGCCTGGTCCAACAAATTCAAAGGATAAATTGGACGTATTTTTGCAACCACTGATCCGTGATTTGCAATTTTTATGGGAACAAGGAGTGGTAACGTATGATGTTGCTACAAAGCATAATTTTTGATGCGAGCTGCACTAATCTGGACCATCAGTGACTTTCTAGCCTACTCGATGTTGTCTGGATGGAGCACAGCTGGAAGGCTTGCTTGTCCACATTGTGCAGATTACACTAAGGCTTTCAGTCTGAGGCTCAGTCGCAAGCAGTTGTGGTTTGACAACCATCGTATGTTCTTAGATAGACATCATCCATACCGAAGGAACAAGAATACATTCAAAAACAATGTAGTAGTTGATGATGATCCACCTCTCATCCTTACAGGTGATTAGCTCCTCGAGCAAATTGATTGGATTGGATTGATGAAAGTAACAGAGTTGAGTGTTGATGTTCACAACAAAGGTTTACAATGTGGTTGGAAGAAGAAAAGTATTTTCTGGGATTTGCCGTATTGGAGCTCCTTGTTGATCAAGACACAATTTGGATGTGATGCACATCGAAAAAAATGTGTTTGATAATCTGTTCTACACGGTGATGAATGTCGAAGGGAAAATAAAGGACACAACTAAATCCAGGGATGAACTGAATGAATACTGTCGTCGACCCTCATTGTAGAAATGTTCACGTACAGGAAAGTACCCCAAAACTTCTTATTCCCTTGATAAAAAACACAAAGATATGGTCTGCAAATGGGTAGATGAGTTGAAATTTCCCGATAACTATGTGTCCAACTTGTCTCAATGCGTAGACTGGAAAAAATTGAAGATGTTTGGGATGAAGAGTCATGATTGTCACGTGTTTATGAAGAGAATACTCCCAGTTGCTTTCCGTGAGATTCTGCCAGCTAAGGTTTGGCAAGCTATCACTGAAATTAGCTTGTTCTTCAGGGAGTTAACATCGAGGACCATTAGTGTGGAAAACATGACTCGATTGGACAATGATATCCCAGTGATCTTGTGCAAGTTGGAATGAATATTTCCACCCAGCTTCTTTAATTCGATGGAGCATCTACCTGTCCATCTTGCATATGAAGCAAAAATTGTTGGTCCAGTACAATATAGATGGATGTATCCATTTGAGAGGTAATATTTTTAACTCATTTTAACTATTTGATAATTTATTTAATTACACAATTCCACTCACCCATTCAGTCGAATTAGGTATCTTCACAACTTAAAGTTAAGTGTGGGTAACAAAGCACATGTGGAAGCTTCAATTGCGAATGCTTATTTAACAAAAGAAACATCAATGTTTTGTTCCCATTATTTTGAGGAGCATGTGCTGACGAGGCGACACAATGTACCTCGTGACGTATCCCCATCAGTGACAGGTAGTCTCTCGATATTTGTACCTCCTGGTAGTAAACTTGGAAAGAAGGGTAAAAGATCGATTGTTGACTTGGAGAAGCGAATAACTCATACGTATCTGCTACTAAATTGCAACGAGCCATATATTAAGTAAGTTAATTAATTTGAAATTTACAATTGCAACGATATTAATCAATTATTGCAAGTTCTCATCGCAACAATTGTAGTCTGTTTTTCCAGCAGCTACAGATTGTTCAACCGACTCTATCGAATGTTGAAAAAGATAATTTTCTTCAACAGGAATTCGCGTCGTGGTTTGATCTACTTGTAAATGGTATATATTAATCTGATAATACGTCAATTGTATAATATAAAACACTATATACATTAATCTGATAATACGTCAATTGTATATATATTGGTGAAGAACAATGATATTCAGAATCAGTTTATACACAATCTTTCGGGCAGTCCTCTTAGTAGTGTCACCACGCACTACGTGAATGGTTTCAAATTTCACACACAAACTTATGGCGCCTCTAAAGCCACTATGAACAGTGGAGTTTGTATTAAGGGAACAAACTACGATTCAAATGAAAATGATTTCTACGGGATACTCGAGGAGGTTGTGGTATTGGAATATCCTGGACTTACTGAAAGAAAAGTAGTGTTGTTCAAGTGTGAGTGGTTTGATCCAACTGTGCCACGAGGAACAAGAGTACATCCTAATTATAAACTCGTGGACGTTAATCCGAGAGGACGATACAACCGTTTTGATCCATTCGTGCTAGTAAGTTAAGCCAGTCAAGTTTATTATTGCAAGTACCTCGGATCTGTGCAAGGGCGAGATTGGTGGGCTGTTTGCACCACCAAACCGAGATCGTTAGTGGAAATCGATAGAAATATAGAACTAGAGCTTCCCCCATTCCAAGAGGACGACATATCATCCCAAATGAATGTGCAAACAGATGATGATCCTGTCATTTTGGTAGATTCGAACTCTGCACTAGTTAAGGAAGAAGAAGAAGAAGAAGATGATGATGATGATGATGATGATGATGATGATGATGATGATGATGATGATAATTAATTGATGAATTAATTATTATATATCTTTGTTGTGTACACCACTATATGTTTTGATGATGTGTTGTGATACATATATATACGTATGTTGTGGAATGAGTTATTTTAATTATATGATGATGTTCTTGTTTTAATTATGCATTATTCTTATCCATCTTCGAATATTTAGTTTATTTAACCAATGTTACAGATGGCTAGAGGTTTGCGAGATTGCGCAACCGTATATTTGGCAAAGGCAATTCAAGTAGATCTAGTTCCACATCCCGTGACAATGAAAAAGATGAAGAGACTACTCAAGTACCAGCACCAAATCTGGGTTCAGATGAATCAATGAACGAAGAGGCAGATGATGATACGAATGAGGAATCGATGAACGAGGAACAAGAGGCTGCAGAGTTGGCCAACCATGCTCCACAATCCACCCGACTAGTTATCTGGATGTGGCAGGGAGTGTATGTTAGACCATATTTAAAAAGATAATATTTAATTATATATGTGTGTAACACTTTTTTAATTTTACAGGTTGATGCCCACTAATAAGGTATCAAGAATAGTTAGAAATATCATGTCCAGCACATGGAGTTGGGTGGCTACACTTTCGCTAAGGTGTCCGATCAAAGGAAAGACGAGTGGTGGGAAACCTTCCAGGTATATATATGTTAACTAATCTCATATTTTTATATATTTCTAACTAGCTACTTAATTTAATGTCGTTTATATATATATATTTAGCGGGAAGTCGCATGGGATGAGCAGACTAAGGATAAAAATGACATCAGAGAAAAGTGGAAATCAAGGGCAAAAAAGCGATATTCTGATCTTCTCAATCGTTGGAAGAGGTTGAACGCTAATGATGAGACTGTGAAGCCCCCGTGGGATGAACGTGTATGGAATGCACTGAAGCAATACTGGGACCGATCGGAAGTGAAGGCTAAGAGCGATTAGTGTCGGCGAAATAGGTTGTCTAAGGGGTCTAAGCATAGAGGCGGTTCAAAGGGAGCTGCAGAATATGCATGGGAATACGTAAGTAGTTTTTGTGATATTTTAATTACTTAATTACAATAATAATTAATTATTAACAAACTGCATCTAAATTCAGTTTAAGACAAATGGAAGCCTCCAAACTGTATGGAATCTCGTGACACATTTCCACGAACAAGAAGGAAAGGAACTCACGTACGACGACATGGATGCCACACTTGTAAGTGCTTGAATTTGTTTATTTACTATATGTACTACTTAATTAAGGAGTTAATAATATATTTAATTTTAAATATCAAAATATTTGTATGTTCAGAGAGCTGTGAGGGAGTCACTCATCCAGTTAGCCATTCAGCCAGCAAACGAGAAGGAGAAAAAAAAAGTTGAGCCAGCTGTATACGTAGGTGCCATACGCCCACGGAAAGCATAAAGGTCTTGGACAAATGACGAACATGGGGCACATTCAATCTGGCCCAGGTGGGAGCTCAAGTGGCACTAGTATTGGCGGCTACTCGCAGACTGATATGGAACGTTTGCTGGTGTAAGAACGACAAGAACGACAGGAGATGGCTAGGAAGTTTCAGGAGGAAATGGAGCGGCGGGAGCAATTTATGCTCAAGGAAATGGAGCGGCGGGAGCAGCTTATGCCCCAGGAAATGGCTGCATATTATCAGGGGTTCCAGGTAAATCCACCCAGTGGTCTTTACCCTCAGCATCAACAGACGGGATTTATTCCCCAGCAGCAGCAGACGGGATTTATTCCCCAGCAGACCGGTGGAAGCCCGCAGCAGGCCGGCGGTAGTCCTCATCAGCAGGCGAGACTCTTTACCCAGCAGACCGGTGGCAGCTCGCAGCAGGCCGGCGGTACCCAGGGGTTAAGGTCGTTCGACGCCATATTTTCCCCTTATCCCTTATATCCGAATGTCTCTATTGATGGGTATTCTACTATTCCCGTTAACCCTTCTGGTGGTTTTCTTCCTATTGGCGGTCCCAGTGATTCGGCGTCTCGTGCTCGACGTCGTTCAGATAATGTTCCATTTAATGATCTTCTCGTTAATCCCAACAATGAATATCAGCCTCATGATGATGATGATGTAGATTTGAATGACTGATAGCTATCTTGATGATTTTATATTTCTAAATACTTTGTTATGTTTTTTTATTAGTTTTTGAATATTTGTCACATTTGTTTGTTATGAATATTATTGATGGATCTCTCCGATTAGTTTATGAGAATTGGTCTATGAGATTTGATATATATATATGTGCACATGTAGGTTAATAGTGAAAAAAAATATAAAAGTGATTATTTAACAATTTTATTAACAATAATTAACAAAAAGATATAGTAAACAATATAATTGACAATTATTTTTAAAATATTTTAATGAAAACGAGTGTACATATATATTTTGTTAGTTAATATAGTGTACATATATATAGAATATTAAAATATCATTTTAAAAAAAAATTATTCGTGTTAATAAATATATAAAAGAATATAAATTATATATTTTTAATTTTATTATAAATATTTCGATCAAATATATATAATAAATATATAAGAAATGACATATATATATACATATATAATATATAATACATAACATAATACATACATATATAAGAAATAATACATAAATATACAATACATACATATATATAATATATACAATTAGAAAGACATTATTGACAAGTAACAAGCCGTGCCCAAACAGTTTGGCAAAACACGCAAAGCCTCCACATACCGGGAGGTCGCGTGTTCCAATTCCAATTTTGATTTTTTCTTCCAGATAACGAGGGTCATTTACCCTCGTTAAAATGCTCATATAATTGGACGAGGGTCCTAATTAAACCCTCGCTAATTTTGCGTGCAAAATTAGCGAGGGTTTTGCTGCCCTAATTAAATGTGCGAGGCTTTTGGCGAGGGTGGCTGACCCTCGCCAATCTGACACGCGTCAGTCCCTCGTCAAAGCCCTCTTTAATTTAACAAGGGTTTAAAAAATCCCTCGTTAAGCAATTCCCGACGCACATTTTGGGGAGGGATATTTTCCCTCTTTAAAACCCTCTCTAAACAGTTATCCCTCTTTAAAACCCTCTCTAACACCCTCTTTAAATTACACATATTTTGTGGTGCATATCATATATGATGTTGTTGTTATATACGAGTAAATTACACTTTTGATCCCAAGTGAATTTGAGGCTATGAAAATTGTCATTTTTCTAACAAAAGTGGTCCCATGGCTTTTTTTTCATCAAAAAACTAACAGACGAACAGCGTGTATAGCACGCGCTGTTAGTTCTTAGATTTTAATGAATTCCTTTTATTTTAATAAAGTAATTCGACGATTTAAAAAAAAAAAATTCAAGAACAATGAAAATGAAAAAAAACAACCAAATATTCAAGTACCCATACTATTTTTTGATCCTCATTTTTCACATAATATTTAAAAAAATGTCACTCATTACTCCATTCGTTATCCACAAATGTTTTTCCTCTCTTCCAGTTTCCAAAAGTACCCTTTGTTTTAGAAAAAAATACCCATAATTTATTAATTTACTATTAATCAAAAAGGAAGAAAAGGAAGTATACTATTAAGAAAAGGAAGACTTATACCGGGATGGAGGGAGTATATATTATCTTTTAGATCTTACATAAATTATTACTAAGTTTTTTGTAATTTTTTAGATTATATATAATTTTTTTATTTTTTTATTATGTAAAGTATCTATTTATATATTTTAATTTTTTTAGATTATATGCAAATTATTATTAGTTTGATTTTTTAAATTATATACAAATTTTATATATATTTTAATTTTTAAAATTATACATGAACTATTACTTGGTTTTAAAAGATATTTTTTTGTATTTTAAATAATTTACAGACTAATATATATATATATATATATATTAGATTTAAAAAACTGTTACTTGATTTGAAAAAATATATATTCTTCAAAAATATTTTTATTATTATTTAGTTTTGTAAATATTCTTTTAAAAATATACTTAAATTATGTTTTTCTATATTTTTATAATTTTTAAATTTTACATAAATTATTGTTTAGTTTTGAAATATTCTTTTGAATTTCTAATCATATTCAAATTTTTTATATAATTTTACAAATAATTTATGAATTTATGAATTATTTTTTTGCATAATTAATTAATTTTTATTATTATTAGATACTTAACGGACGTGACTAAATTTGCAAAAAAAAGGACCAAAGAAAAATGTGAGACCATATTTGTTATTGAAATATTCACATGGGAACAAACTGCGCCCAATTTATTCGTAAATATAATTTGTAAACTGACACTTAAAGGGAAAAAAAAGAATCTACATTATTGGGTTTGAAAACAACCCTTAAGTTACACGGCAGATTTTCAAAATAATTTTGAAGACTTGATAAAAAAAATATGTTTCTGGATAGCATTAGCCAATTACTAAAAGCTATTTACGATTTATTGAATTCTAATTTTTTTAATTATGAAACGACTTAAAATGTAAGTCTAGCAGGAAATGCAGATCTATCATCTATATCAAAAATGGTGTTCCACTCTATATTCAATACTTAAATGGAATTTTGAAAAATATCCAACAAACCACCATAATTATTAATCCAAACACAAAAGGTTGAATAAATTTTGGAACATGAAATTAACATTGAAGAATGAAACTGCTTATATAAGGGAGCGTTATGTTAAGATGTCTAATTATCAAGGATGGGCCAGTTTTAGGGCCACTAGTCTCTCTAGAAATTTTAATTTTTTGATAAAAATATTATAAAATTCAGTATATTATTTAATAAAAATAAAAACCTGCATCTTTCTTAAAATTTATAACTATTTAATAATTTATATATGTATTTGTTTTCATTTGTTACAAATTTGAAGGATCGAAAGTTCAATTTTTATGATAAATTATATGTTTTAATAGTATTAATACAAAATGAACTCGATAAGTAATTTTATTGGGCCTCCTGGAATAAATTCTGAATCTGTCGGTTCATATTTTGAAAAGAAAAGAGAATTAATAGTGACAGCAATGCCAACACTATGCCAAAAACTGGATACGACAACCCCGTTGTCGTATCTGTTTTTCCCCCGTTGTGGATGCTGGCGTTGTCGTAGGTCCCGGACATTTGACAACGGGTAATCCCCTTTGTCGTAGGTGTTTATTACAACGGCTTTTACCCATTGTTTTAACTCATAGCAACCCGTTGTCGTAGGTGCTTATTACAAACTATATGAATTATAGATAGAAACCACTACAACCTTCTTGATTATAGATCTTCCTCAAGAAACAAAATAACACAAAGAAGCACAAACATATCCCCTCTAAGACAGAAAATTCAGTACTACTGCAATCCAACATCCACCATAGAAACGAAACATAGGCATAAACACTAGACTCACTTTGAACTCTAGATTATTTCATTATCATTTCTTAATATTCAATTGAGCATTGTTAACTCTTAGTTGAAACTGAAGTGTAGCTAACCAAAACAATGGAAACATGAGGCTAAAAGATAAAAGGAGTAAATAGGCTTTTGTTTCACCTACAACAGATTTAAAAAACCAACTCTAACAATGCTTATGAACTTTAATCACTAAATCATTTAATAAATCATTTAATTATTGCAATCTCAACATTATACAATAATACAATATTCCCTTCAGTATTCCATCTCATTGCTATGGCCACTAATACTGACCAACTCAAGATAAACCATATTTAAATCTCAAAACAAACACACATCATTTCTATTTATCAAGATCTTGAAATCTAGATTTCAAAATCTTCAAAATCCCAAACTAGGCATACCCTTAGAATTGCTTAATCCAAAAGCAAAAACTTGATAAAGAAAAAAATCAGAAAGAGCCGTAGAAGTTCAATCTGGGTAACAAACTACTTGAATCTGCATAGTTCAAGTGGTGCAATCAATGCAGCTTTATTAGTTTTTATAAAATAAAACTAAGAAAAAATCGTAGGAGTTCAATATGAGAAACCAAGAGCAGCAGCCCCATCATTTTCTTAGATATATAAACAGAAATAATGTTTAAGAATACCTGATCAATAGCGACAACTACATCTGCAACAAATCCACCGAATAATCTGTACAGTGCCTTATACACAGCAATCCTACATAGATACAAACACACATGCACCACTTAATTTATATATCTGAGAATACTATATGGCTGGTTTATGTCCAAAAGTGCAACTAGACAGTAAAAGCATATCACCTAGCACGGGGTGCCATTCCACAGTTTCCACTTGCTCTTCCGAATTCATATCCATGCATTCGCACAGGAATCCCATTATTACCAGATGCAATAGCTGTTGTATGACTGGTTAAAAATATTGTCAAGTGAAGTTAGATGATTGAAACATATAGATGGTGGAATTAAGAAAAGGAAAAAAAACAAGGTAAAGTGTATAGGAAAGAATGTCACCTGCTCGGGTGACATGTGGACTGCAAATTCATTGATTAGATGACGGTAGCTGCAGAGTTTCTTGTAAGTTCCTTCGTCAGAAAGAATATCTAGAAGCATATCATGCCTCTTCTCTAGATGTTTGGCATAGGATATGAACAAATCACTGAAAGAAAAATAAGAACAGGGGAAAACATTATTTTAGTTTATTGAATTTTTTGACAGAAAGTAAAGTTTCTTAAAACAAGAAAAAGAAAATATATGTGATGTTAGCGGTTAAAGAGATTCCCCAACAATAAGGAGTTCTCTACTCATGTCAAATGTCATTGGCACGAACACATGATAAATGCATCTCCTAATTTGTCTAATATGAACTTAAAATGGAGCGAGACGACTTCAAAATCGATTCATTCCTTCTTCCAATTTCAATTTTCCTCCCGCAATTACACCTAAAACCCTTCGAAAATAAAAATATTTAAATATCCCCTGTACTTAGGGTTTTGGTGCCACTTAGGGTTAGAATTAGAGCTCACCTGGTGACGCGGCGGGAGAAGGCGGCGAACGGCGGCAGAACGCCAGTACAGAGCGAGTGGACAACCTACATCGACTGTCTGCGAGTGGAATGCTCTGACTAAGTAATGGACGGCGGGCGGCGGATGGCGAGTGGAATGCGCTGAGTACGTGACGGACGGCGGGCGGGTGGCGGACGGCGAGTTTGAGGGTTTGGAGAGGGAAATTTTTCATTGTGCCCTAAGCTGGAGCTAGCGTGATAGAAATTGGGAAAGGGAGGCTAAATTTTTTCCAAGTGTTGTATTTATACTTTAATTAAATATTAATATTAAAAAAAAGGGGCAATAGTATAAGACAACGGGTAATAAAACCCGTTGTCTTTGGGTGCAAAATCCCCAAGATTTCTCTCGGATACGACAACCGGTTTAATCAATACCCGTTGTCTTTTCTCCGTTAATCGTAGCCAGTTTTTGGCATAGTGCAAAGAATCCGTCAAAATCTTACACCTATAAGTTTGTCTTCTCTTTAAACAATTACTAGTATTTTTCTCCCGGTCGCGATGCAAAATTTAAAATTGTATGAATATTTTGTTATTTACGGACATTAAAATTGTATGAATATTTATTTGACATGAATTATAAATAATATTATTGTATTGTAATTATATTAGGACATTAATGTGACTATGATTGACATCAAACTATTTATGATTTGGGGTTGGTGAGAGTTAATGAAGAACAAAGGGAATGTTCTTCATTAAAGTGGTGATGATGTTCTTTAATGCTTGATATTTAAAGTATTGGAAAGCAATAAATTGAAAGAGTGTTTGGGCCAAAGACCTCTTTTTTTTGGCTAATAAATCCTCTCAGATTCAATGAGAATGTTGGAACCCTTCATGAGCTTTAATTACATGTATTTATACTACAAACCCTTGGGATATAGCCCCTCTAGGCCCTAGGGTCTAGGCATTTAATGGCTCGCAGGGAGCATTAAATGGCGCCGACTTTCGATTCTTGGGCGGAGTGTTCGGTGAATTAACTGGGGCGACACAGTAGGTCCTTAACGGGTTTCGTGAGGCGAAGTCTAGAGGGAGGGGTGAATAGACTTTTGAAAACTTTTTCGTCGCAGATCGGGTGTGATTGCGGTTTTTCGATCGAGTGCAAGTGAATCGGTTTGACTCGATATCGACTTCTTGATCGCTGAGGCGGTCGCTTAGGTATCTATCGATTTAATCGATTGTCGCGGAAGCTAGTTTGTACCGTGTGAAAAACCGGTTTTATCAAATCAGTTCTCAAGTCGGGTTTTTCAATCACCGACTAAATCATCAACCCCGATCGATCGGGTTGCTTGGTGCAGACTGATATTAACTCGAAAATTTATGCCATTTTAAGCCCGGGTGTGTGCCATAAGTGTAAAGCAATAAAGAGCAAGTAAATGCACACAAGATTTTTATAGTGGTTCGCATAATCACCCCACGTCCACTCTTCCCTATCACAAGGGCACCAACTAAAACCAACTTAACCGATCGACTTAGTTTACCGTGTTAGTCCAACACACAACAGATGTTTAAAGAGTTCACACTCAACCGATCCCTGAAATCAGAACTAGAAACCCTAGTCTGAGATCTTGCAAAACAAACTTAACCTAACTTTTGAGTTTGGGTAAAGATTTGTTGTTGTTCCAACTAGAAATCTATCCTAGTGTTTATGTAGCCAAAAGCTAGAGGATGAGATTTCTATGCTAAGAACAATGGGATGAACACTTATAAATATTCTTCAAATTTTGTGTTCTTCGTATGAAATTTCGCTATAGTTTGAGCTTCTTGATAATTTCCCGTCTCTTCACTTTGAAGAGCAATCCCATTTTTATAGACCTCAAAATCAAAGAGCCGTTGGGAGAGCAATTTGAATTTTCGGCTATATTTGGTAGGTTTGTAGGATTTGATGTGACGTGCTTCCAATTACGGCGTGGCCGAAGGCGTGATTATAGCCTTTTGTTTCTGCAGCGTTGAATCCCACATTGTCAGCTCTTTTTGCGCACGTGTCGCTCTCTCGTTGGTTTCATAAGTACAGCACTTCAGTGTTTGTTCTACCAACTAAAGTTTGACATTCTTTTTGTAGACGATTCGTATGATCTGGTGTAACATTATGGTTAACACCAGGTGTGAGCGACTTTGATCGGATAAGCGATCGATCTACTGATAGAGAGTCTTCTGATGCAGATTGTCTTAGCACAATTTGCAGACTCGGCTGATGTAGGTCTTCTGGTCTGGATCTTGATCTTCTGGTAATCTTCTGATCTTCAGGTTTCTCTGAGTCTCAATGTCTTCAGTGACATACTGAGTCTTCAGGTTTCTCTGAGTCTCAGTGTCTTCAGTGACATACTGAGTCTTCAGGTTTCTTACTGAGTCTTCAGGTTTCTCTGAGCCTCAGTGACTTTAGTCTTCACCTGATCATCTGACTTCTTCTTGTCTTCTGACTTGTTTAGTCTTCTGATCATCTGACCTTATCTGGTCATCTGATAAATTGACCTGACCTATACATATTGAGTTCCCCCTCAATATGTGACCTATCTTTTACATCAGCTATCTATACATTTCAGCTGGTCATCTTAATCTGATTCTAAATCATCAGTCAGCTAACAGATCTGACTGGTCCTATTACAATCTGTTTTGGAACTTCCATCAAAACTAAATACAAATTTCCCAACAATTTCCCCTTTTTTGATGGAACCAAAACACTTAATCAGAAAAACAGATAACATAAATAGAAATGCAGATAATGTAAAATAGTGCACACTTCAGAAGACAATGAGATGTTGTCTTAGAATCAGAGAGATAGATTATTTTATTTAGATAGGTGTGAGCATTACAGATTAGATAAAATGTACCTATCATCTGATTCCAAGTTGTCTTCTTCAGGCGTACTTGAACTTTTGAAGTTCCTTGGGAATACCAAACATCTTGTACATCCTTTGCATCAGCTTGTCCAGATCTTCTCTTCTATGAATCCCTCCTTTGTCGGTAAATCCATAGTAAGCATCCTTGAATTTTAGAGCATCGAGCTTGTTATCTGGACGCATAGGTGGAAGAAGTTGTTCGAAGGGAGGAGCTTCAGGTATCAGTGACATGATCTTTCCTTCGTTCATCACAATCTGGTAGAAGTCTGGGTACTTCGTTTCTAACCAATTTTGGAATTCATCATCATTTTCAGTCTGGTCTTGATGAATCGGAATTATCTCCAAGATGTACACGTCACACAACCATTCTGCTCTGATCTGATCCCATTCTGGAAGCAGATCTAGCCGGGCACAGAGGATGTCTTTAACTGGTGCCGGAAAGGCTTTCTCTTCCCAAGCAATATCCTCTGCTGTAGCTTCATTCTTTCTCTTCCTCCGGATGTATGCGATGTTTAGTCCTTTAGCCTCTGCCAACTTCTGCTTCTTAATGGCAGCCTCTTTTATTCTCTGTCTGGTTTGCTCTTGAATTTGTTCAGAAGACATCTGGCTTTTGGTAGAGGGTAATTGAACTTGTCTCTGAACTTAAGCAGTAGATTTCAACATCTTGCCCTTGCCTTTCTTTCTCTTCAGAGTCTGCTCAGCTTCATCTTCTTCAGCAAGTTTCTTCGCAAGTTCAAGGCTCTTGGCCTGATCATCAGAATCCATCCTTTGCTGTACAGAAGAAGAGAAGTCTTCAATTTTATCCACTCTGGCAGTAACATCAGAAAGGGCTATCTTCTGCTCAGTGATCTCCTTCCTTTGATCCTTAAGCTCTTTGCTATGTTGCTCCACAGTCTCTTTTAGAATAGCAACATCAGGTGGAGTAACAAGATCAGTAGATGGAGTGGCTTCAGGCAAGTCAGATACAGTGACTTCTGGTAAAGACGTAATGGTTACCATCTGTATCTGTTTTTCTTCTTTCTCTTGTCCTTCCCCCTTTTTGGTTTCATCAAAAAGTTTGGACAACCTGTGATTCAGAGCATTAAATTGCCTTGTCATCTCCTCCCTGAGTTCCTCAACAGCAAGAGGGGTGATCTGAGCGGTTGCAGAAGGTGCAGGGGCCAGAAATCTTCTAAGGGCAAATTCAATGTCCTTCCTGGCACGTTCTGTAGAGGTCACAAAATGCTTCCAACCCATATCCATGTGAGTGTCAGTCTTCTCCAGAGATGCCCAGACACTTTCCAGTAGAATTTGTGTTTCACTGAGCATGTCCGTCTGAATTTTGAGTTTATCAGATTGGAGAGTGAGCTTCTCAGCAAGAGGGTTAACTAGTTGCATCACATCAGAAAGGATGGCATTATGCATCTGTGTGAGCTTCTCAACTGTGAGCTTCCGTTCTCTATCAACCAGATTCGTCTGCTCTTCTTCAAAACTCTTCATCAGATCTGCTGTGAGAGCTGTGAATCTTTCTTCAATGGCAGCCTTTACCCCATCCTGAATTTTCTCAGAACTAAGATCTAGGGTAACAGAGCTCAGCATAGCAGTCTGGTCAGATGTTGATGCCTTGCCAAAACGGATCTCATCTGCGGCACCCATTTCTTGGTTCATCGGCAAACTTCCTCAAGATATGTATGAGGAGGAGGTTGTTCAGTCTCCTCCTTATTTACAGCAATCCCAAACCTATCATGAATTAACCATCTGATATCATCTTCAGAGGCCAACTCAACAACACTATCAATCCCAGCACTCTCCAAGCACTTCATCTCCAGATCTAAAAAAAAGTCAGAATCCAGAGATTTCATGAGGATCAGAAACTCCTCGATGCTTTTCAATCTGATATCTCTCCAGAACACAATCTCTTCTATCCGGTCTTTGGATGCGGTGGTGTTGATCCAACTCGAGCCTGAGTCCAAAGAGATACTCCTTGATACGTTGCTTCATAACTCTTATAATAGGGCTTTCTGAATCAGGTGAAGCAAGCACGGTTCTGGTGTTGAAAGGATTGTGAGAGATGGACACACGTTTGTCAGACCTCTCAGGTTTCGTATCTTTTTTCTGGAGATTGGGGGTGAGGTGAGGATATATGTGGTTCATCGGGTCAGAGGTTGTTGAGGTTCGAGTTAGTTTATCGCTTGGTTGAGGGGGGGGTTCACGAATAGGTTCAATGATTGGGGGAGTGAGAGATTTGGGTGAAGGAGGTGGTCTGACTGGTGAGGGTGAGGGTGAGAATGTTTTGTGGGGAGAGGGTGGTGGTGATAATGAGGGTGATGGTGATTTGGAAGTGGGTGTAGGTGATCTCTCTTTCTGGAAGATTTTGTTGAGAGGCAGAGAATCAGATGGTGATTCTCCCTCAGAGTGCTCCACTTCAGTTCCTTCAACAGTTCTCTCTCCTTCTCCTGCGAGCATCTGCTCGTCCCTAACTCCACTTGCAGTGTGCTCGGAACTGACTACAATCTCCTTTTCTGATTCAACCTGGATCAGATCCTCCGTTCTGTGAACTTGCTGAGCATGACTAGGGGCAGTCTTCAGAGGAGAAGTAACTCTCTTCTGACGTTTCTGTTGAGCAGCTGGTTTCTTGGCCAGGTCCTTCCTCTTCAACCTCTTCTCTGGGATGGCCGTTCCCTGCGCTTCTGATTGTATCGAAGATGCAGTTGCCTTTTCTTTTCCCTTATTTTCTCCCTTTGGTTTGGGCACATAGGAAGCAGGATCATCATCAGACTGACCAGGCAGAGTCTCATCCCTGCCCAAGATGGCCTTGTGCTTTGCTTGATACACCTTCGTACCATTCTCATTCCATTCAAAATTATTTGGCAGCTTGTCTGATAGAATGATTGAGATTTTGTGCATGAAGGAGCATCTGGAGGATAAGTACACTTCATTCCTCTCGTTCAGATCGAACTTCCCTGAGTCTTGCCTTGAACATACCCAACCAATCCACATCAGATGCTTTCTTGATGATTACAATCATGACATTGATCTTATAAGAGGTGACAGCATCAAGACTGTAGGTTGAGCACAGAATCACCTTCTGCACAATCTCAAAGAGAAGGCGATATTTCCTCTTCAGGTAAGAAGCTTTGACATTCAGTGTATTATCCTTATTTGCTGGCCTCAACAGCACGGCTTCAAGAAAATCTTTCTCTCCTACATCAGTTGTGTAGGTTTCTGGGTTGATGCTTCCTCGAGTGAGACCAAAGATTCTCTGAATATCATCATTCATGACTCTCACTTCCAATCCTCCAACGGAAGAAATCAAATCAGCATCAATATCCTAGTCCTTCTGTAGATTATACAGAAATTCTAGGGCTTCATGAGTGTGGACTATGCTCTGATGTTTACAGCAGTATTGTTCAAGACCACATGCTCGTAGGCATTCCAGAATTTCCAACGATTCAGGATCTGAGGTGACCGAAAATACTACATATTTCTCATCAATGACATCCTTCTTCATTAAGGTGAAATTGCAGAACTTTTTGCCTTGGCCCTTTCGTGTAATAAGATGTGCCATTTCTGTATAATATGCAAATTGATATAAGTTTGAGTAAAATATTCCAATAAACTCAATCAAACCAACAATCTAAGTATGACTTATGCAAGTAAGCATATAGATCATTGCATATAACAAACACACAGTAGCACGATTTGTAAACCTAATAACCACTATGAGTGAATTTATGCAGTACTTAAAAGAACATTACCAGATATTGATTTGTAGGTTTGAATAAACGTGAAAATAGAATCAATCGATTTTGGAAAATAATTTCTGAAGATTTTGAGAGTTTGATCTTTTAAGAAACAGAGAAGAGTAGGGAGTGGAAGGAGGTTTTCGGAGAAAGATTTTATATGATGCGAGGGAAACCTCTTTCACAACTTCCCATAAGTACTCAAGTGTCCGTGTTTTGAAATCAATGGCTGAGATTAGTCGGTCGTAAAGTGTTTTAATCGCACGGTTGAGAAAAGTAGTCCTCTCGTATTTTGGACGCGAAAACTCACAATAAAACACATTAAATACATATTCCCATGTCCGCATTTAATGTTTTGCAGTGCATTCGTCACAAAGTTAAGAGAGCAGAAGAAAAACCAATTTATTTAAATAAGACATATAAGAAGATCAGAAGGACATAAATAAGAAACGTATCTGACTGATTGATATTGTAATCAATCAGTTACCACTGTGATCTGATCTGGTTGGCTTGATCATTGTTGACCTAACTGATGGTAGCCTATCCCTTAACATTTCCCAACAATATTCCACTCATCTGATCAGATTCCTGTTTGATCCAATCTGATACTTATCTGATCCACTTATCTGATCCACTTATTTGATCCACTTATCTGATCCTCTTCAACATTTAGCAATTCAGTACTTCAGAACACAGGATTTCAGATTTCTTGATTAGGCCATTATGATATTCAGCTGTTTTGAACTTCAGTCTTCTTCTATTCAGGCCACGTTTCCTAGGGATTTGTGTCATACTCCCGCCAAAGCTTTTATTTCGGGGAGACAAAAGGTCGCTTCGATTCCCTAAATCGACGTGATTTGATACGCCGTAATAATGGTATGGATACGTCATGATAACTCACACCGTTAACTCATCCAACCATCTGTCGCGTGTTCCTTACGCGTTGTCGATGCAAATTTCTCCTAAGGGTCTTTGAGAAAATAAATTTGCACCTATACCCCTGCTTTTCTCCTATAAAATGATCTGGGGTTTTAGGCAAACAACACAACATAAACCATTCATCTTGTTTATTTAGCTTATACTCCATGTTTTTCGATGAAAACTTCCGGCAAAAACCTTTAACCCTTCTCAAATGATTTCCGCTTCTCAAATCAACCCTGTGTGTCCCTTATTACTGCTTTCGTCGTCATCGAAGATTACACATACAATTATTGCCAAGCTTCTCTACCACCGAGGCGGCGGATCTGTTAAAGCAAATGAGAAGGCACTTCTCCTAACCGTATGCACCTTGTGTGCCTATCGAGATGACGGAATTAGAATCAACAGACTCAGTCTGATATAAAACATGGGTTTGGTATGCGGTCTAGATCAGACAATAGTTGATCTTCGTATATCAAACTCAATATTTGCATGCGACATTAGTGTCAAGATGGTCTTTTGACTGCATCTTTTGCACTTTTGTCCCATTTAACAGCTGGAGAGCCCATTGATTTTAGGTCTAGGGGCTCCTGGCTTAGAAATCCTTCAAGGCCGCTCTCGCTCCTCACTCCGAAGCTCTGAGGGTGGCTCAGGATTATTTCAAAGCCTCTCACGCCCCTTTTAGGGTTGGGGGAAAATGAGAGCTTCAAGCTCTAAAATCTTTAAAGCCTCTCTCCCCTCCTTTCTAGGGTTAGGCTTAGGGTTTATGGTCTAGGGTTTATGTACTGACCTCCGGGTCCTTTTGACCTCTGGGTCCTTATCAGTGAAAAGTCCTATTATTTCATTGTTGTGTTGTTTCTACTTACTTATGCGATTGTAGCTTTAAACTTATACTACTTGCTTGTTGAACCTAGCTTAATTGACTTACAAAGTATAACCTTCCAATATGATCAGTTCCCCCTTAATCTGATATGTCTTAATCTGATCAGTTCCTTGCCTGAACTTCTGATCAGTTCCTTGTCTGAACTTCTGATCAGTTCCTTGTCTGATCTTCTGATCAGTTGAGATTCCTAACTCAACTGATTCTTCTTAATCTGGTTAGTCTCTTAACCAACTGGTTCTGGAGACCAGTCCACCAAACATTTCTGGTGCACTTTCTCCGAGATCCAGAAGCCTTAGCTCATTGCATAATTCTCGGAATTTGATCTCAGCTAGTGGCTTGGTTAAAATATCAGCTTTCTGTTTATCAGTATGGATCTTTTCCATTCTGATATTCTTCTTTTCAACATGATCTCTTATAAAATGATGTCTGACATCCACATGCTTGCATCTTGTATGTAGAACAGGATTCTGAGTGATTGCAATAACACTATTACTGTCACAGAATATAGGTACGTTCTTAGCTACAATGTTTTAATCCCTCAGCTGCTGACTTAGCCAGAGCAGTTGGGAACAACAGCTTCCTGCAGCCATATATTCTGCTTCAGTAGTAGATGTCGCAATTGATGTCTGCTTCTTTGAAAACCAAGATATCAATTTACTACCTAAAAAACTGACATGTACCTGAGGTTGACTTCCTGTCAATTCTGCAACCTCCGTAATCAGAATCAGAATACCCACTAAGCTCTAGATTATCATCTGATGGGTAAAATAAACCAAGGTTTACTGTCCCCTTCAGATACTTAAGAATCCGCTTAGCGTCTTCCAGGTGCTTTGCATTGGATTTGCCTGAAATCTGGCACATACACCTACTGCAAAAGTGATATCTGGTCTGCTGGCAGTCAGGTATAGTAAAGATCCAATGAGTGCCCTATATTCTTTCTGATTAGTTTTCTGACCATCCTCATCTGGATCCATCTTGAATCCAGTCATCATAGGAATTTTGGCTTCCTTACTATTCTGAATTCCAAACTTAACCAACAAATTCCTAGTGTACTTAGCCTTGCAGATGAATATCCCTTCTGTACTTTGCCTAACTTGTAAACCCAGAAAGTAGTTCATCTGACCCATCATGGACATCTCAAACTTCCCTTGCATCAGTTTGCTGAATTTTTCACATAAACTCTTGTTGGGAGATCCGAAGATGATGTCGTCCACATAAATCTGAACCATCAGAATATCTTCTCCATCTTCTATTCTGAATAAGGTTCTGTCCACTATTCCTTTAGTGAAACTGCTGTCTATCAAGAACTGAGAGAGTGTATCATACCAAGCTCGAGGAGCTTGTTTCAGGCCATAAAGAGCTTTTCTTAAACGGTACACCTGGTCGCCTTTTTCAAAGCCTGGAGGTTGTTCAACATAAACTTCCTCAATTAGTACCCCATTTAAGAATGCACTCATTACATCCATCTGATACACAATAAACCCTCTTTGGGCAGCATATGCCAAAAACAGTCGAATGGCTTCTAGGCGAGTGACTGGTGCAAAGGTCTAGTCATAATCAATTCCTTCTGATTGTGAATACCCCTTAGCAACAAGTCTTGCCTTATTTCTGGTTATGACATTATTCTCATCTCTCTTGTTCTTGAATACCCACTTTGTGCCAATCACATCTTGATGAGTTGGTCTGTCCACCAGTTTCCAAACCTGATTCCTCTCAAATTGTTCTAGTTCTTCTTGCATGGCTAGAATCCAGCTTGCATCTTGTAGAGCTTCCTGTGTTGGGGAATTAATTGCACCGATCTATTCGGGATGAATATTTAAATACAAATTTAATTCTAACAATTATTACTAGCATGAATTAATCCTATATTAATTCAAATAATAATTCAACAACAAATCATGCATATAAACAGTTCACATAAATCCTATGCATGCGGAATTGCTATGGGTTTACGTGAACTAACCTCTTGGAGTGGCAATGGTCTCGTCGATTAAACACACCAAAAAGCCTTCCCAAGTATTCCCTAGTCCTTGCTCGTCAATCCGGTGGAAGGAAACTCGCAAACAATTAACAAAAGGGAAAATAAAAAATTTGTTGCACCACCTTTGTGGATTTACTAATTTTTCCAGCACATGGAATTGTACTTGGGAATGAAACATTCATCCCCTATTTATAGAGGGTGTTGGCCGATTTTTGCACATGGAATAGGGAGGAAAAAATCTTTTCTTGATCTCCAAGAAACCTTGAATATATCTCATATATTCTTTTCTCCATAAATAAGATATTCCATAAAAATCCCACTCTCTTTTGTTATGGCAATTTTTGAAAAAATAGGATAAAGAAAACCAAGATTTGAATCTTCTTGAATTTATGAGATATACTTGTATTTCAAGAAATACATATCTTCCATAATATCTTTTCAAGAAAATCAAGAAAATCTTTCTTTCCCTTTTATTTCAAAATTTTCAAAATTTACATAGTAAATAACCAAGTGGGAGATTTCTTGAATTTAATGAGTTAATCTTGTATTCCAAGAATACATATCTTCATTCCATAACAAATTCAAAGAAAATCTTTCTCCCCTTTTATTTACTATTTTCGAAAAATGAGGAAAAAATAAGCAACAAAATTTATTTTATTTTTAAACACCTTTTTCAGTTATTGGACTTTATGTTGGGCTACTTGGGGGGCCTTTAGGAGAATTAAGATTGGACCTTCCAATGGATCTTGAACTATCAATATTGAGCCACAATATTATTCAAGCCCATAAATATTAATTAATCCCACTACATAATTAATATTGCACTATCCATCTTAACCCATATTACAGTCAATATGGCTCCCGGTTATTATTTCCCGTGTTTAAGATTATCTAGCCCATTAATTAATTCAAGCCACTGAAATAACTTTCCATTAATTAATATCTTTTGTCCTTGGTTAAGGAACGATTCAACATTATTATCCATACCGGAAACTAGTTCCACTTGCAAGAATTGGTATGATAAATCTTATGAACCTCCCAAGGGGTAAAATCGAACAAGCGTACTTGCACACGATTCTCCGTATTAAATCTTAGCAATCGCATGTGACCAATAATATTGCCCAAGATATAAAGTATTGAATCTCCTTGATTCTCTACCCGTAATAAGTCAAAGCAATAATTACTAACCACACGCGATCCTATTTAAGGGTCGAAGATTAAGAAATAACGAACCAATGAGGTCTAATTCTTCCTAGTTCAGTGCCAAAGAATTTTTCCTCATGTAGGTCCTATTCAGTGCATCAGTCATGCACTAGTGTAATCTCTTGGTCAAGACAAACCAATCTGAGCCTTACACTTCAGTCTTTCACGATGGATTGTTCATTTCCATCTAGGTCGTGAATGTTGTACTTTTGGTTACAAGGAACTGTTAATTTAATCTTCTGTGATCTGGTATCACTAAATTAACTACAATGTAACACGTACTATTTATTGAACAGTTATGCAGTAAATATATGTAACATTCAATGATATTTAAAGCATCAGTGATAAATAATTTATTTCAGTAAATAAGTCCGAAATTCAGTTTTGATTATACAAAGTAAAAGCATACTTTCCAGTATAATCCCAACATCCTGTACTTCAGTTGGTTCCTTCAAAGAAAAATAACAACAATACATGGCGCTTTCACCAATCTGATGTCTAGTTTTGACTCTATCAGATGGGTCTCCGATGATCAGATCAGTTGGATGACTGGTTATCCAGGTCCTTCTTTTCTGATTTGCATCTGTTTGGAGAACATCATCCTCTTCTGATAGTAGTTCATTACTAGTGATTGGGAGTGGTGCAGAATTATGATCCACTTGATATGGACATGTCTCAGCTGATGTTGGACTCATCATGTGCTGATGTCTGTCCGTAGGAACTTCAGGTGTTCCCCCTGAACCAGATGGTTCAGTTGATACTGTCTCAGCTGTACCAGCTTCTTCATTGATAGTTGTACGTACCTTAGGGTCTGATTGACCTGGTGGATCAGCAAGATCAAGTTCTGGAATATAGACTGTTACGTGTTCTGATCCTTTCTCCTTGATACTTAGCTAATCCATTTTCTGTGCATCAGGTACCGGTTGATCTGGTATTGCTTGTTCTGAGGCAGCTTTCTCTTGTTCAGAGGATGTCTCATCAAAGACCACATGAGGTGTTTCTTCCACAACTAGGGTTCGCCTGTTGTAAACCCTGAAAGCCTTGCTGGATGAGGAATATCCTAAGAATATACCCTCATCTGACTTGGCCTCAAAAGTCTTCAACTGACTCTTCCCATTGTTGTGTATGAAACACTTGCACTAAAAAACATGGAAGTAAGAAACACGAGGTTTTCTGCCATTCCACAGTTCATAGGGTGTTTTGTAGTGAGCCTTAATCAGAGAACATCTGTTCTGAGTGTGGCATGCAGTATTGATGGCTTCTGCCCAGAAACGGCTTGGTGTTGCATGTTCAGCTAACATAGTCTTGGCGGCTTCCTCCTTGAGTGTTCTGTTTCTCCGCTCGCTACACCATTCTTGTGGTGTTCTTGCAAATGATGTCTCATGTCAGATACCAAACTTAGTGCAAAAATCAAGAATAAAAGAGTTCGAAATTTCATGCACCTCTATCTAATCGGATTTTTCACTATTGTGACACCCTTTTCGTTTTGTAGTTTCTTGAGCAGCTCATGTATCTTTGTTGTTGTCTCATTCTTCTTATATAAGAATACAACCTGTAAACTTGGAATAATCATCCACGATTACGAGTATATTTAAGTCCCACGAGATCGATCGTAAACGGTCCAAATAAATCCATATGGAGCGATTGCAATACTCATTGATCTTTGGTCCGTATTTCCTTGAATGAGGCTTTAACTTTTGTTTTCCTTCCGACATGCAAAGACATGTCCGATCCTTAGAGAATACCTCATTCGAAGTCCCTCAACCAAAGACATTCTTGCTATCTTGTTAATAGTTTTAAAGTTCGGATGACTCATTCTTTTTTGTGCCAGCCCAACCGCTACTTTTGGAACTCTTAACAATCAGGCATGCATTTCTTGGGCAATTGTTCCAATCTGCAGTGTAGATCGTTCCTTTCCTTGAACCAGTTAACAAGATTTGTTGAGTAGCTCGATTCCTTATAGTACACTGATCACTCGAGAACTCAACACTGAATTCGTTATCGCAGAATTGTGAAACTGATAATAGGTTATGCTTTAAACCTTTGACATACAAGACTCCAAGAATTTGACATCATCATCATTCTCTAAGGTTCCGAATCCTTTGGTAAAACCAAAGTTATCATCACCAAAGAGTACACGTGGGCCTTCTTGTTCTTTGTAAGAGCTAAGGAGATGTTTGCTTCCAGTCATGTGCCTTGAGCATCCACTATCGATGTACTAGATAGTTGCTTGTACACCTCCTTTGTTGGCCAAACCCACGCGAACCTGCAATCAAATCAGGCTTTAGGTACCCCTTTAGGATTGGGTCCTGAGGGGTTAGAGTTGGTTTTAGGGATCCATACAAACAGGGCACTTCTATTGTAATCAGATAGATCAGAAGGCCTGATTTGTCTCCCATAAACATCTACATAATCATACATCTCTTCATATGCATTCTGATTAGTATGATTATTTGTGCGAGCCTTGAGTGAATCAGAAGACTTGGGATTTTCCTTCATACGGTCTTCTTCTTTTTAACCCGATGGGGCTCGGTCGGCGACCCTAGTTTCTAATTGTAAGGGTAGGTACGACTGCTACCATTAAAAGATTCATATCTTTTTGGAATAAATGGTCTTGACAGTTTACCTTTAGCTTGCATGGTAGGCAGCTGACCCTGATTAGTTTTCAGATTAGATTTCCCTTTGACAGGTTGTCTTTTCTGATACCTAATCTGGCCGATTTATTGAGTCTCTTCGGAAAGAACTGTTCTTCTGTTGATTCCTCGGCTGATGCCTAATCAGTTGGGTTCCATTTCTGTTACCTTTCTGATTTGGCACTTGCCTTACTTGTTCAGCAGGTCTCTTTCCCTTATCAGATACATATTTTTCTTTTTGTGTATCTATATCAGAAACTCGTTTGATTACACCCTTTTGAAGTGAACCAGATGGGGCTTTTGAGGATGTAGAAGGGTTTTCATACCCAATTCCCTTCTTATTAGTTGGCGTTCGAAAATAGTTGTTCATATCCTGAACGATTTTTGAAGATTTCGTGAAAACCTCTATTTTCTTACGTAAGCTATCCTCAGTAGATTTCAGACTCTCATGTAGTCGGAAGAGTTCATCAAACTTAGCTTGTAAGATTTTAAAATCATCAGCTTGCTGTTTATTGATTGCTAGTTGTTCCTTAATCTGCTTCTCCTGATCAGAAGATTTAACTTTCGAAACTTTCGGTTCTTGATTACCTTCGAGCAACTTCAATGATTTTAGTTAAATTTTTTCTTGACAAAGATTCTCTTTAACAAAATTTGAGTATTTTTTATCTTTAGCTTATATCTTTTTCACTTCCACTATTGTATAAGTGTCTCTTTGCATTAGAGATCATCAAGCAATTGCTCGAATAGAGCCGCAAAGTCAATCTCTCCAAAGAAGGGTGTGCTAATTATAGGGTGTGGAACCCGAAAAGCGAAGGTTTAGAGGTTACCTCGATTGGTTTTCCTCCTTAGCCATCGGGCATTTCATCGTCGGAAGAGAATATCGATCATCATGGTTGTAGAAATCATCGTGCTTGCTTATCGGACAAAAAGTCCCCTTGATGAGTATCGAGAATCCTCGGAAAGGCGATAGGAATCATCAATTCCTCGATGTATCGCCAACCATTGCTTTCTGTCTCTATAAGCGTTGCTCTCTTACATTAAACTTCTCTTCTCTTTCTCTTGGAGTCGTCCAGGCAATCTCTCCAACTGTAATGACCTGGTTTCTCACACGATTGAAATATGTTCCACGATCCACGGAACTTCTTCGCGGGTGAGTCATTCCATCAGAGAATCTGTCGGGTGACTTACATCCGATTATGTCGAACTTCTTCTCCCGCAGATCTATTGTCTCTTCTTTCATCAGACCGATCATCTCTTTTCTTTTCTTCTCTATGATCCTTTCTGTGATCATCTCTTCGGTCATCAGATCTGGTCCTTTCTGGAGATCTGTCAGCTGGTCTCCTATCTCTTCCTCTGCTATTTTGATAATCCCTGTAAAATCTGCGATACTTACCAAGTTGAATGTTAGATTTTTCAAGTTTTTCACAGTTAGTAAAAGCAATGCTCGGTTTGGCTCATAATATTTCCAGCAGGTCTAGTAGACTTTGAGTTCTTCTTTGGGTCTTTGAATGCAACTGATTTTGATGTGGTAGGTGTGGCTTCAAAGAAAGACTTGCCTTCTTCTTCTTGCCCTCTTTCGATCAGATCGAACTCATGGGCTTTAAGACTCAGGAACAGGTTGCTTGGCTTCATCTTGGCAATATCTTGAAAATCCTTTATTACAATGACTTTCATATCCCACTTCTTGGTTAGAGATCTCAAGATTTTGTAATTAATGTCTTTATCTGACATTTCTCGTCCAAGTTCCCGTAGCTTGTTGAATGACATGGTGATTCTTCCATCGAGCTCATTGATGGTTTCATTTGGCAGCATCTTAAGTTTCTCGAATTTCACCAGTTCAGCTTGCAATCTGCTATCTTTGATCAGATCATTTCCTTCACACATCTCAGCAAGCGTATCCCACATCTGTTTGGCTGTCTTGAGATACTTTATCCTTTCTTTAGTTATCTTGTCCATGGTCTTCATGATTATATGCCTGGCTATCGTATCCAGAGTGTACACCTTTCTTTCTTCAGCATCCATTAGGGCAGGACTCTTTCTGACAAGACTTCCAACTGCAAAATCTGGATCACCTCCAATAGCTGGGTTGTCATGGTAGATGATGATGGGTCCTCGTTCAATGACTTCCATCATTCTGCCGCTTATTGATCCTAGATGGTAGCCCATGTATATCATCCAGTCTGCATACTCATCAATGGAAAATTTAGGCAAATCATGATACATACCAGAAGTATTATCCATGCTGATCGTGAGTTTGAAAACGAATGAGTTTTGAAAAAAGTTTTTCAAGATCAGTTCAAGTGACCACAAAGGTTCTTACTCAAGAACCGATGATATTCAAAGCCAGTGGTCTGTAGAACCACTGCTCTGATACCACTTGTAGGTCCCGAACGGGTTTCGTGAGAGCAGAAGTCTAGAGGAGAGGGGTGAATAGACTTCTGAAAACTTTTTAGTGCAGATCAGGTGTGATTGCAGTTTGTCTGATCAGAGTGCAAGTGAATCAGTTTGGACTGATATTTGACTTACTGATCGCCTGAGGGCAGATTAGTTGGGTATCTATCAATTTAATCTGATTGTGCGGAAGCTAGTTTGTACACGTGTGAAAACCCAGTTTTATCAAATCAGATTCTCAAGTCAGTTTTCAATCAGCTGACTAAACTGTCAAACTGATCAGATCAGTTGCTTGGTGCAGACTGATATTAACTCAGAATATATATGCAGTTTTAAGTCTGGTTGTGTGTAATAGTGTAAAGCAATAAAGAGCAAGTAAATGCACACAAGAGTTTTATAGTGGTTCAGACAATCAGTCCTACGTCCACTCTTCCCTATCACAAGGGGCACCAACTAAACCAACTTAACCAACTGGACTTAGTTTACCGTGTTAGTCCAACACACAACAGATGTTTAAAGAGCTCACACTCAACCGATCCCAGAAATCAGAACTAGAAACCCTAGTCTGAGATCTTGCAAAAAAACTTAACCTAACTTTTGAGTTTGGGTAATGATTTGTTGTTGTTCCAACTGGAAATCTATCCTAGTGTTTATGTAGCCAAAAGCTAGAGGATGAGATTTCTATGCTAAGTACAATGGGATGAACACTTATAAATATTCTTCAAATTTTGTGTTCTTCGTGCGGAAATTCTGCTATAGTTTGAGCTTCTTGATAATTTCATGTCTCTTCACTTTGAAGAGCAATCCCATTTTTATAGACCTCGAAATCAAAGAGCCGTTGGAGAGCAATTTGAATTTCTGGCTATATTTGGTAGGTTTGTAGGATTTGATGTGACGTGCTTCCAATTACGGCGTGGCAGAAGGCGTGATTATAGCCGTTTGTTTCTGCAGCGTCGAATCCCGCATTGTCAGCCCTTTTTGCGCACGTGTCGCTCTCTCGTTGGTTTCATAAGTACAACACTTCAGTGTTTGTTCTACCAACTAAAGTTTGACATTCGTTTTGTAGACGATTCGTATGATCTGGTGTAACATTATGGTTAACACCAGGTGTGAGCTGACCTGATCAGATAACTGATCTGTCTACCTGATAGAGTCTTCTGATGCAGATTGTCTTAGCACAATTTACAGACTCGGCTGATGTAGGTCTTCTGGTCTGGATCTTGATCTTCTGGTAGTCTTCTGATCTTCAGGTTTCTCTGAGTCTCAATTTCTTCAGTGACATACTGAGTCTTCAGGTTTCTCTGAGTCTCAGTGTCTTCAGTGACATACTGAGTCTTCAGGTTTCTCTGAGCCTCAGTGACTTTAGTCTTCACCTGATCATCTGACTTCTTCTTGTCTTCTGACTTGTTTAGTCTTCTGATCATCTGACCTTATCTGGTCATCTGATAAATTGACCTGACCTATACATATTGAGTTCCCCCTCAATATGTGACCTATCTTTTACATCAGCTATCTATACATTTCAGCTGGTCATCTTAATCTGATTCTAAGTCATCAGTCATCTAACTGATCTGACTGGTCCTATTACAACCTATTTTGGAATTTCCATCAAAACTAAATACAAATTTCCCAACGCGACCTTCTTGCCTTGGGTTGCTCGCCTGAGGTCGCTGGCACTATACCCGAGGTCATTGACTCAAACTTCAAGGTCTCTCATATGAGCTTTCCTTATTAGGGAGTCCTGTTTTAATCGCTTTTTGAAGGCCAGAGGACAGCTTCCCTTTGGGGAAAGTCTCCTCTAATCCGACTTACTTCCCGAAATTCAAGTATGCAGGCACTGCCATTGGGAACCTGTACCTCGCCAAGGTCGAGACCCGGGGTCCCGTTAGTTCGTGATCATGCAGCTCGGGTGAGGTCAGACCTTGCCCCGACGTTGATATGATCAGGTCCATCTTTTATGAGCGAGGTCGCTGACGGTTTAGGTTAGGGCTTCGTCAGATTATGTAAATCATTCCTAAGTGCTAGACCTCGCGTGCAACCTAATTATTCTAGCACAACAATTGCCCCCCAGGTCGCTCGTCGAGCTATTGAGCTCACGTGGGATCTGGTATGCGACAAACGTCTTGATTTCCTCTTAAATTTCAGCGCCTCTGCGGGATTTGGTGTGACGTTTCATGTCCCGAGGCAGCTCTATAGTGACGTCTGTGGCCACTTTTGCAGGTGTGATGATGGCGCGTGTTCATCACGCGTCGGATTTCGAGGGTCGCGACGTGCGGGCCGCCTCGGTTCGCGAGTTCCACGCGCCCTAACCCACTCTCTATATAAATGAGGTTCTCCTCTCATTTCTCACTTTTCCAAATCCGCAAACTCCCGCTTCCTCTTTGCCTTTGCTCCGCCGTGTCCGACTATCGCCGTCACCAGAATTTGCAAGCTCAAGTAAAATATACTTCAAAATCTCTCTCTCTTTCCATGGACTCTTCTCTACTACGGTATCCACGTAATCCCCAATTATGGATTTGCACGAATTTACCAGCGTTGAATCCCGAGACAGATTTTGCTAGGAAAAACTAAACTCTAGATTTTATGGAGAAAATATGAAGTCACGTATTATGAATTCCCAAGAGCTTATATATATAGGAGAGGTCTAGCTTAAATCTCAAGCTAACCTGATTGGGAAATAAAATCCCTAATCTTTAATTAAATTAATTCCTTTTAATTTAATTCCCTAAATATAAATCTCTACGGATTTAAATGTCTTATATGAAAATCTCTACGATTTATTTCCATATACATTAAATCCTACAATTATATTCCAAATATAATTATTGGGAATTCTTATTTATTAAATCTAATTTAATTAAATATTAATAATAATTAATTCCAAATTAATCTATTATTAATTTCTTGTCCATAAATTAAATATTAAATCCAATTTAACATTTAATCAACCAACTATAATCCGTAAAAGGGAACTACTTGTTGTGTGACCCATAGACCCTCATATATCGAGCGATTAATCAAACTAACAGTCTTAATTGAACCCTAGTCAATAAATCATACATTCTCAATATATGAGGTATGTTGCGAGAAACATGCAACTACCTGTAACTGAAACATGGGCTATTACGATTTCCTCCTTTCATTTGCGAATACTCGATTAAGCCTTGAACATGATGAAGTGTCTATTCAAATAACTTAATCAATTTATCTCTAGTCACTAATTTATCAATCATGTCACACTTGGCCACAAAGTCCAAGTTGACGTGCATTGGCTAATGACTTTGATCCAATTATGATGAGAAGATGAGTATTCTCTCTAAATCCACTTTGAGGAATGAATCCTTTTCTTGGCTCAACTACCACGCACATGCACTTCGTGATGAACCCAATCCAAGTCGTATCTACCCATGGAAGGGTGCAAGTGTTGGCATGGTCAAATTTCATCACTCCACACATGTCGTGCGTATTCACCTCAAGTCAAAGGAGTATCGCATCGCTCCCACTAACCGAGACACCCGTAGACACATATAGTGGAACTACATCAAACTATTTCTCTGATGCGTATACCAATACCCTCTAAGGTATTTGTGCATCCATCATGAGATACCTAGTATCTCGCAGTGAGTGAGATCTCACTACACTCTCTAAGAGTATGATGCAGATCGCACACCAGTCTCCATTGCATCATCAATATCCCATTCTCGATGATCCTCGATTGGGGCTATTTGAGAATCATGCTTAGGTCATCTGAGTTCCCACTCTCTCGATGACAGCAATGATCCAAGGGAACACAGATAAGAACAAATGCAAACAATCAAACATAATATTCTAATAAGTGCAACGCCATATATTTAATATTAAATAAACAATAATATTAAACCAATACTGAATATTATCTGAGCATTGTGTCCTTACAATGGATTGTCTCTAGGACACTAACACTAACAATCTCCCACTTGAAATAGAGCCAATCACCTACATGTCTAATCCCTAGACCATCAAAATGTCTAGTGTGTACATGAACACTCAAAGTTTTGGTGAAATGATCAGCAAGGTTATCCTCCATGGGGACACGTTCTAACTCTATCTCTCCACTAGCGATTATCTCTCTTATCAAGTGATAATGCCTCGGTACATGCTTGTTTCTGTTATTGGATCTCGGTTCCTTAGCTTGCGCAACCGCACCAGTATTGTCACAATATAACTTTATTGGATTGCTGACACTTGGAACTACCCCTAGTTCAGTTAAGAACTGTTTTATCCAGACAGTTTCCTCGGCATCTACTGCCGTAGCAATGTACTCAGCTTCGGTTGTTGAATACGCGGTAGTTTCTTGTTTGGAACTATTCCAACCAACTACCCCACCATTAAGAATGAAAACATAGCCTGACTGTCCTCCGTAGACCAAGAAACAATCTTTGGTACGTCTAAGGTACTTAAGAATATTCTTGACAGCAATCCAGTGAGGTTCACCTGGATTCTGTTGGTATCTACCAGTGGTGCTAACAATGAAGGCCACATCTGGCCTCGTGCAAGTCATGGCGTACATGATGGAGCCAATTGCAGATGCATATGGTATATCCTTCATGTGCTGGATATCAGCTTTCGTAGAAGGACAATCCTTCTTAGATAGCTTTATCCCATGACACGCCGGCAGAGAACCTCTCTTAGAGTTCTCCATCGCAAATCACTTTAGCACCTTATCTACGTAGGTTGACTGTGACAACCCCAACATCCTCTTGGATATATCCCTATGGATCTTGATCCTTAAGATGTAGCAGGCTTCACCAAGATCCTTCATCATGAAGGTCCTTGACATCCATTCTTTCATGGACTGCATGAGTGAGATATTTTTTCCCATAATGAGTATGTCTTCGACATACACAACTATGAAGACAACATTCTTCCCATTGCATTTTCGATAGACGCCCGGATCTTTCGAGTTTCTGATGAAGTCAAAAGATTTAACAGCCTCATCAAATCGGATATTCCAACTCCTAGAAGTTTGCTTCAATCCATAAATGGATCGTTTAAGCTTGCACACAAGATTAGATTTTGGCTTTGATATAAAATTTTCAGGTTGAGTCATAAACACTTCCTTATCAATGTTCCCATTGAGGAGAGCTATTTTGACGTCCATCTGCCAAATCTCATAATCTAGGTGTGCTACCACCGCAAGTAAAATTCGAATGGACTTGATCTTAGCAACTGGTGAGAAAGTCTCGTCATAGTCAATGCCTTCGCGCTGACTATAACCTTTTGCCACCAACCTAGCCCGGTAGGTTTGTACTTTGCCATTTGCATCAGTCTTACGTTTGAAGACCCATTTGTAACCTATGGGTCTAACACCTTTAGGCAACTCAACCAAGTCCCAAACTTGATTGACGTACATCAAGTCCATCTCGGATTTCATGGCTTTATGCCACTTCTTTGAGTCAACATCTAATGTAGCCTCAGTGTAAGTTCTAGGTTCGTCTTTATCCGGGATTTCCACATTATCATGTTCCTCCACGAGGAAGCCATAATATCTGGTGATCGGATTACAAACTCTAGTGGACTTACGGAGTTGTGTTTGTTCAGGCTGCACATTCTGATCGTGAAAATTTTGTGGTACGGCGATCTCATCATCGACCGGGGAGTTCTCAAGAGCGACACTTCTGGATGCTCCTTGAGCACTTCCGGATGCCTCTTGAGAAGGAATTTGAACTATGTTGTTCTCATTCAACCTACTTGAAGTTCGTTGCTAGGGCAATGCAATTCCAATTACGCTCCCACTGGCTGAAAGAGGATCACTTAGTGATAAACTTCCACCATGTGAGGTGCTGAATGCTCCCACTGGTTCTTTGTCATGTTGCTTTGACAAGACATCAGTCTCCTTGTTAATTTGTGGTTCTTGAATCTCTTCAAGTTCTATCGTCTTACGACCTTGTTCCTTGAAGACGTAGTCTTCTTAAAGGAATTTTGCCTGCCTAGAAACAATTACTGTTTGTTTCTCAGGAAGATAGAAATAATATCCTCTAGTTTCCTTAGGATATCCCACAAAGTATCCTTTTTCACCTTTTGATTCCAACTTAGCAGTGAGCATTTTCTTCACAAACGCGGGGCAACCCCATGTTTTCATGTGAGAGAAATTTGGCTTCTTGCCATGCCATAACTCGTATGGCGTATGCTCAACTGATTTGGATGAAATCATATTCAGAATGTAAATTGAGGTTTGAAGTACGTATCCCCATAAGAATGTTGGAAGAGAGGAAAAACTCATCATGGACCTTACCATGTCCAACAGGGTTCGGTTTCTCCTCTCAAACACTCCATTCATTTGGGGTGTACCGGAAGGAGTCTATTGTGATTAAATTTCATGCAACTTCATATAATCAGTGAATTCTTGGCTAAAATATTCTCCTCCTCAATCTGATCGAAGAGTCTTAATACTCTTACCAAGATGCTTCTCTACTTCAGCTTTATACTCTTTGATTTTCTCAAAAGATTCAGATTTGTGTTTCATCAGATACACATACCCGAATCTAGAGAAATCATCAGTAAAAGTTATGAAGTAGCCGAAGTGACCCCTAGCTAGAGTGGGCAATGGTCCACAAACATCACTGTGGATTAACTATAGAACTTCTTTGGCACGAACCCCTTTTCCAGAAAAGGGTTTGTTGATCATTTTGCCCTTAAGACAAGATTCACAATTTCCATAAGACTCAAAGTCGAATGGGGCTAAGTAATCCAACTTTCTTAGCCTTGTGATTCTTTTCTCATTTGCATGACCAAGCCTACAATGCCACAAGTAAGTCGGGTTTTCATGATTACTAAGTTTGAGTAGTTTGTTTTCTATATTAAGAATATTATGTCCACAATGCAACAAATATAAACCATTCGATAAAGGAGCATTTCCATAAACATCACCATTAAGCGAAAAATAACAATTATTGTTTGCAAAATGGAATGAAAATCCTTCAATGTCTTAACATAGGAATAGAAATAATGTTGAGGGTAATAGAAAGAACGAAATAACAATTATTCAGTTCAAGTCTAAAACCAGAGGGTAAGTCTAAAACATAAACGCCAACACGTTCAGCAGCAACTCTTGCTCAATTCCCAACGTGTAGGGCGACTTCACCCGGCCTAACTGCCCTGCTATCCTTGAGACCCTGCACATTTGTACAAATGTGTGAGCCACAACCGGTATCTAATACCCAGCAGTTAGTATCATTTGTGGACATGTTTGTCTCAATAACAAACATACCTGTTCCAGTGGCTGAGACACTTGTGTCTTCTTTTCAGCTGCTAGAACTTTGCAGTCCTTCTTCAAATGCCCTTTCTGCTTGCAGTGGAGGCATACATCCTTGTCCACCCTCTCCTTCTTTTGAATTCCACCTTTGGGCTTAAGGAAGTTTGGCTTGGAGCCTTTCTTTGCCTTGCCCCTTCGCTTCTTCTTTCCTTTCGGAGCAGAAGAAGTAGAGGCACTCACCATGAGTACGGGCTTTTCCTTAGCAGTGGAAGACTCAAAAGTTTTTTAGCATGTTATGCAGCTCGGACATAGTCGATTCCGTCTTATTCATATTAAAGTTTACTACGAAACTCGAATATGAATCGGGAAATCACTGAAGAATGGTATAAACAACAACATTGGTCTTGAGCTCAATGCCCAAATGACTAAGTTTCTCGATTAGCCCAATCATCTTCAACACATGAGGAGAAACCTTCCCTCCCTCATACAATCGGCATCTAAACAGATCTCTCATCACTTCATAAATCTCGGAACGAGATTCGGAATCAAAGAGATCCTTCAGATGCTTAATCATCTCGAAGGGAAGCATCTTCTCATGCTGCCTTTGCAACTCAGGAGTCATCTCGAGTAGCATAACACACTGAGCCTGGGAAGCATCCTCTTGATGCTTCTTCTGAGCCTCGGTGTCAAATGCCTCGGTTTCTTCAGTACCAGCCTCCGGGGCAACAAGGATTGGAGTGTCCAACATGTACTCAATCTTTTCTTGTCTGGGCACCAAATGAATGTTTCGGTGCCAGCTGAGAAAATTTAGCCTAGCCAATTTGTTCGTTTCTAAAACGCTTCTCAATGACAAGTTATTCATTTCAACAATCCTAGAGAAATAAAATAAAACGGGAATTAAAACACATAATTCCTATGATCAATATTCAGCAATCAAAATAAATATGGCCTTTAAATTTATTTTGTTTCCATTATTTTCGCATACTTAACGACCTCATCGGAAAAGTACGAATTTATATCTAATACAAATCATAATGGACTAGTATCCACATTACTACCACCATAATCCCAGCAAGGGTTGATCAATACAATAGCATAACTGGTAGGTCTCCAAACCAATTGCAATACTGCAACTCCTAGTTTGTCGAACCTAGTTCGACTTATGTCACTTACCTTTTGTTTCCCGCGAGGGCTAGCAAAACAAAGTTAAGTTGGTTTACAACCATCAAGCGTCGATATTACATGTCCCTATAGAAGTCCCGTTAGATGTATATCCAAGAAAAAGACGAGGGTCTTTAAGTACTCATTGGAACGAAATCTCCAGTTTGCTTTTAATTTTGATGGAAGACATCTTATCAAATTAATGAGAAAACCATATTTCAACGAGGAACATTTTCAAAGGAGGGGTATTAATTGCTTAATCGAGATCCATGATATCTAAGTCACATTTGAGCAATTACAGGCGCCGCCCACCCAAACATGACATATACGGACTAGCAAATATTTGGGCGCCGCCTACCCAAGCATTTAATACGGTCCGACAAATATTGGGTGTCACCTACCCAAACAATTAATGCGGACTATAAATACGTTAACAAATTTTAAACAAATAGGTTAACCAAGTGAGTTTCAATAATAATTAAAATCATAGAATTAAATTTTAAAACCCAGTTTTAAATTAAACTCAATGAATTTAACTTATTATCCAAATTAAACAAATTAATCCAATTAATTTGTTAAAGTCCAACCTTTAATCCAATTTTAAATTATTAAAAATTATATTAATAAAATCAAATTTTAATTATTTGTTGTTATAGGGGCTCAGGTGCAATTTCCAAAATTGCAGGGGAGGGTCTGTCTCAAATCAAATTTGCAAAACAACCCTCCCACATCACCGCCCAAATCGACAACATCCAATCTATATTTCGGGACAACCGTATCCAAAACCCAAACCAAAATCAACGATTCCAAATACCAAAATCCACAAAATTCATCAAATAATCCTGTCCAGATTAATCAGTCAACAAGGAACCATCAAAGAACAGGAGTGAATCGCAACAATCGAGAGAATCAGTGGTGCGGTGGAGCACCGAATCGCAGCCCGTTGTCAAAAGGCGAGGGTTTTAGTGTCACCGCAACCAAATTCTCTTCGTTAAACGCAAAATCGAAAGAGAAGGGGCCACCATTGATTAAGACGAAACGTCGTCGCCTCCAAAGCACTGCAGTTTTGAAAAATATCACGGAATAAGCGAAGACGTGGTCATCGTCATTCGCGTCGCGTGCAAACACGGCCTGCTCTGACGAATAGCGATAGACGGTCACCAATTTGTACTCGAAATCTAAAATGAACGATTATTAGAAGCGGTGAGTTGCGATGCACGCGGAGAACCGTCATCACAAACCGGGTTCATCAAATCGCAAAAATCGGACACAAATCAAAAATCGAATTTCAATGGCCCGCCAGAAAATGCGGCGTGAACGCGAGGCGCGATGTACCGCCGCCTCCATCGTCATCGTAGGAATTAAGCTTGCCCGGCGTGGCGGTGATAATTTTAGGGTTTCGGTCAGTCGAGCGGCAAAGAAGACGAAGCCAAAATGGGGTAAATAGTTTTGAGCCATTAATTAAAAGTAACAACCAAACATATATCACAGCCAACATCAAAAATTGGTGCGGTCATTAATAAACCGGACCGTACCGATTGATTTTAAAATTTAAAATCAAATAATCATGCAATTAATCAAGAGCCTGAGCTCTGATACCACTGTTGGAATTTAGAGGCACGTAAAACACGTAATCACATGCGCAGTAGAAAATAAAGTTCACCAACAACGAACAATTAATTGCATACAAATTACAATAATCATAACGAGAAATCTTAAAGTAACTCAATTGCAGATTTCTCTACTACGGTATCCACGTAATCCCCAATTACGGATTTGCAAGGATTTGCCAAATTGAATCCAGGGCATTTTCTTTAGGAAAAAACCAAACTCTAGATTTTATGGAGAAAATATGAAGTCACGTATTATGAATTTCCAAGAGCTCATATATATAGGAGAGGTCTAGCTTAAATCTCAAGCTAACCTGATTGGGAAATAAAATCCCTAATCTTTAATTAAATTAATTCCTTTTAATTTAATTTCCTAAATATAAATCTATACGGATTTAAATGCCTTATATGAAAATCTCTACGATTTATTTCCATATACATTAAATCCACAATTATATTCCAAATATAATTATTAGAATTCTTATTTAATTAAATCTAATTTAATTAAATATTAATACTAATTAATTCCAAATTAATCTATTATTAATTTCTTCTCCATAAATTAAATATTAAATCGATTTTAACATTTAATCAATCAACTATAATCAAGTAAAGGAACTACTTGTTGTGTGACCCATGAGCCCTCCGATATCGACGATTAGTCAAACTATAGTTTTAATTGAACCCTAGTCAATAAATCGATGACATTCTCAATATATGAGGTATTTGAGAAAACATGCAACTACTACATAAGCCCCAACATGGGCTATTACGATTTCCTCCTTTCGTTCGTGAATACTTCGATTAAGCCTTGAACATGATGAAGTGTCTATTCAAATAACATAATCAATTTATCTCATTCACTAATTGATCATTCATGTCACATTTGCCAAAAGTTCAAGTTGGCGTGCATTGTGTTCATCACTTTGATCGATTATGATGAGATGATGAGCCAAGAATAAATTCACTTTGAGAAATGAATCCTTTTCTTGAGAATACCCATCTTCTTATCATAACCCGATCAAAAGTATCTACCCATGGAAGGGTCAACATTAGACTCATGGTTAAAGTTCATCATCCACATGATCAATTATTGACCTCAAGATTAAGAATGATTATTCCTTGCTTTGAATAGACACTTCACCCATGTTCAAGATATAATGGAACTATTCAATCGAAAGGATGGGTATCGAGAATACCCTCATGTATTTGTGCATCCATCATGAGATACCTAGTATCTCGATGATGAAATGAGATCTCATGTTTCTATGATCTCTAATCATAATGATTATTGTCTCTCCATTCATCATAAATATCCCATTCGTTTGATCTAATTGCTATTTGATATACATCACGAAGTCGTGTGCGGGCCTAGAATAGTCACATAACAAGTAGTTCCCTTTACGATTATAGTTGGTTCAATTAAATGTTAAATCGATTTAATATTTAATTTATGGAGAATTAATTAATAATAGATTAATTTAGAATTAATTATTATTAATATTTAATTAAATTAGATTTAATTAAATAAGAATTTCCAATAATAATATATGGAATATTATTGTAGTATTTAATGTAAATGGAAATAAATAGTTTGAGATTTTCATATAAGGAATTAAACCGTAGAGATTTTGATTAAATGTATGTGGGAAATAAATCTTAGAGATTTATTTAAATAAAGATTAGGATTTTACTTCCTGAATCAAAGTTAGCTTAAGATTTAAGCCGGTCTTTCCTATATATATAAGCTTCGAAATTCACAAATAACGCATCTCAATTTTTTTCCATAAAATCTAGAATAGAATTTTCCTAGCAAATTCGGCCTCTATTCAACAATGACAAAATGCAAGTCCGTGAAATCTCAGATTACATGGATACCATAGTAGAGAAATATGCATACATGCGTTTCTTGTGAGATTTCTCTTATGTTTATGCTTATTCAATTATGCAATTATATGTTCATTGTTGGTGAACTTTTATTTCATTTGATGTATTACGTGTTTACGTGCCTCTAAAATCCAACAGTGAGGGAGGATCTTGCTCGTTATATGGCGGACAAGCTCGCTAGCTCGGTGCAAGAAACGGAGCTTGAATTTTTCTGGGAGTGGTACTAGGTTCCCCAAGATTTCTACTTCTGGGTCCCGACCTTGGATGAAAGGGTCGACCAACCTCCTGAGGGATGCGTGGCTATCAATGAGGGTGCCATGGAGGTGGGCTTATGATTTCCCCTCCACCCGAGGATCAGCGAGATTCTAAACCGATGGGATCTCGCTCCGACCCAAATCATCCCTAACGGGTGGAGCACGCTGATCGGTCTATTGACCGTGTTTGGGACGATTCAACTCGGTCACCTCCCAGCAGCCGACGAGATTGTCTCGCTGACCAACCTCGTGGGGGCTCACGCGGAGGAGAGCGACTGGTATTATGTGCGAGATCGCCATGGCAACAAAATCATTGAGGACGTCCCGTCCAAAGTGGAAGGGTGGAAATCGAGGTTTTGGTGGGTTTCTGGGGATTGGCGGAGTCCGGTGGACGAGCTGGACCGAGGTAGTCAGATCAATATTCAGACCGAGTTTGGCGTTGCCCAAAGTAAGTTCATATATTGTTCTAACTTCCCAAGTTCTTGATTTGACTCCATTTTTTTTTTTGCCAAAGAATCAAGAGGAGCCACTTTTTTTCACACTTTTTGGCTCGAAGCGGCGTGGTCTCACGGAAAAAGCCTTGCTTAAGCCGTGTCGTTGAAAATGCTGAACTCGAAAGAGGTTCGGAAGGATTCGGGCCTCTTGATTGGGCCTAACCACCTGCGATCTCAATTTTCGCGAGGTGAATACGTTTTCCCTTTCATCTTTTTGATTGATTGTTTTCTTTTCCTTGTTTTGACCTGACCGTTTTCCTTACAACAGTTGTGCCTCGTTTTTCTCTTCCCTTCATCCCCACTCCTGCAGAAATCAAGCTGATGGATGGGCAAAACCCCGCTGCCCTGAAGAAGAAGAGGATGAAAATCCTCGCGGAGGCCCGAGCTGCTCAGAAGGCTCGGGATAAAGAAGTCCGGGAGCGAGCTCAGGGGATTGTGACCGAGGAGGTCCTGACCCCGACGCCTTAGGGGCTCGAGGCCGCGGACGAAGCCCATTTCGAGGGTGTCGCTCCCTCCTCCGAGAAAGGGGACAAATCCTAGGAGAAAGGGAAAGGGACGGAGAGTTCGCACAAAAGGCGAGAGCACGACCTCAAGTCCTCTGAGGATCGCACAAAGAAGAGTCGCCCCCACTGGGAAACCTCCCAAGGCCAGAAGCTCCCACCCTGGCCTTATCCTCGATAGCGAGCGCGTGAAGGACAACAAGTCCTACCTGGGTTGGTGCCGGCCCATTGAGTTAGTATCCCTCCACTTTTCGTTCGCGACCACTTTCATCACACGTTAAGTTTTCTACTTTGGTTTTCTTTTTCCTTTATGCAGGAAGGGGTCATCTCACCCCGTCCTCGTGTCCAATATCCTCCGCAGCCGGAGCTTCCGATTTACCTTCGTCGGGCTTGTTCGCTCCCTGCTCGGTCATGGACCCTGATCAGTTGAGGATGCTGGGACGGTGGGAAACATCCGGCTGACCATGGTGTATGGAGGTCGGATGATGGCGGCCATGTACAAGACCTCTGAGGACTTTACCATGGCGGACGAGCGAGTCCAGAAAGCTATCAAGGAGAAGAACCTCGCGGAGGCGGCCCTGAGGGAGGCCGTGGATCGGAAGAATGTGGCCTTGGGGATGGTGGAGGCAGCGGAGACCCGGGTCGGGAATGCAGAGCGGAAATTCACGGATCTAGAGACCTCCGTGGCAGGCCTGGATGTCAAATTGAAGGCCAGTCGGGCGGAGGTTGGGGTGTTGCGGGCTGACCTAGCTTCTCGGGAGAATGCCGTCCAGCAAAGGGATGAGAAGCTCCGCCTCTTGAGAGAAGAGTTCAAGGAGAAGAGTTCAAGGAGAAAGATACCTCTTGAGGGTGTGGGCAACTTCGCCTCGGTGGAGGCCATGGCGAGGTGCGTCCGCCTTGCCCACTCCTTCCCTGAGGGATCGGCCATCAAGGAGGCTTTGGTGGCGGAGCTATCGGTCTTCTTCGACCACAACCCCCTGAAGCCCTTGGACTCCTTTCCCATTGCCAACCTTGGTCCTGATGGGCTCGACCTGAGCCGTTTTGAGGGCATCGAGGATTTGGATCTCTATGATCCGACCTTGGCCACTTCGATGTCGGGCCTGCAGGCATCTGCGGAAGGAGGTCCTGCACCCGATTCCCGGCCCGCGGTGGTGGAGGAGGAGGATCCGGCACCAGGGACTCAAGCCTGATCCCGGTTTCTTTAAATTTCTTTTGTCATTGACCCTTGTAGGTCATTTTGCTTCTTTTTATTTTCATTTTTGTTTATTATCGCCCAAGAAGGCCTCGCTTATAAAGTTTATCTATCTCAATGAAGTGCCCTTTGGGCTTTATTCATTACTATCTTCGCTTTATCTTGTTGTCTTACTTAGCTGCAACTTAGCGGATTCAATAACTTATAATTTGTAGTTCTTGAGCTATCGACCTCATCTATGTCGTTTTAAAGGATTACGACTTGGCGAATTTGATTAGCTTTAAACTTATATTTCATTTTCAGTTTATCGTGCTCGCATATGTTGTCTTAAGATATTGCGACTTAGCGGCCTCGATTAACTATAATCTTGTACTTTTATTGAGTTTATCGTGCTCGCATATGTCGTCTTAAGATATTGCGACTTAGTGACCTCGATTAACTATAATCTTGTACTTTTTATTGTTTATCGTGCTCGCACATGTCGTCTTAAGGTATTGCAACTTAACAGCCTCGATTAACTATAATCTTGTACTTTTTCTTGAGTTTATCGTGCTAGCATATGTCGTCTTAAGATAATGCGACCTAGCGACCTCGATTAACTATAATCTTGTACTTTTTATTGTTTATCGTGCTCGCATATGCCGTCTTAAGGTATTGCGACTTAGCGACCTTGATTAACTATAATCTTGTATTTTCAAGTTTATTGTGCTCGCATATATCATCTTAAGGTATTGCGACTTAGCGGCCTCGATTAACTATAATCTTGTACTTTCGAGTTTATCGTGCTCGCATATGTCGTCTTAAGGTATTATTGACTTAGCGACCTCGATTTTGGTGATCTTCTTTAGGCGATGAGACCGACCTATCCCCAATTTTTTGATTTGACAGAGGATAAAATGGGAAAATTAGAACTTTGTATTTATGCAGGAATAGTCGCTACATTTATCACCGAGGTAAGTTCCTATACTCTATATGAATAAGCTTGGGCTAATGCCCCCTCCTACTGATAGTATTTTTTCAGAAAGGTCTCATTCCATGGATATTGAGTCAGAATGTCGTTGATGTCTTCAAGCTCATATGCTCCGTTAGGTAGTATCTTTGTGATGTTGAAAGGCCCTTCCCAAGTCAGGGCCAAAAGGTCCTTGATTGACTCCTTGTATCTTTTTCAACACGAGGTTGCCTCTGCGGAACTAGCGAACTTGCACCTTTGAGTTGTAGTACTTTTCCGACCTCTGTTTGTAGATTGCATTGCGAATGTTTGAGTTGATACATTTTTCTTCAAGGAAGTCGAGGTTGGCCTGTTGAGCTCGGTCGTTGGTTTCATCGATAGCTCGCGATGTCCTGTATGTCGGGAAATGCACTTCTGCTGGGATGACTGCCTCTGATCCAAAGGTGAGAGAGAAGGGGGTTTCTTCTGTTGAATTTTGGCAGGTGGTCCGATATGACCAGAGTATCTTGGAGAGTTTGCTTGCCCAAATCCCTTTTGCCCCTTCGATCCTTGTCTTGAGTGTATGCTGACTTGGTCGTAAAATGCTATATTCTTAACTAGCAGTTACCCCACAAGAGTATGGGATCACTGTAGCAAGGGTAAGTATTTGGACCAAGTAGTATCGAACCCAAAGGAAGTTTCGTATGCGTGTAAATCCCTGGAAATCTTTGCTTCGTAACTAATATGGATGCGATTTGATAGTTCTATTTCACTACTATTTAATCAACATAAAATAAGCAAATGACAATGACTACACTAACTTCAGATGAAGTGCAAATATTGGAGAATGTTGCTTTGGACAGGAATCCCTACGTATACTATCGGAATTGGTTTGGCGACGAGGACTATAGTTGTGTACAAAAGAGTAATCCTAAGTGTACTGAAACTAGGCAATCAACTTCCCTAATCCCGAACTAAATAAGGTACAACAAAAGCTTCGGTTTTTATCCCCGATTACTCAACTAATACCCTTTTTACCTCACTGACCAAATAACCAAGTTATTAAGGTTGTGCTTAATTACTATAGCCCTTATTCAAGTTGGGTGATGCGGTCGTCCTCCCTAATTGAATTGGTATTTTACCAACCCCGTCACAAACCCTCTCCTCAAGCCTATTCGTTGAAAAGAGTGATTCGATCGTCCTCTCTCTAACAACTTTCGTACTCAATTCAATGGTTTTTATTGGATTAGTTATACATATTAGCAAATTACGAAGATTATCCAATTTACACCTCGAATCATCCTAATCGTCTCACCAATTCACTTTTTCTACGCGATCATCCTATCCAAAGCAATCAAAGGTTTAGCCTACCATCTTGATCTTCAACTCACAAATAATCAAGTTAAGAATAGAAATCATTATGCAAGGATATGTAAAGCAATTCACTGATCAATCACTTGAATAAAGAAAACTGCAATTATAGTATGGATGAAATAATCACATAAACCCTAGAATTATTCTTCAAAGACAATAAGAAAACTGAGCAATTCTCTAATATAAATTCAGGAAATGTACTTTCAACCGTAAATTTGGATAAACGAATTGTGTATCTCGTGGTGGAATTTCTCTCCTTCTTCTCCTATCCCTAGGATGCTTTTCCTCTTCTTTTCTATCTAATTTCCGTCTTTTTCCTTCTCAAATGTGTATCCCCTTATTATTTTTCCCGTCTGGCCTTATATACTTCGCTTCTCAGACCGCTCATGCATGGCTCTTGGTCGAGCAGTATCGCTCAACCACTTGGTTTGATCAAGTGCTTATAGATCGTTGGACTCAGTTTCGCTCGAGCACATTCCTTGGTCGAGCGGTTTCACTCGACCACACCTGGTCGAGCACCTCCTCATGCCTGTATTTCTGCCCGCTCGACTGCATTGGTCGAGCTCTAAGTGCTCAACCTCATGCTTCTATCACCTTTCTTCACTCCAACTAATACTTTTCAGTATTTCTTTCATATCTTTTCAACCGGGAGTCCGATTCATGCACCGCAAAGTCTCACGAGCTCCATTTTCAGCCCTCTTTCCTGTTATACAAACCAAATAAGAAAATTAGTAATTTTATACAGATTATGCTCAATCACCACAAGAATATCACTAAAAACACTCAAAACATGGCTAAAACTCGCTCGTAACTCACTCAATTTCACCTCTAATAATATGCTTGATGATCTTATTGACCTCCTCAACCTGGCCATTTGACTACGGGTGATAGGGGGTGGAGAAAAGCTTGGTGATCTGCCACTTCTCAAAAAATGCCCCGATTTCCCATCCGTCGAACTGTGGTCCGTTGTCCGACACGATTGTCTGGGGTAGGCCGAATCTGCATATGATGTTCTTCCATATGAATCGTATGATCGCGGCTTGATATGTGCTCCCGAGGGCCTCTGCTTCCACCCACTTAGTGAAATAGTCGACTGCAACTACCGCGAACTTGACCGTTCCAGGTGCCGTGGGTAGCGGTCCGATCAGGTTGATGCCCCACTTGGCGAAAGGCTAAGGACTGTATATCGATGTGAGCTCTTCGGGGGCAACCTTGATTTTTGGTGTGAAGACTTGACACCTTTTGCACGCCTTGGCAAAGTCGAGTGCGTCTTGTTTCAGCTTTATCCAGAAATAGCCCTGTCGCAGGACCTTGTGGGCAAGTGAGTGCCCTCCAGAATGGTTACCATATACCCCTTCATGTATCTCCTTTATGATCTCTTTACCGACCTAAGGGGTTACACATTTTAGCAAAGGGAGGGCGAAACCCCGCTTGTATAGTTGGTTGTCGATGATCGTATATCGGCCTGCCCTCTGTTGAAGTAGGTGGGCCTCGACCTTGTTAGTGGGGAGCTCGCCATCCTTAATGTACTTAATGATCAGACTCATCCAGGTAACTTCCTCGGTTGCCATAGGTGTGAAAAGGGCCGGACTACCCGATGGGACAGCGAGCTTGATGATTGTTATGTCTGACACGTCAGTCGCTCCTTCAGATGTCACCAACCGAGCTAGAGCATCTGCTTGGGTGTTCTTCTTCCTAAGAATCTGGGCTATCTAGACCTGCTCGACCTTCTCGATCAGATTTCAGGCTATCTTGTGGTCGGCCATCATCTGTTCATTTCTCGCCTCATATTCGCCCGTCATCTGGAAGGCTACCAATTGAGAATTGCAAAAAATCTTAACACGCTGAACTCCTATGGCCATGGCCATCTCTAGGCCGTTGATTAGAGCTTCAAACTCAGTCTCGTTGTTTGTTGCTTAAAAATCAAAATTGATTACGGTTGTGAATGATCTTCCTCCTGGAATGATTAGCACTACGCCTTCCCCAGCTCGTTCATTGGTCGCTGACCCATCCACATATAACTCCCAAGGTTACCCCACTGTTCTCTCTTGCTTGGTCGGGAAAGTCAATTCCACGAGGAAATCTGCTAATGCTTGTGCCTTTATTGTTGTTCGGGGCCCCAAGAACTTTCCGGATTCCACTCCAAAATTACACTTCTTGGGGTTCACTTTCATCTTGTATTGCCTTAAGATGTCGAAGGCCTGGGCGAGGTGCCCCAAATGGTATTCTCTACTCTAGGGTTTCACAGAAGAGTCCCCGAATCCCTTGATAGTGAGGTCGCAAGGCTCGATATATTCGGAGAAATTCCCAATCTGATCGAGAGCACTTTTGAATAAGATGTTGCAAAAAGAGTCGTTATCGATTAGTAAACGATGAACCATTACCCCCATAATCTTGGTCGAGATCACTATGGGTCATTATTCAGATATTGCACTCCATGTTTGTCCTCGTCCGAGAAAGCGAGCGAACTGGTTTTGTCGGTTGCGTGATTGACTTGGAAGAAAGTCTGGTGGACATGATTTAGAGCTCGTATTTTGGATTTATGCCTTCGTCGTGGCATAAACATCAATGGGAGGATCCCGCCGATGCCACCTCCCAAAGGAGAGATCATCTGGATAGCCCTTCCCGCGGCATTGTCGGGAAAAGGGGGAATGGGTCGCTGGCCGGCGGGCCCTGGATTTGCCTGAGGCCGCTGTGGTGGTTGCTGATTGTTCTAATGTTTTTTTACGTAATCGTCTAGCTTTCCATCCTCATAAAGCTTCCATAATTGTCTGAGAAGGTCGCGACATTCACTGGTATTGTGATCGATGCTCTCATGGTAGTGGCAGTATTTGTTGGGATTCATCTTCCCGTTCTCCTTTGTGATTTTCCGGGGATGATCCAAAAGTTTCTTGTGTTTGATTTGATCATAGACATCATTTGGAGTTGTGATTAATACCCCCAACAGCTTGACCTCGATTTTGCTTTTAAAAGGCTTGAAGTTGTTGGCTTTGCGGTGGCCGCCACCTTTCTTATGCAAGCTCGGCGCCGCCGCCTCGGGTTTCTTTACCTCATCCTCCTGGACCTGCTCCCCCAAACGCATGACCATCATTTCTGCCCGGCTAATGTGATTCTCTTCTTTGTACCGAAATTACGCATATGAACTTGGGTACTCCCTATGCATGAGTTTCCACAACTTTTTGTTGAATCTCAGACCCCAAAAAACTCCCATCACTTTGACCTCATCCCCCATGGGTTCGCTGCCTATGCTTTCGAACGCGAGCTTGCTTTGAGCTGTCCATTTGAACTTTCCCTTCCTGATCGTGTCAAAGAAAAGTTTACACTTGTCCCGCATTCGCAAAATAAAACGGTTTAGGCCGGCCAATCATTCTGTCAACCTCTGAACTTCCTTGATGTTCTGCGGTGCTCTCATGTCGAGCCAAACTGGATCTTGGTCGGGTTAGCCTCAATCCCGCTATGGCTCACCATATGCCCCAAGAACTTTCCGGATTCCACTCCAAAATTGCACTTCTTGGGGTTCAATTTCATCTTGTATTGCCTTATGATGTCGAAGGCCTGGGCGAGGTGCCCCAAATGGTCTTCTCTTCTCTCACTTTTAACTACCAGGTCATCGATATATACCTCCATGGTCTTGCCGATTTGATCCACGAACATGCGATTAACCAACCTCTGATACGTTACCCCTGCGTTTTTCAGGCCAAAAGGCATGCGCTTCCAGCAGTAGATGTTCTTTTCCGTCAGAAAAGAAGTGTGATTTTGGTCGCCTTGGTGCATGGCTGTTTGATGGTAGCCCACAAATGCATCCATGAAAGACATCACCTCATGCCCCGCCGTATTGTCGATTAGGTGGTCGATGTGCGGCATGGGGAAATGATCTTTGGGACAAGCGTCGTTCAAGTCCGTGAAGTCTATGCACAGTCTCCATGAGTTGTTTGCTTTCTTTACTAACACCGCATTTGCTACCCATTGGGGCTTATCTGCTTGCTCGATGAGCTGGTTATCTAGGAACTTATTAACTTCTTCGGCCAGAGCTGCATATTTCTCGGGACCAAACTTCCTTCTCTTCTGCAAGATCGGTTTACTGGAAGGGTCGATGTTGAGCTGATAGCAGGCAATCTCGACTTCACATCTCGGGCCATAGGGTTATCCCGATGATCACCTCCATCTCGGGCTGGGATTCGCTAACTGGGACCCTCTCGAGCTCTTCCACCGGTGTGGCTCGTTTCCCCCTCACCCATCGTGGGTCGTCAATGGGCTCGTAACCTATTCTAGGCTCAAGATCAGTTACTTCCTCATTGTCGGCGACCTTCATTCTTTTATTGGGTTTGTTTGTTGATGGCGAGGTCAGATCACCGGGATGGTCTTTCGACACTACTAAAATTGCCCCCGTTCCGAGGGACGCCATGGTCGTGCCTGGCTCGGCGTCGACCTATAATAAGCATCCTCTAGACATCGTCTGATTTCCCTTGATCATCCCTATGGGCCCTCCCGGGGTCGGGAATTTGATGTAATAATAGTGGGCCGAGGTCGCTGTCCCGAATTCATGCTCGAAAGGACTTCCCAGAAAACCGTTATATGTCTAGGGAAGATCGACAATGATGAAATCGAGCTACCTCGTCACCCTTACTTCCGGGTCGCGATCCAAGACCAATACGTAGGCTTATAATCATATCTCTTTTTCTTTCCCCTTCTTCAGTTATCAATACGCCTATTTATACTACTATCCCAAACAAGTGCTGGCATATCTAGTTGGTGTTGGTCTTCTTGCTTTAAATCCTCATCTTGACATCTGTCATTGTCTTTGCCAGTTCTTATTCAAGGATTGACACGTACCTTTTTTGGTTGCCACCACTTCACATCTTGTTTTGACACGTATCTTCTATCTTTTAATAGTGCTGACCAAAATTCCTTCTAAAAGATTCCGAAATTTATGTCGGACACTGTGTGTTCTTCCTTCATATTTGTCCTGCTCGTCTTAGCCGAATGGTTGATTATGCTCGGTTTTTTTTTTAAAACCCAATAGCTAGCGCTTTGATCTTTGACTATCAGTTGTGCTCGTCGTTACTGATAGTACTTTTTCAAATTTGACGCATTACATGAATAGGGCAACGGAACTCCATTCAAGTCTTCCAAATGATATGCCCTGTTTAACAAACGTTTTGTTACTATGAATGGACCTTCCCATGCTCGGCCGAACACACCACTTGGTACCCCCGTTGCTCATCTTAGAACCATCTCGCCTACGTTGAACCTGCGTGTTCGGACTTTGGAGTTGTAGAACTTTTCTGATCTTTTTTTATACACAGCGTTCCTGAAATCGGCCTACATCCTTCTTTCTTCCAACAGATCTGCACTTAGGGCAAGCGCCTGGTCGTTGATGTGCTCTCCAAAACTCATTGTCCGATGGCTTGGAATCTTTACTTCTGCCGGTATAACAGCTTCTGTACCAAATGCCAGGGCAAATGGGGTTTCCGCAGTTGATGTTCTAAAAAGTAGTACGATATGCCCATAATATTTCTGGTAACTCTTCAGGCCATCCTCCCCCCTTGGAATTATCAAGCTTAGCCTTGAGGGTATGCTTGATAATTTTATTGACAGCTTCAACTTGTCCGTTTGACTGGGGGTAATACTGAGTAGTGTAATGCTTTTTTATGCCCCAACGAGCACAATTCTGTCGGAATTCACTTCCATCGAACTGTTTGCCATTATATGTTACCAATGACTGGGGAAGCCCAAAACGACAAATGATATTTTTCCAAACAAAATTCCAGATTCTTTGTTCGGTGGCTTTAACAATGGCTTCAGCTTCCGCCCATTTAGTGTAGTAATCAACGACAACCACGACATATTTTACTCCCGATGTGTCAGTAGGAAACGGGCCAATCAAATCGATTCCCCATTTAGCAAATGGCCACGGGCTATAAACAGACACTAGTTCGTCGGGTGGGCTATGGATAAGTGGGGCGTGTACCTGACACTTATGACATGCGCGGGCATACGCGAGCGAATCTTTCTTGAGAGTCGGCCAATAGTAACCTTGTCTGACAATTTTATATGCCAGGACAAGTCCACCTGTATGGTTTCCACATACCCCATCATGAATTTGTTCTAGAATCACATGACCCTCTTCAGGAGTAATACATTTCAATAATGGAAGAGAGAAACTTCTTTTGTATAAATGCCCGTCTAGGATAGTGTATCGAGCAGCTTGTAATCTGAGGCGAGTAGCTTGTGCTTTATTTTTGGGGAGAAATACTTTTTGTAAGTAGCTTAAAATTGGAGTCATCCAGGTTTCTTGTTCGCCTGTCACATGGGCGACCACAACTCTGGGAATTGATGGCGAACAAGTTGTGACGACCACAATATCCATCGTGTTCGTCACTCCTTCTGCTGTTGCCAATCGTGCCAACGCATCAGCAAACGAATTATCCAATCGTGGTAATTGTTCTATGTAAACTTGTTCAAATTGTTCAAGCAACTCCTTTGTTAGTTGCTAATATTGTGCCATCTGTTCGCCTCATTCTTCGTACTCGCCTAATACTTAGTATACGATTATTTGGGAATCACTATAAATCATCAGCCTCTGAATTCCCATTGTCATAGCCATGTGTAATCCAAAGAATCAAAGCTTCAGACTCGGCTTCATTATTTATGGTTGGGAAATCAAAAGCGGATGGTCATCGTGAAAGTTTGTCGAGTTGAAATTTGATGAGAACCACGCCTCGCTCGGCTCTTGAATTTGTTGATGAAGCATCTACATACATGTGCCATGGTTGGTCGACGCCTCTTTCGGTATTTCTTGATATGTCAATTCAACCATGAAATCGGCCATATCCCGGCCCTTCATTCTTTGTTAGGTAGGCGAACGTAATGCCAAATTGGCCTAACTCCACCGCCCACTTGAGTAACCTGCCCACAGTGTCTGGTCGGTGGACAACTTGTCATAATGGGAATGTGGTTAACACCTCGATTGAGTGATCAAAAAAGTATGGTCGCAGTTTTTGGACACTCATAACGAGAGCATACTGTGAAGTTTTTCGATGGAGAGGGTACCGAGCTCGGCTTCTTTGAGTGCGACTTACATAATAAATAAAGCAAATGTGTTGCCCCCTCTGCCTTTAGAGCACAACGCTAATTGCATGCTCGGCGATGTAAGATACAAATAAAGTTGTTCGCCTGGAACAGGCTTAGATAATGTTTGAGTATCCGCAAGGTATTGCTTTAATGACTCAAATGCATTTTGGCAATGCTCTGTCCACTGGAATCTCCCTTTCTTTAATGCTCAAAGAAAGGTTTGCATTTGTATCCAGCTCGTGATATAAACCGCTTGTAAAACAAACGTCCGATTAATTTTTGAACTTCTTTCACACTTCGGGGGCCGCGTATGTCGAAAGCATAGCTTGAATTTTTATGGGTTCGCCTCAATCCCCCGTTGACCGACCATATGTCCTAGGAATTTTCCTGAATGAACCCCAAAACTGCATTTCTTCGGATTTAACTTCATGTTATACTCCCTGAGAATATCAAACGTCTGTGCCAGGTGGGTAATATGGTCTTCCTTATGCTCGCTTTTTACCACAATGTCATCAATGTACACCTCAACTGTTCGGCCTATATGTTCGTCGAACATCTTGTTCACCAAACGTTGATACGTTGCTCCAGCATTTTTAATCCGAATGGCATGCGTTGCCAACAATACATATTCTTTTCGCTACAGAAAGCCGTATTCTTTTGATAGTCTGGATGCATGGGTATTTGGTGATACCCAGCAAATGCATCCATGAAGGTCATGAGCTCATGTCCTGCTGCGTTATCAACCAAATAATCGATATGTGGCATCGGGAAATTGTGTTTTTAGGGCATGCTTTGTTTAAGTCGGTGAAATCTATGCATAACCTCCAAGTTCCAGATTAGATTTCTTGGACGAAACGCCACAGGTTAGCAAGCCATCTTGGGTACTTTACTTCTCGAATCAATTTATTATCGAGCAATTTCTTAATTTCACTATCCATAGCTGCATACTTCTCCGGACTGAATTTTCTCCGCTTCTGGATTATTGGAATTTGTGTTGGGTCAAGGTTAAGAGAGTGACATGCATGTTTAGGATCAATGCCGACCATGTCCTCATGTGACCAAGCGAACACATCCAAATTTGCTCGAAGATACGCGATCATTTCTGTTCGGAATGGTTCCGGTAATTCTGAACCAATAAACACTTCTAATTCCGGTCTGATCTGGTCGATATTGACAGACTCCAATTGTTCAATAGGCGTTGCTCGCCTCTTTTTTTGCTTCCATCGAGGATCTTCGATCGACCCCTGGTGCTCGTCATCTACCTCCATAGGATCAAAACCTATACGAGGTTCTATGTCCAGTAGCTCGTTTAGTGGATCAATGTTCATTAGATCTGGAGCATGAGTTATCATTCCGGGTTCTGTGTTCGCCTGTGGAGATGTCCTCGTCAGAGGAGGTATAAGCGTCCTCGGTAACATATTCGCCTGTTGGCTTGATTCTCCGGTCTCCCATGTCAGCAAACAATATCGAGCTTTTTTCTGGTCACCTTTTACGCTACCCGTCCCTTCTTGGGTTGGAAACTTAACACAATTGTAATAAGTCGAATAGGCAGCTTTGAATTCCTGAATAAACGGGTGACCTAAAAACCCGTTATAAGTAGATGGAGCATCGACGATTACAAAGTCTAGCATTCTAGTTCATCGGATCTCCAGATTTAAAGTTGACTCTAGCTCGACTCCTAACCTGATCAGACCATAGGGTCGGGTTATAGATTCTCCGAAACCCATGATGGTGTGATCACATGGTTCTATATACGTACTTAGATCCCCAACTTGTTTCTCCATTTGGTGCAGAGTGTTAACGAACAGAATGTTCGCATATGCTCCGGTATCGACCAGGAGGCGATGCACCTTCAAACCGAGAAGACGAGCACTGATGGTTAGAGAGTCATTGTGGGGGTGATTGTGTCGTCGAGATCATCTTCCGAGAACATGATTTGGTGAGAGGGTGGCGTGCTAGCTGATGTGCTCTCCACGTTCACCTGATGTATGCTTTGCATGGCACGCATTTCCATCTTCTTCCGCCTGTTTGATAACGTCGGTGCCTAATAGCATCCACCCACTGGACCATAATTATGACAAATCATGTTGATTTATTGACTCTCTCGACCTCTGCTCATGGTAGGAGCCCCTCTCTTGGGTAATTCCATCTTCTTGCGGGATTCCTCGGGATCACTATCAGATGCTTCTTCTGCCTTACGCTTACCCCTACGATCACCTGATTTTTCAGTTCGGGAGTCTCTGTTCGCCGGCTTTTTGAGGAACTGTGTAAGACGATTCTCTTCATATAACTTCCAAAGTTGACGAAGTAAATTACGACATTCATCGGTATTATGTCCGATGTACCCATGATAATTACAAAACTTGGAAGCATTAAGCCAATTTTTATCTCTTACGATTCTTCATGGCTTATCCAACATGTCCCGATCCTTATTTTGATTAAATATCGTCTCTGCTGAAATGCCTAGAAGACTTCGTAGTGCATGTGCTTCTGCTCCTTCTTCAAAAGGTTTAAAAGATCCTGGGGGTTTATACCCCCCCATTCATTACTCTTTTACCAACGACTCTTTTTGTTGCTACTTCTTGGCCTAACCGTGATTGGGCGAGCAGATCCTACATAGCTATAATCTTGGCTGCTCGCTCTCGGAATTCGGCATATGTGTTCGGCCAATCCTGATGCATGGCTTTCCACATATCCGTATTTAGGGTCAAGCCTCCCACCACCATGAGGATTTTTGCATCCTCTTCAACTGTGGCTCCATCGTACAAACATTTGTCAAATCTTTCAATATATGATTGATCTGATTCACCCTTTAGCTGGGAGAAATGTGCCAACCTCTTTTTTGGTGCTGGGCGAGCACACATGGATCAGAAATGGGACAGGAATTTTTGTCGTAACTGGGCGAAAGACGTGATGGACGCGGCGGGCAGAGTAGAAAACCATCTGTGGGCGCGGTCGCCCAACGTCATGGGGAATGATCGGCACTGCGTTGCATCGGTGGCGCCCATGGCGATCATAAAATCTGAATATTTGCTGAGGTGAACATGTGGGTCAGACTCAGCATCGAACATAGGGATTGGTGGTCGGTTCTTTGCCACTTTTTCTTGTACTTCAGCTGCCATGATCGCCGGTGTTAGTGGTGAGCACGGCATTGTGCTCGGCCGCTGGAGTCCTCTCGTTGCGGCCAGGTCGGCCTGTAAACCCTCGATTGCTTTCTACATTTCTGCAAATTTTGTGGAACTGACAGACTTGGATCGGGGTTGTGTCCCATCATGAGGACCCAGGGGGTCAGACTCATGATGGGGCAGTCCCCCTTTCCATGCTCGTCCTTGACTACCCAATTGATGATGGATAGAAAATTTAGTTCCAGCGTCTTTCGGGACGCGGGCGATCATAAGGAGCTGAAGGAGCCGGCATGTTCGTCGGCAGCTCCCTCCCGGGATCCTGACGCCTATGACCACCGATTCGGTCTTTAATAGAGAGCCTCAAATGTCCAAACACTGATTGTCTGGACTCTTGAGGTTGCTCGTCATCCGACATATCAACAGCCTTTTTGTTGGCCCGCTTCCGCGCAACTTTCATCTTAACCTGCTCGCTATCAGGTGTATGCGAGCGTCGATCATCATCATCTTGAACTTTCAACTTGGCCAACTCCTTTTCGGCCCTCTCTTTTTGTGCTCGCAACAAGAAAGTGATGGCCTTTGTTGTGGCCGTCGGATCGTTGGCGATATCTTCAAGATTGATGGTTTCCACGGTCTGATTTTTGTGAGGCTGATGCTGAGCCTCTTTCTGAGCGTGAGGTTGGCTCTGTCCCGACCTCTCCATCTGAGTATTCCTAGATTGAGGCATCATATTTCTTTTTTCTGCCTCGGTTTTTTAGGATTGGGTAGGGGCTGGTTTTTTCTACCCTCCTTCTAGCGCCAATTGTTGCAAGTCGTTTTTTAATGAGAATACTATGTGGCTAATTTTGAAACAACTCACAAACAAAATAAGTATGTGTACAATATTACAGTAAATAACAAGAAATTGTTGACCCAGTTCATCAATAAATGACTGCTCTGGGGGCATTCCAAGCCAGGGATGTTATATTGCGAGGTTCAATTATACAGTACACAATACTTTTCGTGGAGAAAACTTCCTTCTATGAAAGATGGTGATTTGGAGAATATGTGTGAGTACTTGGGAATTTTTCTGGACCCTCTTACTACTCTTTTTTATTCTACTTATAGTACTTTGGTAAGCATGAGCTGGTTTGGCAAGCATGCGCTGGAGACTTCGTGTCTTGCAAGAACTCATGTGATGCTGCCACGTTTTCAACTTCGTCTTCCTGGTTGACCTTTGGATTTACTTGCTTATAAGGCATTCTTTTTATCGTCTAGATGGTTCAGTTAGTGACTTGGCTTTTATGTCATATGCCCTTTGTATCAACTTTTGCACGACCGATTGCTCTGCTCGCCCCTTTGACCATATTGATTTTATACCGGAACACTGTCCTTAACGAGCATACAAGGATGACTATAATGCTTGCCAGATTTGGCGAGCATACTTGTTTGGTCGGCAAGGCGAGCATACTTGTATGGTTGACAAAGCGAGCACACTTGTATGGTCGGCAAGGCGAGCATACTTGTATGGTTGACAAAGCGAGCACACTTGTATGGTTGATAATTATTATCTAGACGAACACCTCTCCATCGGACATGGTTATTTTAATAATTTATTGATACACGTGTCCCTCCGACGTGTACAAATAAATTGAGGTAAAAACATCGATCACAACATGCCTACAGATAAAATGTATGTCGTTCTTAATAGCTAGCTAGGATGTCTTGATGTTTGAAAAGCTGTGCTTTTAGCATCTCAGTTATCCATAGCAAGCTCCTCCCCTGATCATATTTTCAATCTTCCATCCTGTTGCTTCCTTTGCTATATAATTTATGATCTTGGTCTTTGGAACCCTTACCACATTTTTCTAGCTTAAATAATTGTCTATTGTACTCTTATATGTTGTATGATGTTTTTGCTATACTATCTGCACCATGGCATACACAAGCATGTTCAATTGTTGATAATTATATAATGGTTTATACTTGCCTCTTAATTTTTGCTCCACTTCAGCTGTCCATCAACGGAACCTAAAGAGAGTTGTATTGAAGTCAAATAAGATGGTATTGCAGTACAGATTGGTGATGTTATTGGCAAACTGCAAGAATAGGAAATCAATGGTAAGTTTGCTAAATCCTTAAACAAATTAGTATGTTCCATACAAAATTGTGGGATTATGATAAACTAAAAAATGGTGTGTAAAACTTAGAGAAAAGGTAATGAAACACAAAGAGTTTTGAATGAACTTGTCGTATCGTGATTATTCTTCCTGTTGCAATGATCCTATGTACACTTTGTTGGTTTCCTCTTTGTTTTCTGTTGTTCCAGCTGCATTCCACCAACTAACATGTAAAGTAGAGATGATTCTGTGATTTTATAATGAGTTTTATATCAAACAAAAAAACAATTTATATAGAATAGATGGTAGATTCATACCGATTATATTTTTGTTATTGAACAAATTAAAGACTGAGTGTGTACTTGTGTTTGCAGGTGCACTTGAAGATTGAAGTCATTCCAAGATTGGTATTCTGTTACAGAAAATATAAATCTTCAATGTTATGTATAAAAAGAGTAGCATGAAAATAGATGGAATCTTCACCTATATGGACGCCAGAAACACTGGGTTGTTGATGGAAGGGAGACTGTATATATTCTCGGTTAGCAATGCTTCAAATTCAAATTCTGCCGTGAAGCTCATTGGGGTATGAGCAACATCAATCATGAATTTGAAAGCATGCTATTTGAAATCTGAAATTAATTTGTTCAAATTTCAAATTTAACAAATATGTCTTGGAAAAGATGAATTGGAATGATGACAGATTTTTCTGATTGTAAAAGAGTTTTCATGGCAATCTAAGCTTGAATGGGAAAATATATTATATGTGAGATAGAAAATTTGAAAAAACTGGGTTCACAGTTCACGCGAAAATCAGCGTGTGAAATGTACAACATCTCCATGTGGCGAGTACTATTCACTCGATACAGTAACTACTTTATATTTGGACTGTAACTCCTGTTTTTATATATTAATAGATTATTACGTACTCATCAATCTGGCGCTTGTTAGACAAAAACTTATGTGAATCTGAGTTACCATGAACCCAATTGTTTAGTATATTCGCAAGAATTGTCACTGTTTAAAAAATATTTTATATTTTTATATTCAAATGAGTGTATGCTTCATAATATATTTTAAAAACATACAATATATTGCACTGAAATGTGAAATTATATTTTACGAACACAGATTGCACATTTCAGCATAACAAGTCACAAATTTCAGTAAAATAAATTGTAAATTTTTTAAATACACTATTGCGTGCTTGGTGCACAAAAGACCCACTTATTAAGAAAAGAAATACAAGCATAGCCGACATCTTTTTTAGATGGAGAAAACAATAATAATCAGGAAATGTAAAGGAGGAAAATAATAACATAGTTGCAAACATAAAAAAGAACGTCACATAATAAAAGAAATTAACAAAAATAGAATAGGAGAAGAATTAAATGGACAGCAGTGTCGTGTTACGTGTATTGCATGGAATCCGCTCCCGTTTGTTACATCAGGTCCACCACATTTCGTAGTCCACGAACACTCCAACAACTCATCAATTTCGTTTCACACCCTTATTATATGTCTTTCCGATTCGATTCCCCTGTTTTACTTTTTATATTTCACTATATTTCACCCGAGCGATGCTCGACGTTTCTCATTTACTATATTATGTACAAATTATGAATTTAAAGATATCCAACCTAATTTTAGAAGTATGACCCAAATATCATGTGAATATTCGTCTCAAGTATGAGATAATTTCACACAAATTTGTCTTTTAATATAATAATCCTATACATAATTTTTTATTTATTTATGTACATTAATATTAGATTGTCAATTCATTAAATATAAGATGAGGTTTAGTGTGTTAAAACTTTAATTATTTTGAAAAATTATATGTAATATTTGCCGACATCAATAGCATTGTTAGCTTGTAATAAGACATTATATATATATATATGTGTGTGTGTGTGTGTGTGTGTGTGTGTGAATTAAATAAATTGAATATTTGAAGAAGAATAGAAATGTGAAGCTTAATAGGCGAGAATAAGTTTTGCTGGACTTTGTTGTTTTTATATATGTATATATTAGTGTCATTAATTCATATTATAAAGTACAAAATGGAACATCAATTATAAAACAGGTGAACTCATTTCATGTCTTTCAATCTAAGGTATAGGGTAAATTGCAGAATTGATTCCATAGAAATTATTTGAAAATATTTTTGATATTATGTTTTTCGAAAATGTTTTTTTTTAGGTAATTTTGATCCCAATCATTAACTATATATTATGTATATATATATACATAAATAAAGCACTAGATATAAGTCCGTGCGATGCACGAACCTGTTTTGATCCATTTTATATGACAATCGTGTTTAATTTTTTTTTATTCAATCTGTTATCAAATGTTGTTTTAAAAAATTAAAAAAGATGTGAATGATAGATGCTCATATATACAATCGTGTTTTCATTCTTATTTTTTATCCTTGTTTTATATTTCTTATAATTTGATATGGTTATTTAGTATATTATTTTATTTTAATTAAAAGGAGTCTTGAAGAAAAAAGAGTTCGTTTATTTATGTGTATATATATATATATATATATATATATATATATATATATATATATTGTGAATGCGCGTTTGTGAAATATCAATTTCTCTAATCTGTTTTCCAATGTTAGTTAAAATAATTTAAAAAATATGAATGAAAGATGCTCATGTATATTTTTTAAATGGGAAATCTGAGTTTTATTAACGGTAAAGAAGTAGTAGGCCAATAATGATTGATGTCGAACTGAATGAGAAGAGATTGTGAAGCAAAGAACATATAATGTCCAGTTGTCGAATCTCAACAGTGAGCGTATCAGGGGGCATATTTTGATTTATTTCCCCTGAAATTTGAGAAACAAAAGAAAAGTAAGTTTTGTTGCTAAGAACAATTTCCGAATTTAATCAATTTGATATGACATTTTGGAGAAAACATGATTTTTTTCATATATATGCGTAAATATATTAACTTTGTTACCTATTTTATCCTTCTTGCGTTCTTTGTTTTGTCCATCAGTATCTCGTCTGATCTTGGTTGCTTTTGGTTGTTGTCCCTTGTGAGGCATTGTTTTCCGGTGCCTTATTGTTTTTTAAAATATAAGTATATGCATTAGTTTCTTGTTTTGTATTTAAAAAAAAGGAAAAATAAAAGAAAAGAATATTGTGATATAGTTTTGTAATTGTATATGTTTGTACATGTTTTCTGGTGTAGAGGTTGTTGGTAAATTGTTGAATACCTCTTTGTACACAATGTTTACTACTTCATCATTTTGATCAGTTGAATCTTCGATGTTGAGTATCTTCAGTCCTTTTGCCGAGGTGACCCTTGTTAGAGCCACGTACAGTTGGCCATGACTGAAAACTGGTTTTGGGAGATAAAGTCCCACTTTTTTTAAGCTTTGACCTTGACTTTTGTTTATTGTCATCGCGTAACAGGCTCGGACTGGGAACTGTCGTCTTTGAAGTTTGAACGGCCATTTTGTGTCGGTCGGAGTTAGTATAATTCTTGGAATCAAAACTTTGTCTCCAACATGTGTCCCGGTTAGAATTTTGGCCTCAATGACTCATTCTCCTAATCGTTCGACCCACAACCGTGTGCCGTTGCAAAGGCCCTTTCTTTGGTTGTTGTTTCTCAACAACATGATCGGAACATCTTTTTTCAGTTCTAATTTGCTGTCTGGAAATCCTGGGAATTTTAGGTTGTTTAAGAACTCCATCGGATATAAAGCTTCGTTGTATTCCGGCCCTTCCCCTTCTTTTTCTATACTGTCAGAACTGAAATACTCTTTTGCTCTTCCGGGTACCTGTGACAGCATGTAAGAATTCACTTCATCCACAGTATCGTTTGTAGGTGCAAGGATTGCTCTTTCAGTCAGATATTGTTTGTTTCGCGTTGAGGTCTCCAATTCCGGGTATATTTGTCTCGCGATCTGCTCGACTGGCCTTCCTTCATTTTTTAGCATTAGTTTCTTGTCTGTAACTATCTTTTCCAGTTCTCCGGCTCTGTTATCTTCACCACATTTTTTTTGGCCTTCCCATCTCCTACTTGTAAAACCCATTTGGCAAACACCTGCTGTGTCGGGTCCAGACGCATGTTTTATGTGAGGACATGCACTGTGCATGAATCCCACAGGGCAGACCGATTTATCGATGCTAATACCGTGTCCTGTAAGCTTCCTCTTGTTATTACTGGGAGAATCTGTCTGAAATCTCCTCCAAGTAACACGGTTTTGCCCCTGAACGGTTTCGATTCTGCATTATCATCGTATGGGGATAACAAATCTCTCATTGTCACGTCCAGTGCCTCAAACGTGTGTCGATGTGTCATTGGAGCTTCATCTCATATTAGTAAGTCTGCACGTATCAGTAATTTAGCTAGCATCGTCCCTCATTTTATTCCACATGTTGAATTTTCTGTGATCTCCAACGGTATTTTGAACCTTGAGTGTGATGTTCGGCCTCCTGGCAAAAGAAATGCTGCTATTCCTGATGAGGCGACTGGGATGGCTACTTTCTTTTGAGCTCGTGATTATAGTTTTTTAGAGGTATGTTTTTCCAGTTCCACCCGGGCCGTAAAGAAAGAACAATTTCCCTTTTCCGTTGTCCACCGAATCCATTACTGCATTGTTCTTCATTCAACATGTGAACCAGTCCGTCGTGTTCCGGTTGTTGTTCGTTGCTATCGAAGCTTATTTCTTCTCGTAACAGTGAGTTCGATATCTCTTTAAGGACATTCTTGTTCGGTGTCGGCATGTCCTCAAAGTCTTCAAGTGACTTGTCGTTCTCCATCAGTAGCTTTTGAATTTCCATTAGTGTGTATTGTTGTAGGTTTTCTTCTATGAACTCCATCTCTATGAATCCAAAAGTGTTCCTTTGTTTGTAAGTTATGTCTTCTGCCATAGATTCCCAACAGTGGTTCCATAATTTGAGTGGGCTCCCGACCTCACAGTAGAGCAAAAGCGTTACAAAGAGGTTCCTTAATTGGTTGGGTGTTGCCCATTTGGCGGCCTCATCCATCACCTATTTCCATTCCGAGTCCCTGTCTAGTAATCCTTTTACGTGACAAGCAGCCTTGAAAGTTTGGTGCTTCACGTTTCCTACGGTGAGGAAAAAATCATGGCTTGTTGCTCCTTTTGTTAGCAAGACTAACCTTCTCAAGTAGTATAGCTCGCCTGCAGCAGGGTGGATGTTGATAAGTCTTCCAAGACTGTAGCTACTATTGCTCCGTTTTTTCCACTCTTTCTTCTTTGTGTCCCATATAAACTTTGTTGGGAACTCTATATAAGTTAGCTCTCTGGCTTTGGCATTGACTCTGTTTGTTTGCATCCACTCGGTGAACATTGTTCTTTCCACACCTTCTCGTGCCACAATGTTCTGATGGTTTTCTGTTTCATTGTAGGTGATGCTTTGTTGGTTTGGAAGGTGTATACTTAGCCTTTGTACTGCAGGTTTCCGGTAGTGGATGTCAAACGCGAAGGTTCTCCACACGGCTTCGCATGCCGATAAGTAACGGCATTCCAGATATTTCTAAATCTCATCTCTTGTCTCTTGCCGTCGGTCCCCTCCTGCACTTGTTCCTTCTCCTCCTTCTGTTTGCCCGATTATCATTGTGGCTTTATCAACCCCTTTCGTGATGTATTTGAAAAGGTATTTGATTGCCCTTGATTGGTTGCACCATTCCACATTTATATGAGATCTGAACTTTTTGAGCAGGGCAATGTTGTGTGGTACCATGAAGCTGTTGTCGAGCCTTATATCTTTTTTATTATATATTTTATCTCGTCCATTCTTCTTCGGTACCTCACTTTCCCGTTCTCATCGATCGTTGTGTTTTCGTTGAATGCCTTTGGGAACTTTTTGGTGCACATGCCTTTGTCCATGCACGGCGACTTTGGTCGGTCCGTTCCGCAGGGCCCGTGCATCATGAATTGTTCAACTAATGCATATGCTTCTGGATCGGTATTCTTTTGTGGTATCTCCGCTGAAATGATTGTACCAATCTCATCGGTCGTTGGATTTTTGTATTTCTCTTCCAACCATAGCAGTATGTGCGCATGGGGCAATCCACGTTTCTGGAACTCAATAATATATATAACTGCATTAAGCAGTTGATTTTTTTATTAAAAAAATACCTGTATAATGTGTATTTCTTAGTTAGTTTTTTTTTTATAATTAAATGTTGTTATTAGTTTGCATGTGTGTTTGTTTTGTACCTCCTTCTGTTTTGCTGAAAAACTCTCCATCTTGAATGTCGATAAGCAATTCCTCTAGCTTTATTTTGAAAACTCCGCACACGATGTTGGGACTATTGTTTGGATTGTTGTTTCCATACTGTTGCGGATGCTCGATTATTTCGTCCCAATTAGGATTAGTTGTAATTGTTATGAACAACGATCGGTTTCCTTTCCATCTGCAAACAACCATTGCGTCGTGGAAATTTTCTACCATGTATCTCGGGCCTCCTTTGTATGAAGGAGGTAGAATTTTCTTAGTTCCCAGCAGCTTTGCATCAGTGTCTCCCCTTGCAACGGCGTCGCATACATTGTTGTAGAGATCAGCTCTTATATGTGTTTGATTGTTCCGTATCCACTGAAATCTGTGTTGTTCGATTGCAGTGTATATATAGACTACATATTGATGTAGCAGACGACCAGACCTTATGATTGTTGTTGCCTCTGTCAATATCGTATTCATTTCATATGCATAGTACTCTCGCATGGTGACAAATGTTTGCTTATTTGATGTGTTGCTCTGTCGATTAGGGATTTGGTCGTGGAAACCAGCCTCACCGTAAGGGAATAGTAGGGGGTACATCAACGCCATGAACTTAGGGTGCATCACACTGATCCGTTGTGGTTGTTCTGTTTTGTCTTGCACAATGATATCTCTCTCTCCTGGGTTTTTGCATGCAATTAGCCCTGCAAGTTCGTCAGATGTTGGGAGATCATACTGCCGCCCTCTGGGTTTCTGGCCGATCAATGTGATTGAAAGTTCTTTGGTGTCCCCCGCTTCATACTTGTCTCTTACTTTTCGGAATTGTCCAGCCAACTCGTTATTCTCGTCCATCATCTCATTTAGCCCTTTGACAATATTTTCATCCTGTAGGTCCCGAACGGGTTTTGTGAGGGCAGAAGTCTAGAGGGGAGGGGTGAATGGACTTCTGAAAACTTTTCGTGCAGATCAGGTGTGATTGCAGTTTGCCTGATCAGAGTGCTAGTGAGTCAGTTTGGACTGATGTTCAATCTTACTGCGTGCCTGAGGGCAGATCAGTTTGATATCTGTCAGTTTAACTGATAGTGCGGAAGCTTGTAAATACCCTTGTGAAAAACCAGTTTTATCATATCAGATTCTCAAGTTAGTTTTCAACCGGCTGACTAAGGTGTCTACCTGATCAGATCAGTTGCTTGGTGCAGACTGGTGTTGACTTAGAATATGTATGCAATTTTAATCTCAGTTGTGTGAATAGTGTAAATTCACACAAGATTTTATAGTGGTTCAGACGAAACCCGTCTTACGTCCCACTCTTCCCTTAACACAGGGGCACCAACTTAACCAACTTAACCAACTGGACTTAGTTTAATGTGTTAGTCCAACACCCAACAGATGTTTATCGAGTTCACACTCAACCGATCAGAAATCAGAAACTAGAATCCCTAGTCTGAAATCTTGCGGTAACAAACTTAACCTAACTTTGAGTTTGGGTAAAGGTTTGTTGTGGTTCCAACTGGAAATCTATCCTAGTGTTTATGTAGCCAAATGCTAGAGGATAGGATTTGTTGCTAAGAACTATGGGATGAACACTTAAGAATGATCTTCAAATTCGGTGTTCTTCGAGCGAAAATTCTGCTATAGTTTTTTGCTTCTGTTTTAGTCTGCTTGATCCGGTATGTTCTCAGTGTTTCGGTGTTCTTCAACTTTGAAGAGCAATCCCATTTTATAGACCTCGAAATCAAAGAGCCGTTGGAGAGCAATTTGAATTTCGGGCTATATTAGGTAGGTTGTAGGATATGATTGTGACGTGCTCTGAATATCGGCGTGGCCGTAGGCATGATTAGCGCCGTTTATGTCCACAGCGTCGAATTCCATATTGTCAGCTCTTTTTGTACACGTGTCACTTTCTCCTTGGCTTCGCGAGACGGCACTTCAGTATTTGTCCGTTAGACGATTGATATTCCTTTTGTAGAATATTAAATCTTATGTCGGTGTACCATTTTGGTTGACTCACAGTGCGGTGACTTGATCGATAATCGATCGGTCTACCTTGTAGAGTCTTCTGATGCAAATTGTCTTAGCACAATTTGCGATTTCGGCGATATAGGTCTTCGTGTCTTCGGTAGTCTTCGATCTTGGTGACTCGAAGCCTCGGTGTCTTGAATCATCTTGAGTCTTGAGTTTATTCTTTTTGAGTCTTCGAGTTTATCTCGAGTCTTCAGGTTTATCCGAGTCTTCAGTTTAACTGAAGTCTTGAGTTTATCCGAAAGTCTTCGTGTTCATCCGAGTTTCAGTGTCTTCTCGCCTTCACCGATCTTCCGACTTCTTGTCTTCGATTTGTTCTTAGCCTTCTGATCATCTGACCTTATCTGGTCATCTGATATTTCGACCTGACCTATACATATTGAGTTCCCCCTCAATATGTGACCTATCTTTTACATCAACTATCTATACATTTCAATTGGTCATCTTAATCTGATTCTAAGTCATCTCGTCACTAAATGTGTCCGACCGGTCCTATTAAAACTTTGTTTTGGAACTTCCATCAAAACTTAAATACAAATTTCCCAATAATTTCCCCTTTTGATGGAACCAAAACACTTAATCGTAAAAAACAGATACCACGAATAGAAATCTGCAGATAATGTAAAGCGAAGACATACTTGGAAGACAATGAGATGTTGTCTTAGAATCGAGAGAGATGGAATATTTCATTCAGATAGGTGTGTGCGTTATAGAATACATGAAAACGTACCCTATCATCGGATTCCAAGTTGTCTTCCTCAGGTGTACTTGAACATTTGAAGTTCTTTGGGGATGCCAAACATCTTGTACATCCTTTGCATCAGCTTGTCCAGATCTTCTCTTCTATGGATCCCTCATTTGTCAGCAAATCCATAGTAGGTATTCTTGAATTTGACAGCATCTAGCTTGTTGACTGGACGCAAAGGTGGAAGGAGTTGTTCAAAGGGAGGAGCTTCAGGTATCAGTGACATGATTTTCCCTTCCTTCATCACCGTCTGGTAGAAGTCTGGATACATCGTTTCTAACCAGTTCTGAAATTCATCATCATTTTCTGTTTGATCTTGATGAATCGGAATCTTCTCCAGGATGTACACATCACACAACCATTCTCCTCTGATCTGATCCCATTCAGAAGCAGATCTTCTTAGCATAGAGGATGTCTTTAACAGGTGCCGGAAGGGCATTCTTCTCCCAAGCAATCTCCTCTGCTGCAGCCTCGTTCTTCCTCTTCCTTCGGATGTATGCGATGTTTAGTACCTTAGCCTCTGCTAACTTCTGTTTCTTGATGGCAGCCTCTCTTATTCTCTGTCTGGTTTGCTCTTGAATTTTTTCAGGAGACATCTGGCTTTTGGTAGAGAATAATTGGCCTTGAATCTGATCTTCCGCAGTAGCTTTCACCATCTTGCCTTTGCCTTTCTTTCTCCTCAGAGTTTACTCAGGATCATCTCGTTCGTCTTCTTCATCTAATTTCTTAGCGAGTTCAAGGCTCTTGGCCTGATCATCGATTTCACTCTTTTTCTCGCATTTAAGCGAAGAAAAGTCTTCAATCTTGTCGACTCGCAATGACTTACGAAAGAGCATTCTTTCCTTTCGATGATCTCTTTTCTTTGTGTTGCTCCACGCTTTCTTTCACTTCAAAGAACGAGATCGATGAGATGGAGTGGTCGGCAAGTCGATATCTGATGGTTTTACGGAAAAGATGCGATAGATACCAATTGTGTCTATTTTTCTACCAACTGCGTCTATTTTTCTTTCTTCTCTTGTCCTTCCCCCTTTTTGGTTTTCATCAAAGAGGTTGGACACTTCCTAGCAGTCGAGCAATGAATTGTCGTGAGATCTCCTCTCTCGAGTTCCTCAACAACAAGAGGTGATGATCGGAAAGTGGAAGAAGGTCTGCGAGTTAAAAAAGCGTCGAGAGCAAATTCGATGTCCATTCTTGCTAGTTACAGAGAAGGTTACAAAGTGTTTCCAACCCATATTCATGTGGTTGTCAGTTTTCTCCAAGGATGCCCAGACATTTTCCAATAGCACCTGTGTCTCATTGAGCATATCTGTCTGAACTTTGAGTTTATCAGACTGGAGATTGAGCTTCTCGGCAAGAGGATTTACTAGTTGCTTAGAAAGGATGACATTCTGCATCCCAACTGTGTGACTTCTTTCTCTGTCAACCAGTTTGGCTTGCTCTTCTTCAAACCGCTTCATCAGATCTGCTGTGATAGCTGTGAATTTGTCTTCAATGGCAATCTTGACCCCATCCTGAATCTTCTCAGTATAAAGATCTAGGGTATCGGAGCTCTGCATAGCAGTCTGGTCAGATGTTGAAGCCTTGCCAAGTCGGGTCTCATCTGCAACACCCATTCTTGGTTCATCGGCAGCTCCCCCATGATCTGTAGGAGGTTGAACAGTTTCCTCCCTGTTATCAACAATTTCGAACCTTTCATGAATCAACCATCTGATATCATCGCCGATGCCAATTAACAAATTCTATCCCAAAGATTGTTCAAGCACTTCATCTACAAGTCTACAAAGAAATCAGATCCCAGAGTTGTCATGAGGATCAAAAAATCTTCGATGCTTTTTAGTCTGATATCCCTCCAGAACACAATTTCTTCTATCTGATGCTGGATGCCAGGATGTTGATTCAATTCAGGGCACAAGTCCAGCAGATACTCCTTGATTTGTTGCTTCATTATCCTTATAATCGGGCTTTCTGAAACAGGTGAAGCAAGCACGGTTCTGGTATTGAAGGGATTATGAGAGATGGAGCACTTGTTTGGAGATTGGGAGTGAGATGGGGAAATATGTGGTTCAGGTTCATTTTCAGCTTGTTGAGGTGGTTCAGTTTCCTGAACAGGTTCAATGATTGGGAGAGTGGGAGATCTGGTTGATCTGATTGGTGAGGGTGAGGGTGAGAATTTTTTGTGAGGAGAGGGTGATGGCGATTTGGAAGTGGGCGTATGCGATCTTGCTTTCTGGAAGATCTTGGTGAGAGGCAGAGAATCGGATGGTGATTCTTCCTCGAGTGCTCCACTTCCCCCCTCGACTTTCTCTCCTTCTTCTTCAATCATCTCGCTGTCCCTTACTTCTCGCAGCGGTGTGCTCGAATCGATCGCTATATCCTTTTTGATTCCACTGAATCGATCCTCGCTCGCGGAACTTGCCGAAAGCGTAACTTCGGGAGCGATCTTGAGAGGAGATAACTCTCTTCCGACGCGTTTCCGAAAGCATCCGGTTTCTTGGCGAGATCCTTCCTCTTCAACCTCTTCTCTACGGAATGGCCGTTCCCTGCACTTCAAGATGCACGATTGCCTTTTCCTTTCCCTTATTTTTTCTCCCTTGGGTTTTGGGCACATAAGGAGTAAGATCCTCATCGATTGTCCCGCAAGGGCTCATCCTTGCCCAATATGGCCTTGTGCTTTGCTTTGATATATCTTCGCTCCATTCTCATTCCATTCATAATTCTTTGGCGGCTTTGTCCGATTTAATGATTGAGATTTTGTGTATGAAAGAGCACTTGGAAGATAAGCACACTTCATTTCTCCGGTCGATTCGAACTTCCCTGAGTATTTCCGTAGTCGTGCCTTGACCATACCCAACCAATCCATGTCTGAAGCCTTCTTGATGATTGCAGCCATGACACTGATCTTATAGGAAGTGACAGCATCAAGATTGTAAGTTGAGCACATAATCACCTTCCGAGCGATGTCGAGGAGAAGGCGATATTTCCTCTTCGGTAGGAGGCTTTGACATTAAGTCGTATTCTCCTTTGTTTGCTGGTCTCAACAAATTCGGCTTCAAGAAATTCATTTTCTCCTACATCGATCGTGTAGGTCTCGATTGATGCTTCCTCGAAGTTAGACCAAAGATCCTCTGAGATCATCATTCGACACTCGTACCTCCAGTCCTCCAACGGAAGAAATCAGGTCAGCATCAATGTCTTCATCCCTCTGTAGATTGTATAAAAACTCCAGGGCTTCATGTGTGTGGACAATGTTATGATGTGTAGAGCAATATCGTTCAAGTCCGCACGCTCGCAAGCACTCCAGAATTTCCAGCGATTCAGGATCTGAGGTGATTGTGAATACTACATACTTCTCATCAATGATATCTTTCTTCATCGATGCAAAGTTGCTGAACTTTTTTCCTTGGCCCGGTCGTGGAACAAGATATGCTATTTCTGTATGGTATGCAAATTGATGTTAGTTTGAGTAAATTATTTCAATAAACTCAGTCAAATCAGCAATCTAAGCATCAATTAAGCAAGTAAGCGCATAGATCAAATATAAATTACAGAAACATAGCATCACGACTTGTAAACCTAGGTACCAGAGTGAATTGAAATCATGCAGTACTCAAAGAAAAAATTACCAGAAATTGTTTCGTAGGATTGAGAAATTGTGAAAGTAGAATCAATTGATTTTGAAATTAAATTTCTGAAGATTTTGAAAAATTTGATCTTTTAAGAGTTTGAGAAGACGAAGTAGTGGAAAGAAGTTTTCTGAGAAAGATTTGGATATATAGTATGCGAGGGAAAACCTTTTGCACAACTTTCCAAAGGTACTCAAGTATCCATGATTTGAAATCAGTGGCTGAGATTAGTCGGCCGAAAAAGTTTTGATCGCACGGTTGAGAAAAGTAGTCTTCTCTTATTTCGGACTCGAAAATTCACAATAAAACGCATTAAATACACATTCACATGTCCGCATTTAATGTTTTGCAGTGCATGCGTCACAAAGTTAAGAAAACAGAGTGAAAACTAATTTTATTTAAATAATGCATATAAGATGTTCAGAAAGGGATAAATAAGAAACGTATCTGACTGATTGATATTGTAATTAACCAGTTACCACTGTGATCTGATCTGGTACTTGTTGACCTTACTGATGGTAGCCTTAAGCATTTCCCAACAATATTCCACTCATCTGATCAGATTTCTGCTTGATCCACTTCGTTACTTATCTGATCCACTTATCTAATCCACTTATCCGATACACTTCATCCTTCAGTCTTCTTCTATTCAGGCCGCATTTCCGATGCACTTAAGTCATACTCCCGCCAAAGCATTTACTCCGGGGAGTCAAAAAGTCGCCTCGATTCCCAAATCAGCGCGATTTAACATTCCGTAATAATGACATAGATACACTGTGATTACTCACACCTTCAACTCATCCAACCATTAGCCGCGTGTTCCTTAAGCATTGTCGATGCAAATTTCTCTTAAGGTCTTCTGAGAAAATAAATTTGCATTTATACCCCTAATTTTCTTCTATAAATTGGCCTGGGGTGTTAGGCAAACAACACAACATAAACCATTCATCTTCTTTAGCATATACTCCATGCTTTCCGATGACTTCCTTATTTTCGGTGAAACTCCCGGCAAAAACCTTTAACCCTTTTCCAATGAATTCAGCTTCTCAAATCAACCCTGTGTGTCCCTTATTACTGCTTTCGTCGTCATTGAAGATTACACATACGAACAATGCAAATCTCCTTTACCACCAAGGCGGCGGATCTGCTATAGCAAATGAGAAGGCACTTCTCCTAACCGTATGCACCTTGTGTGCCTATCGAGATGACGGTATTAGCATCAACAAACTCAGTCTGAAACAAAACATTAGTTTGGTATATGGTCTGCATCAGTCAACAGCTGATCTTCGTATATCAAACTCAATATTTGCATGCGACACTAGTGGCCTTATGGTCCTTGTGACCAAACCAGTGGCACTGTGTCCCATTTAACAGCTGGAGAGCCCATTGATTTTAGGTCTAGGGGCTCCTGGCACAGAAATTCTTCAAGGCAGCTCTCGCTCCTCACTCCGAAGCTCTGAGGGTGGCTCAGGATTTTCCTTAAGGCCTCTCACGCCCCTTTTAGGGTCGGGGGAAAATGAGAGCATCAAGCTCTTAAAATCTCTCTCTCCCCTTCCCTACCTTGGGTTGGCTTAGGGTTTATGGTTTATGGTTTATGTAATGACCTCCGGGTCTTCTTGTACTTGTAGCTTGTAATACCACTTGTAGCTTGTAATGTAAATCTGACATCCGGGTCTTTATCAATGAAAAGTTCTATTATTTCATTGTTGTGTTGCCTCTTCTGACTTATGCGATTTGTAGCTTAAAACTTGTACGACTTGCTTGTTGATCGTAGCTTAATCGACTTATAAAGTATAACCTTCAAATCTGATCAGTTCCCCCTTAATCTGATATATCTTGAACTGATCTGCTCCTTGTCTGATCTTCAGATCGGCTCCTTGTCTGATCTTCAGAACAGCTCCTTGTCTGTTCTTCTGATCAGTTGAGATACCTAACTCAACTGATTCCTGGTTAATCTGTTAACCAACTTGTTCTGGAGACCAGTCCACCAAACATTTCTGGTGCTTTTTCTCCAAGATCCAGAAGCCCTAGCTCATTGCATAATTCTCTGAATCTGATCTCAGCTAGCGGCTTGGTTAAAATATCAGTTTTATGCTTGTCAGTATGGATCTTTTCCATTCTGATATTCTTCTTTTCAACACGATCTCTGATAAAATGATGTCTGACATCCACATGCTTGCATCTTGTATGTAGAACAGGATTCTGAGTGATTGCAATAGCAATATTATCATCACGTAATATAGGTACGTTCTTAGCTACGATGTTGTAATCCTCACCACCGACTTAGCGGCAGCGATTGGGAACAACAAAACTTCCTCGCAGCCCATATATTCTCGCTTCAAGAATAGATGTCGAATCGATGTCTGCTTTTTAGAAAACCAAGAGATCGGTTTTATTTCCCCGAACCCACATGAACTTGAGGTTGACTTCTGTCGATTCTCGCAACCTCCGTGTCGTAATTAAAATACCCACTAAGCTCTAGATTATCATCGATGGGTAAAATAAACCAAGGTTTATCGTCCCTTCAGATATGCCGAGAATTCGCTACCGCTTTTAGGTGGCTTTGCATTGGATTTGCTTGAGATCCGCACATACACCTACCGCAAAAGTGATATCCGTCCTTTGGCAAATATGTATAGTAGAGATCCAATGAGAGCCCTATATTCTTTTCGATTAGTTTTCGACCTTCCTCATCTGGATCCATCTTGAACCCGGTCATCATAGGAATTCTCGCTTCCTTACAAGGTTGAACTCCAAACTTGGCGAGAGATTCCTTGTGTGCCGCTGGCGATTTAATATCTCTTCAGTACTCTTGACTTGTAAAACCCGTAGTTATTCATCCGACCCATCATGGAAATCTCGAACTTCCTTGCATCAATTTGTTTGAACTTCTCACATAGCTTCTTGTTGGGAGATCCAAGATGATGTCGCCTCACGTAAATCAACCATCGAATATCTTCTCCATCTTCTATTCGAATAAGGTTCTATCCACTATTCCTTTAGTGAATCCAATTTGTCTATCAAGAATCGGAGAGAGTGTATCATACCAAGCTCGAGGAGCTTGTTTGAACCCATAAAGAGCTTTCCTTAAACGGTACACTTTGTTTGCCTTTTTCAAAGCCCGGAGGTTGTTCAACATAAACTTCCTCTGCTAGTACCCCGTTTAAGAATGCACTTTTACATCCATCCGATACACAATGAATCCTCTCAGGGCAAAGATATGCCGAAGCAATTATAACGTCTTCTAGGCGGCGGCGATCGTGCAAAGGTCTCATCATAATCAATTCCTTCCGATTGAATACCCCTTAGCAACAAGTCTTGCCTTATTCCCCGGTTATGACATTATTCTCATCTCTCTTGTTCTTGAATACCCACTTTGTGCCAATCACATCTTGATGAGTTGGTCCGCATCCACCGTTCCAAACTTGATTCCTCTCAAACTGTTCGATTCTTCTTGCATGGCTAGAATCCGACTTTGCGTCTTGTAGAGCTTCCTCTCTTTGTAGTTGGGTCCTTCAAAGACGATAACAACAATACATGGCACTTTCACCAATCTGATGTCTAGTTTTGACTCTATCAGATGGGTCTCCGATAATCAGATCAGTTGGATGACTGGTAATCCAGGTCCTTCTATTCTGATTTGCGTCTATTTGGAGAACATCATCCTCTTCTGATAGTAGTTCATTACTAGTGATTGGGAGTGGTGCGGAATAATGATCCACTTAAAAAGGACATATCTCAGCTGATGTTGGACTCATCATGTGTTGATGTCTGTTCGTAAGAACTTCAGGAGTTCCCCAAACCCGGATGGTTCGATTGATACCGCTCTCACCGCATCAGTTTCTACACCGACGGTTAATGCGTACCTTAAGGTCGATTGACTGGTGAATCGCCAAGATCAAGTTCTGGGATATACACTGTTACGTGTTCAGATTCTTTCTCCTTGATACTTAGCTGATCCATTTTCTGTGTATCAAGTACCGATTGATCTGGTACTGCTTGTTCTGACGCAGCTTTCTCTTGTTCAGAAGATGTCTCATCAAAGACCACATGGGGTGTTTCTTCCACAACTAGGGTTCGTTTGTTGTAAACCCTGAAATCCTTGCTGGATGAGGAATATCCTAAGAATATACCCTCATCTGACTTGGCCTCAAAAGTCTTCAACTGACTCTTCCCGTTGTTGTGTATGAAACACTTGCACCCAAAAACATGGAAGTATGAAACACGAGGTATTCTGCCCATCCACAGTTCATAGGGTGTTTTGAAGTGAGCCTTTGTCGGAGAACATCTGCTTACGAGTGTGACATCTGAGATTGATAACTTCGCCTGAAAACGGCTTGGTGTCGCATGTTCGCCTAACATAGTGCGAAGAACTTCCTTGAGAGTTCTGTTTCTCCGCTCGCTACTCCATTTTGTTGTATGCGTTCTTGCGGTGACGTCTCATGTTGTATACCAAACTCGGTGCAAAAATCGTAATAAAAGAGTTCGAAATTGCATGCCTTTTTATCGATCGATTTTTACTATCTTTACACCACTTTTCATTTTGTAGTTTCTTGAGGCGGCTCGGGTATCTTTTTGTCGTTGTCTCATTCTTCTTGTATAAGAATACAACCTGTAAACTTAGAATAATCATCCACGATTACGTAGTATATTTAAATCCCACTAAGACCGACCGTGTAATCGGGTCCGAATAGATCCATATGAAGCGATTCTTGATTTTTCTTCGATCTTTGGTCCGTATTCCTTGAATGAGGCTTTAACTTGTTTTTCTCTTACGACATGCGGCACATGTCCGATCCTTTGAGAATACCTCATTCGGAAGTCCCCCAACCAAAGACATCCTAGCTATCTTGTTAAGAGTCTTAAAGTTCAGATGACTCATTCTTTTGTGCCAGAGTCAACTGCTACTCTTGGAACTCTTTAACAATTAAGCATGCATTTCTTGAGCAACTGTTCCAATCATTGGTAGATCGTGCCTTTCCTTGAACAAGTTAGCAAGATTTGTTGAGTAGCTCGATTCCTAATCGTACAATCGATAAACTCGAGAACTCAACACCAAATCCGTTGGCGTAATTGTGATAATCGATAGTAGGTTATGCTTTAATCCTTCGACATACGAGACTCAGGTTACTTGTACATCATCATTCTCTGGTTCCGAATCCTTTGGTAAAACCAAAGTTATAAGCACCGAAGAGTACACGTGGGCCTTCTTGTTCTTTGTAAGAGCTAAGGAGATGTTTGCTTCCAGTCATGTGCCTTGAGCATCCACTATCGATGTACCAGATAGTTGCTTGTACACCTCCTTTATTGGCCAAACCCACGCGGACCTGCAATCGAATCAGGCTTGTACACCTCTTTTGTTTGCTTCCAATCATGTGCCTTGAGCATCCACTATCGATGTACCAGATAGTTGCTTGTACACCTCCTTTGTTGGCCAAACCCACACGGACACCTGTCGAATCGAGCTTTAGGTACCCCTTTGGAATTGGGTCCCCAGGGTTAGTGGTGGATTTAGGGATCCACACAAACAGAGCACTTCTATTGTAATCAGATAGATTAGAAGGCCTGATTTGTCTCCCATAAACATCAACATAATCATACGTCTCTTTATATGCATTCCAGTTAGTATGATTACTTGTGCGAGCCTTGAGTGAATCAGAAGACTTGGGATTTTTCTTTACATTTTGTCTTCTTTTAACCCAGTGGGGCTCTGGTGCGGCGACCTAGGTCTCTGGTTATAAGGGTAGGTACGACTGCTACCATTAAAAAATTCATATCTTCTAGGCATAAATGGTCTTTTAAGCGGTTTACCTATAGCTTTTTGTTAGGCGGTGACCTTGATTGGGTCTCGGACAGATTTCCTTTTTATAGGTTGTCTCTTCCGATACCTAATCTGCCGATCGAGTTGAGGTCTCTTCGAGAACCGGGTTCTTCGTTGATTCCTCGGTTGATGCTTAATCGATTGAGGTCCATTTATGTTCCTTTCCGACAGGCACTTGCCTTTTACTTGCTCGGCTCGGTCTCTTTTCCCTTATCGATACATGTTTAACTTTTTGTGTATCTTTATCGAGACTCGTTTGATTACACCCTTTTTGAAGTGAACCAAACGGGGCTTTTGAGGATGTAGAAGGGTTCTCATACCCAATTCCCTTCTTGTTAGTTAGTCGTGTTCAAAATAGGTGTTCATATCTTGAACAGTTTTTGATGATTTCGTGAAAACCTCTATTTTCTTACGCAAACTATCCTCAGTAGATTTAAGACTCTCATGTAGTCGGAATAGCTCATCAAACTTAGCTTGTAGAATTTTGAAATCATCAGCTTGCTGTTTGTTGATTGCTAGCTGATCTTTAATCTGCTTCTCCTGATCAGAAGATTTAACTTCGAACTTTAAGTTCTCCGATTACCTCTGGCGATTTCGGTGATTTTCGATTCAAAGAACTTTATTTCAACGTTCTCTTTAACAAGCTGATTATTTCTGATCCTTAGCTTATCACTTTTACTACTGCATCAGAGAGATCATCAAGCAATTGCTCAGAGTAGAGCTGTAAGTCAATCTCTCCAGCAGGTGTGCTAATAATAGCTGGTGTGGAAAAAGTAGAAGGTTTAGAGGTTACCTCAGATTGGTCTTCCTCCCTAGCCATCAGGCAGATTTCATCATCATCTGAAGAGAATATCAGATCTTCATGGTCGAAGAAATCATTTGCATTGCTTATCAGACATAAATCTTCTACGGATGAGTAGCCAGAATCCTCAGAAGGCAGATAGGAACCATGGCTTTTCTGTCTTTGAAGTGTAGCTCTCTTTTGTTCCGCTTCTCTTCTCTTTCTCTGGGAGTCAGGTCTGGGCAGTCGGAGCTGTAGTGACCTGGTTTCTCGCAGTTGAAGCATGATCCACAATCCACGGAACTTCCTCTGCCAGGTGAGTCACTCCGTCTATAGGATCTGTCAGGTGACTTTCCTTTGTGATAGTAATCTGAACTCCTTCTGTCAGATCTGTTATCTCTTCTCTCATCTGACCGATCATCTCTTTTATCATCTCTATGATCCCTTCGGTCATCTGATCTGTTTCTTTCTAGTGATCTGTCAGTTGGCCTCCTGTTTCTTCTGTTGTCTTGATAGTCTTTGTAGAATCTGCGATACTTACCGAGTTGAATATTTGATCTTTCAAGTTTCCTGGTAAGTAAAGCGATCTTTTCAGCTTGGCTTATTATGTTTCCAACAGGTTCAGTGGCCTTTGATCTGCTGCTGGTTGCTTTGAATGCAACTGATTTAGATGTTGAGGTTGAGGCTTCAGCAGGCGTCTCTTCTTCATCTGCTTGCCCTCTTTCGATTAGATCGTACTCGTGGGCTTTAAGGCTTAGGAACAAGCTACTTGGCTTCATCTTGGCAATGTCTTGGCAATCCTTGATTACCGTGACTTTCATGTCCCACTTCTTGGTGAGAGATCTCAGTATCTTGTAATTGATGTCTTTGTCTGACATCTCTCTTCCAAGTTCTAGTAACTTGTTTACTGACATGGTGATCCTGGTTTCATTTGGCAACATCTTTAGCTTCTCGAACTTCACCGATTCAATTTTGTAGTTAGTGTCTTTGATCTGGTCATTTCTTCAAGACATCTCGCCAAAGAGTATCCCACATTTGTTTCACTGTTTTGAGATACTTTATCTTCTCCTTGGTGATCTTATCCATCGTCTTCATGATTATATGCCTAGCGATTGTATCTAGAGTATACAACTTTCTTTCTTCTGCATCCATTAGGGCTGGACTTTTTCGAACAAGGCTTCCAGGTGCATGATGATGGGTCCTCGTTCAATGACTTCCATCATTCTGCCGCTTATCGACCCTAGATGGTTGCACATGTATATTGTCCAATCTGCATACTCATCAATTGAAAACTTAGGCAAATCATGATACATACCAGAGGTATTATCCATGCTGAATGTGATTTTGAAAACGAATGAGTTTTGTAAACGGTTTTTCAAGATCTGTTCAAATGACCACAAAGATTCTTCCTCAAGAATCGATGATACTCAAAGCCCGATTCTGCAGCCAGAACCACCGCTTTCGATACCACTTGTAGGTCCCGAACGGGTTTTGTGGAGGGCGTAAGTCTAGAGGGGAGGGTGAATGGACTTCGAAAACTTTTCGTCTTGGTCGTGTGATTGCGGTTTGCACGATCGAGTGCTAGTGAGTCGGTTTGGATCGATGTTCAATCTTCTTGAGTGCCCGAGGCGGATCGGTTTGATATCTGTCGGTTTAACCGATAGTCTGCGGAAGCTTGTAAATACCCGTGTGAAAACCGGTTTTATCAAATCGATTCTCAAGTCGGGTTTTTCAACCCACCGACTAAGGTGTCTACCGACGATCGATTGCTTGGTGCAGAATGATGTTGACTTAGAATATGTATGCAATTTTAATCTCAGTTGTGTGAATAGTGTAAAGCAATAAGAGCAAGTAAATGCACACAAGATTTTATAGCGGTTCGATTTAAAACCCGTCTTTACGCCCACTCTTCCCCTTAACACAGGGCACCAACTTAATCAACTTAACCAATCGGACTTAGTTTAATGTGTTAGTCCAACACCCAACAGATGTTTATCGAGTTCACACTCAACCGATCAGAAATCAGAAACTAGAATCCCTAGTCTGAAATCTTGCGGTAACAAACTTAACCTAACTTTGAGTTTGGGTAAAGGTTTGTTGTGGTTCCAACTGGAAATCTATCCTAGTGTTTATGTAGCCAAATGCTAGAGGATAGGATTTCTTGCTAAGAACTATGGGATGAACACTTAAGAATGATCTTCAAATTCGGTGTTCTTCTTGGCGGAAATTTTATATAGTTTTTTTTTTTCTTTTTTATCCGCTTCAATCCGGTATGTTCTCAGTGTTTTGGTGTTCTTCAACTTTGAAGAGCAATCCCATTTTATAGACCTCGAAATCAAAGAGCCGTTGGAGAGCAATTTGAATTTCTTTTATATTAGGTAGGTTGTAGGATATGATTGTGACGTGCTCAGAATATCGGCGTGGCCGTAGGCATGATTAAGCGCCATTTATGTCGTGAAATATCGAATCCCGCATTGTCAGCTCTTTTTGTCCACGTATCGCTTTCTCCTTGGCTTCGCGAGACGGCACTTCAGTATTTGTCCGTTAGACGATTGATATTCCTTTTGTAGAATATTCGTCTTGTATGGTGTACCATTTTGGTTGACGCCAGGTGCGAGCTGACTTGATCAGATAACTGATCAGTCTACCTTGTAGAGTCTTATGATGTAGATTGTCTTAGCACAATTTGCAGTCTCGGTTGATATATGTCTTCAGGTCTTCTGGTAGTCTTCTGATCTTCAGGTGACTCTGAGCCTCGATGTCTTGATCATCTTGAGTCTTGAGTTTGTTCTTGAAGTCTTGAGTTTATCTCGAGTCTTCGTGTTTAACTCGAGTCTTCAGTTTATCCGAGTCTTGAGTTTCATCCGAGTTTTGGTGTCTTCGTCTTCACCGATCTTGACTTATTGTTTTCTGATTTGTTCTTAGCCTTCTGATCATCTGACCTTATCTGGTCATCTGATATTTCGACCTGACCTATACATATTGAGTTCCCCCTCAATATGTGACCTATCTTTTACATCAGCTATCTATACATTTCAATTGGTCATCTTAATCTGATTCTAAGTCATCGATCAACCAACGGTCCGACCGGTCCTATTACAACCTTGTTTTGGAACTTCCACAAAACTTAAATATAAATTTCAAAACACATCCAATTTGTTGTTTTTTTTTCTTGTGGCGATTTTGATACGATTCTGTACTTCGTTTGCAGTATCGTATATGTAGAGTTGAGCGTACTCAGGCGGATTCCCTTCTGTTGGTAATAATGATCCAATGGAATGGTAATTTTGTCCATGAATTCTGAATGTGAATGGTCCACGTCCAGATGTTACTGAATGATCAATTTTGGCTCCAATTGATGTGAAGGCGAGCATGGAGTTGTATGTTCTTATGTCCTTGCGAAACTGTGCTGATTCTTCTAGTAGTTTGGAAAGGAACGACGGAGGGTCGCGCTTCTTTGGCAATTTGACTCGTCCTTTTTGACAACATATCGAGTAGCTAAAAGTTCCCCCGCTTTGCTTTTGTGTGGCCTCTGCTTTCCACACCAATGCATCACAATGTTGACAATTCAAAAGAGAGGTGTCATTGAATTTTTGCCTTCGTTTGTTTCCTGTTTAATTTTTGTTAGCTTTGGGGATTTTTAACATTATGACAATGTGTTGTTTGTATTTGTTTTCTTACCTCTTTTACGTTTCGGCCTTGGAAGTTGGGCTTCGAGTTGGGCAGCTTTTGGTTTTGTGGGCGATTGTAATGGTCTTTTGCCTCTTGCAATTTCTAGTCTCTTGCATCTTGCTTCTTTGGTTTGTTCTGCACATGAGTTTTCTTAATTAGTGTTATTTTTGTGTATGTTTGTTGTTTTTTATTATTATATTATATTTACCTTTTCACAATGATTCTTCTGTTTCTTCTTGAAATGCAGTCTCTCTTTCCGTACTACATCCTGTTGAGGCTGTATTATGTGTTGAAGGTCTTTACTTTTTTGTATGTTTTTTCTTCTTGTTGATTTTAGCATGTACATACCTGCTTGGTTTGATGCCTCCTTTTTTTCCCTTAGAATTCGCAGCCTGTGTTTTCTTGCGTCGTGAAAGGATTCTGTTTTTCAGTTGTATATGTTATGTTATTCTTCAAATAATATATTTTAGAGTATTTTGCATTTTTTCTAGTTTATATTTTCTAGTATTTCGAATTGCATTATGTATTAGTCCAATGTATTTTGGAATAAACGATGGTCAACCGAAATTATGAGTTGTTTTATATTTTTTTAATAAAAATAATAATTTTGATAAAAAGTTTGTTAAATTAATGTTTATAAATATATTAGTTCCCCAATATTTTATGAAATAATTATGCATTTTGAAATCAATATATTTAATAGGTTTGTGTCGATTATGATAAAATAAGAATAATAAGCGTTTTTTTTAAGTTAATATTTTGCAATTTTTTAGCCATTTGAACGTTTTTAAGATGAAGGGATTAATTAAAAAAATAGTAAATAAATTTTGTTACATAAACGTTTAATCACACTCTTTTTTCTATAGACATGTTTCATCAACATAATGTATAATCTTATTTTTATAAAAATTATTGTTTGTTCTATTGTGTTGTTGTTTTTCTTATTGAAATATGTTTATATAAAAAGTTGAAATTTGATACCTGTTTGGCTAGCGTGTTGAGGTTGTGATTGTTGTTCAGTATGTTCTATTGCAGTTGTATTCTTCCCTTTCTTTGATTGACTTTAGCATATCTCAGCTTTTTTACTTTTATTGTCCTTAAGTTTCTTTTAATAAAATTACTGCAGACATTATCATTCAAGTGTAATTGGTAGCAAAGTAGAACAAAATCCTTTACAGAAATAAAGTAGTGAATTTTGTAATTTTATGTAATCTTTATAGTGTGTCTTCTTTTTAAATGTCATATGTCCAAGACATGTAAATTGAAAACGAATCACTAATACACATTTGGGCTTGGACAACTGTTAAGAAAGCCCTTAGAGAGAGGTTATAACAAATGTCAAATAATAAATGTCCAAGCTTGACGGTATTAAAAACCGTTGTCCAAAAAGTTGGGCTTGGATGGTGTTTTCAACCGCATTAAGAGAGGGGTCATGACAATCGTTATTAACTGGCTTGTCTAACTTATTTTTTTTTATAATTTCGTTTATTATGTTAGATAGACAAATGTTATTAACCGCATTTCCAATATCTTTTTTTTTAAATTATTAATTTATATTTTAAAAATCCTATAATAAAACTATAAACCAAAACTTATATACACGTCCAATACCATAAACCATAAACCAAATATTCTATAATAAAACCATAAACCAAAACTTATACCACATATATATATATACCAAAGCATCAAATAAATAAACATACACATCATGAAATAAATAAACATACAATCATAAACATACGTCCAATACACCAAAAACATGAAATATATATCATCACAAATATATAATTTAATTACATGCTACCAAAATTTCAAACAACGATCACTCAATATCGTATGAATATAAGAATCGATTGTAAAGGTACCCATTCAATCGTTTTTTCCATTTCTCCATCTTTTCTTAGAGTAAGACTTGAGCTCACGTTCATAGACAAACTATGAAACAAATAATCAATCAATATAGTATGAATTTTTATTCAATCAATAATAATTTAAATAAATCGATAAATTGACTTGCATTGAGAGGAATGTTCGTTAGAGAAGCACGGATTATATCTTCAATAAAGCAACACACAAAATGTCCACAATGTTCATTATCTCGTTGCCTCGGAACCTGTTGATTAACAATTATAATCACGTATTACAATTATGATTTCTTTCTATTAATTTGATAATTTACTAAATTAAATTTACCTTAATGTTAATCCAGTTCACTTTATTTAACTTAGATCTTGAACCTTGACTCTGAAGGCGGCTCCGATACATCGTCATCACACTATTATTATTATAATTAAAAACTAAAAATAGATTAAATATGCATAATTTTAAAAAGTAAAACAAATCATTGTATAGAATATTAAAAATGAACTTACGCTTCCATATATGAAAAACGAGATCGTATGATTTGAATAAACTCCATCCTGAAATTTGGGTCCATAAAATACACACTTAATGTATTCATGTGTATGGCGACCAACACCCAATGGTTCCTATATTATATTGAGAATATTAAAATTAACTGCAAATTTAGCATATATATGTGCAAATATTATAAACATGAATACAAATTTTAACGAAATGTTTATCACTCACCCCACATTTGTTGGCCAAAAAAATGAGATGATCGCTCCCCAGGTTTGATTCAAAGATATGATTAACTAACTCATCCATGGTGCATGCCTATCACCCAATATGCAAGACACTGGGGGAGATGAAGGAATACATTCCACTTGCTCGGACATCTCTGGAGAGATATACCTCACCCAAAAATCTTTAACCAATATATATACGCTAATTAATATTTAAAATGAAAATTAAACTATACAGAAAGTGCCCGACCATTTGTTGTTGATTGTGGACGGCTTCATCGATTGGTTTTGGCACCATGAATCCTCTTGTCCGATTCTGGGTACATCGAGTGTGACCCTCACAAAACCGGGAGTGATGGGATGACCATGAATCATTCCATGGGAGTCTGTAACGCGTTCTGTGGCCACCAACCGATCGGGATTCTCCAAATAAAAAGGTAGCAAAAGGTCGTTGGTGCTTGAATAAGATATTTAGTTAGAAAATTTTAATACACTAGTCTTTAATTAAAACAAATGTGAGACATGCATATATGATACACGAGAGACGTTTTGAAGTGCCTCAATAAAAATCGTCCCTAGGGTTAAATTGAAAACATAACATTAAGCGGCACTATGTTCACGACTTGCTCCACTTTCGATGACATTCTCGTGGCCGTTCTTCTCTCGGACCTCAAACGTTACACATCTTTAGACAACTTGGCAACTTTGTTCGTTAGTATACCCACCATATTTATGGCTTGAAGACCAGTGCCATCTCTAATGATGTCTTCACACGCCCATATCCGACACTCGTGTGGCGGCGATGATCTGGCGACCTATAGCCCGGCCAAACAGATCATCGGGGCCGATAATACGGATGTCGCTCGCTTCGTCATGGTGGTCGAGATAGATGCTCCTGAATCACAAAAAACAAAAGATTATTATTTAATTATTTGTTTATAAATAATAGTTTGTAATTGAAAGATAAATTAATGGATAGATTACCACTTCTTCGATGATGCGCTGCCTTAATCGGGATCGTGAATATTCTGTCTCGACCCTTTACGGTAGTCCGAAATAAGTCGAAACGGGTAACAATAGGCTCACTCTCTCCAGGTTTTTCTTCTTTCTTTCTTTCTCGATAGTGATGAACGTGTCCCTTTATTAGATATATTAAAAGTGAATATATAAAAAAATTAAAAGTTAGGATTTTGATCTCACCATATTTTCTCTTATTTGTGCATAACCTTTGTTCGAGCCACGATATCGCCTCCTCCATCGACTTGGCTTGATCGTGATTTTTATTACTTGATTCTCTACAAGATAATAGAAATATGATAAACACCGAAAAACTATATGCATTAGAAATTGAGGAAATAACATTGATCAATTTTACATGGAAATCATCCTCCATAGCTCTGCTCACAAACTCATCCCAATATGGAGCCACCATAGGGCTATTCTGATACACCGAGGCGGACTAGTCGAGTAAAGACCAGTTTTCGGATCTCGTGTGTTACTTCTCAACCAAGTCCGAAAATTCTTGGTCGTTATTCCAAAACTTATGCGACAATATTTGCTTCTTCTTTGTGTGGTCAAGACCTCTCGAATGTAGTCTATACGATATAACATTACAATTTAGTAAATTTAAGGGTCATACTACAACTTTCAATAAATATATAATTAACATACCGTAAGTTCGTCCCATATTCTTTCCTTCAAAGGAGTCGGGTTTGAAACTACGCCCTCCTTGGTTTGGCAAAGACGATAGGGATCACGCTCCGATCGCGGACTCCGATGTAGAAGGACAACGACTCACTCTCTTTTCCTATTGCCTGTCCAAACTCATTGAACGATAACTGCAATAACATAGTATTTAATTATGTTCAACGATCAATCAATATATTTATCGATTTCAAACTGTTCAATTGTAAAAAAATTACCTGAAGTGTTTTCCCCTTGCTACGAGCTCTCTTAATAGATGACATGGTGACTATACCCCGAGTGCACTTCTCCCCGGAGCTGCTAGTGGTGGTGGGAGCATCAGTGTCACACTCTCTCAAGTCATCAGGATGCTGTCGATCATATGCACCATGATCATATGCGCCATGATCCTGTAAAGCAGAAGAAACAACATTTAATAAACAAAAAACAAACAATATTCAAAACTATGCTTAAATCCTCACACAAGCATATTATCAAACACCCTGAGTGCATCAATTGTTCATATCTAAATTAGCATAAAAAATCAAGTCAGGCCACACAATATATATTCATCTCTAACAAGTTGTTCATCTCTAACACTAACAACATTAATCATAATAAATTAACACTAATTTATGTTTAAATCCTCACACAAGCATATTATCAAACTCCTTGAGTGCATCAAACACCAATATATATACAACAATATACATACACCAATACATATAACATGATATATATACACCAATATACATATATACACCATATACATGATATACTATATACACCAATATACATACACCATACATACAATTAAACAAAGCCACTAACAACAATTAAACAAAGCCACACAATATATATATATATATATATATATATATAACAATTAACAATATATAAACCAAGCATCAATTGTTCATCTAACAACAATTAATCCTAACAAATTAGCTAATTAATCAAACCAAACACAATTATATAAACATTTAATCCTAATATATATATACATACTAACATATATATATATATACATAATATTAATTCAATGTATATATATATATACTAACATATATATACATACATATATATATATATAGAAAAGAAAAATTACCTATGGAAGGAGAAAGCTAGACGGCGGCGGCGGCAGTAGGGGAGATTGGCAACAAGGCGATGGCGGCGGCGGTAGGGGAGGACACGCAGAGGATGGTTCGATTTGGGGGAGAGGGAGGAGGAGGCTAGGGCTTCTAGTTCGCGATTTGGAGCTAATAGGAAGGCGACGGCGGCGGTGGAAGGGGAGAACGCGCGGCGGAGTTCGATTTAGGGTAGAGGAAGGAGGCCGGGCTTCGATATCAGCTGCAGGTTTAATTCACGATTTGGGAAAAATTTCCTTTGGTTCGCGATTTGGGTGTATATATATTAATTATCCGACCTCTTGGACAGCGGTTCCGAACCGCTGTCCAAACTATGCCCTTGGACAGCGGTTCAAAACCGCTGTCTAAAACATTTGCACAGCGGTTCTAAACCGCTTTCTAAGTGTTGTACTTGGACAGCGGTTTTGAACCGCTGTCTATTTTTTTATTATTTTTTTAATTAAAACCGCTCTCCAAGTTGTAGCTTGGAGAGCTGTTTGAAAAAAGGGCTGTCCAAGTGCAGCTGTGCAAGCTTAAATGTGTAGTAGTGAATATATGTGTTTGCATAATTGTTTATTATTAAAAAAAAAAAAATTGGATAAAATCAACATTCATAAGCTTCAAATTTGAAGGTTGAATCATTGGGCATAAGTTTTATTGTATTCAAAATAGTTAGTCCTAATCTTTTTATTTAGAATTTGGTTTTGAATAATAATAATAATTAATGAATCTGTTAATTTTCTAATTGTCTTTTCCTTTATTAAGAATTTAAAGAACATAGTTTTGGATGATTGTACTTTTTTTTTATATAGTACAAAATCAATATTCATATGCATGTAAACCAGTTTCGAAGTCTAATTCTAAAGCAATTCTAATTGAAATGGATTGCAAATAGTTATTTTTTTTTGTTGTTGTAATGTTGGTGTTGTGCATAAATGTAATTTTTGTTGTATTCAAATACTGTTCTATGTTCTTAGTTTGTATGCATATAAAGTAGTCTAGCAAAACAATCATTGTTCTAAATGTGCATAGAAATTTGTAAAAAAATCTAGCAAAACAAACCTTATTCTAAATGTTTTTTTTAATTTCTTAAAGAATAAAGTTTGGTTGTTCGTATCTTCTTTTTAGTTGTGAGACTATTTTGAGAATTTGGTGTATGGGATTAGATAAATTAGTTGTTATCTTTTTATTTTTAGTTGTTTTTTTAATTAAATCCTTGAATACCTTTGTATCATCTCAATTTAATGGTTGTTACATATGAATAAATAAATCGATTATGCATGTAATATTTTTTTTAAATTGTTGGTAGCATTTTCTAAAATTAAAAATCTCACTGTTCAATTTAGTAATCTTAAAAATCTGTAATAAAATTGAAACTTTTCTAATTCTAAAGCAATTGTAATTTAAATGAACGGTAGATAGTTATGTTTTTTTGGTGCCATTTTGATATTGTGTATAAATGTAATTGTTGTTCTAAGCATATGGTGGTCTCTGTTCTTAATTTGCATGCATATAAAGTATTATAGCAAAAGAAAGATTATTCTGAATGAGGAGAAAAAATTGTAAAGAGTTATATTTTTTTCGTCTAACATTGGTGTTGTGCAAATATGTAATTGTTGTTGTATTCAAACAGATGTGTCGATTATGAATTTGCATGCATACAAAGAATTCTAACAAAACAAACCTTATTGTAAAAATCATTTTTTTATTGTATAAAGAATAATGTTTGGTTGATTGTACCTTATTTTTTGCGTGAACAAAATCAACATTTGTATGCTTCTTTTTCAATAAGTTTGTGCATCAGGAGTTTTTCCTCGGGGAGAAGGTTGTATTCGTATGTTTAGAAAAGTTTTTTTTTTACTTAATATGTACATGTATTTATAATATTCTTTTCATGACTTTATGTAATTTGATTTTAATGTTATGTTAATATGAGTAATTATTTTTATTATGTACTTAAATGATATTTAATTGTATTTTAAATTTCTTACATGCATTTAAAACCATTTAATTTTTTAATATCGAGCGAATACGGAGGCCCCCTCGGTAATAGGAGCACAACATCTAATCCAGTCCACATTGTAGAAACCTTTCTTCAAAATGTCTCTGGTCCAGAGAAAGATTACGAATAGCCATCTCAATCTTAAGAAATAGCGGCCTAGGCCACTTGTACACCATCATCGTGTGCACAAGAGAACTCGTGATGACACTATTGATAAAGCAACGTCTACCAGTGAGAGAAAGGGACTTGCCCTTCCATCTGGAGAACTTCAGGATAACCGAGTCAGCAACAGCCATGAGGTGACTAACCTTTTGAGAACCCTCGAAAATGGGGACACCAAGATAGGTGAAGGGAAGAGAGCCAGTGGAGATAGATGTGCATATGCGTATGTAATTCCTCATGCGATCCGTCACTTTATCCCCGTAAAAGATCCTGGATTTCGAAGAACTGTAGATCTGACCTGAGACACGACCATAATCATCAAGAAGTTGTCTAATGTGCCGGACATTGGCCGAAGTGGCCTCAAGAAAGATCAAGATATCATCAGCATAGAGAAGGTACCGAGGGAGGCTATGGTGGATAGTGAGATAAGAAGTGGCAATACCATGATCAATCCAACGGACAAGAGCCTCTTCAGCAAGGCAGAAGAGGAGGGGGAAAAGAGGGTCCCCCTGTCGAACATCCCGGGAACAAGAAAAGTAGCCATGGGAGGTGCCATTAACAAGAACGGAGAGACGAGCCGATCGAAGAATGTTGGTGACCTACTCAACAAACCGGACCGAGAAGCCCATACAGCGGAGGACCTGGAGAAGGAAGCCCCAAGAGATGGTGTCGAAGGCCTTGGTGATATCAATCTTAAGAGCCTTGGTGCCATATCTACCCATATTGAGACTGTTGATCGTCTCTGAAGCAAGGGAAATACAGGTATGAATATGTCTGCCCGGAATAAACCCAAACTGAGAACCAGAGAGAATGTCCCCGATAAAACTGGCAAGTCTGGTAGCAATGATCTTGGTGCAAACCTTATAAATGAAGTTGCCCATGACAATCTGACGAAAATCAGTAACCCGAATCAAATCAGCAACCTTCGGGATGAGGGTGACAAGACAAGAGTTCAAACCAGAAGGTAACTCCAAGGAAGTGAAAATGTGGGAGATGGCAGCAAAAACATCCTCCGAGATCACATCCCAGTATTTCTGATAAAAGAAACCCCCATAACCATCGGGACCAGGGGAGCTAGTAGGGTCAAGGCCAAAGACTGCATCGTGAACCTCATCCATAGAAGGAAGATCCGTGAGAATCTCATTGTGGTGAGCAGAAACAGTCTTCCAATGAAAGGAATCAAGAATAGTGTAATCGTGACTTAGAGTGAGATCCTCCTTGGAAAGGAGCTCATAATAATCCATAATGTGACGACCAATGTCAAAAGCAATAGTGATGAAGGTGTTGCCAACCTGCACGATAGATATGGAAGCACTGGACTTCTTGGCACTATGTAACCGATGAAAAAAGGACAAATTACGATCTCCATCCTTAAGCCATTGCAACCGATTCTTCTGAGCAAGGAAAGAGTGGCGTCGGGAAAGAAGATCATTAACCTTACCAATCTGATCCATCTCCCTATCAAAGAGATCCTGAGTGTCACCCACATCAGTGATCTCCCTCTGAATAGCATCAAGCTCCGTAGAGGCCTGCTGAAGTTCCGTAAAGACATTCCAGAATACCTGCTGATTCCAACTATTGAGTTGGGTCTTGAGACGATGCAGCTTCGAAAGGAACACATGAGCCGGGATCCCCCGGAGTAGGAGTTGTCCAAGTATGTCGGACCAAGGGGCCAAAAGCCTCATGAAGAGTCCACATGTCCTGAAAATGAAAAGGACGAGGAGCTGGAGGAGAGCCTGAAGAAGTGCGGAGACGAATAGGACAGTGATCAGAGCAAAGCAACGCAAGAACCAGAAGCTCAACATTCTCCCAAAGGTCAAGAAAGGCTTGGGAGGCAAGGGCGCGGTCTAGCCAAGCCGCAACAAGACCCGAGTTACGCCTAGTGGACCAGGTAAAACGGCTACCAATAGGGTCAATGTCGAAGAGGTCTCGAGCAGTAATGAATTCCTGGAACTCCGTAGTAGGAGTAGTAAGTGAGAGTACCCCCGACGAACGTTCGTGAGCACCCAGAACTACATTGAAATCCCCCATAATGCAAATAGCTGTTGGGTTAACATATGCCAGGATCTATCGGGATGACCTCATAAACACAAATTTAAATTATCAATTATTACTAGCATGAATTTACCTAAGTGAATTCAAATAATAATCAATTCAACAACAACATGCAAATAAAATTTCACGTAAAAGATCCTAGCATGCGGAATTTCTAGGAGTTTACGTAAACGTACCCATTGGAGAGACGATCTGAGATAGACAAGATCAAGTAAACTCCAATGGGTATGTTTACGTAAACTCCAAGTCCTTCTCAAGTATTTCCAAGTCCTCGTCCAATAACCCCAGTGGAAGGTTCTCCGATGAACGATTTATAAAACAAGGAAAATAAAAAATGTTGATGCACCACCTTTGTGGATTTCTAATATTTCCAACACATGGAACACTAGTTGGGAATGAAAAATTCATCCCCTATTTATAAGTAGAGGGGTGGTCGAAAATTTCAAGGCAATTAGGGCTAGGAAAGATTTTTTCTTGATCTCCAAGAAATCTTGAATATATCAAATATATTCTTCTTTCCATGTGTATTTTTCCACAAAAATCTAACACCCTTATTTGGCCCTTATTTTCGAAAAAAACAAGAAAGAATTTCAAGATTGGATCTTTCTTGAATTTATGAGATATTCTTGTATTCCAAGAATACATATCTTCCATAAAATCTTTCCAAGAAAATCTTTCTTCCCTTTCTTATACAAGATTTTCGAAAATTCACTATTAAAGAGGCCAAGTGGGAGTTTTCTTGAATTTATGGGATAATTTTGTATTCAAGAATACATTATCTCCTTTCCATAAAATCTTTTCAAAAAAATCCTTCTCCCTCTTTTCTTTAATATTATCGAAAATAATAGGAAATATTGCAACAATAAATTTATTTTATTTTAAACACCTTTTATTTATTGGACTATAATTTGGGCTACTTGAGGGGCCTTTAGGAGAATTAAGATGGACCTTCCAATGGACTTCTGAATTCCAATATTGAGCCACAATATAATTCAACCCATTAATATTAATTAATACCACTATATAATTAATATTGCACTATCCAATCTTAACCCATATTACGGTAATATGGCTCCTGCTATTATTTCCCTGTTTAAGATTATTTAGTCCATTAATTAATTAAGCCACTTTGAAAAGCTTTATATTAATTAATATCTTTATCCTTGGAGTAAGGACGACCCGACTTTTTATTATCCATACCGGAAAAATTAATTCCACTTGCAAGATTTGATATGATAAAGTTAAGACCCACCAAGGGGACCAATCAAGCAAGACTTTTGCAAGCACACGATTCTCTGTATTAATTTAGCAACTGTCGTGTAAATAATATTATTGCCCAAGATATAGGGTATCGAAGTCGCAATGATTCTCTTCTCATTTATAAGTCAAAGTAATAACTACTAATCACACACAGTCCTTATTAAGTGATAGAGATTAAGAAATCAACAACCACTGAGGTCTAACTCTTCATCCCTTAAGTCAGTGCGAATGAGTTTATCCTCTCTCGTAGGTCCGCCAAAAATAAGATCCAATGCACTAGTATAATCTCTTGGTCAAGATAAGCCGATCTGAGCCTTTCACATCAACTTCTACCAATAGATTGTTCGGATCTATCTAAGTTGTGAAACACGCACTCGTATACAAGGGACTGTTAACGTGATCTTCTATGATCTGGAATCACCACGTTAACTACAATATAACGCTTGCTACGAACGATTTACAATAAATATATATAACATTCAATCATATTTAAAGCAACAATGATAAACAATTTATTTCAGTAAATAAGTGTTTAATACATAGGTTATACAAAAGTAAAAACATACTTTTAACGATAACCCACAATCTCCCACTTATACTCAAAGTCCGCTTTTAAGTATACCACAAAGCATGTCGATGTATTATCCGTGACATCTAATGTCACCTACATCAACCTAATAACATTTCTCCCACTTATACTCAAAGCAGATTGGCAACGCTCTTGACACCCATTCCTTCCACATGTCTCTCGAATGTTAACTGAGGCAGACCCTTTGTGAATGGATTAGCTAGGTTGTCTTCCGATGCGATCTTTGCCACCTCTATATCTCCTCTCTTAACGATTTCTCGTATAAGATGGTATTTCCTTTCAATGTGTTTGCTGGCCTTGTGGACTCTCGGTTCCCTTTGAATTTGCAAATCGTTAAGATTATCACAAAAGACCGTGATTGTCTTTGGGCAAATTGAACAACGTCCAAGTCCAATAGGAAGTTCCTGAGCCACACCGCTTCTTTCGCTGCTTCACAAGCAGCTACATATTCGGTTTCCATGGTAGAATCTGCGATGCATTTTTGCTTAACACTTCTCCATGTTAGAGCTCCTCCCCCCAGACAAAACACACTACCCGAGGTAGATTTTCTGGAATCTAAGTCTGATTGGGAATCTGAGTCCGTGTATCCCACTGGAAATAAACAGTCTGACTGATAAACCATCATTCTATCTCGAGTTCTTTACAGATACTTCAGAATGTTCTTAACAACAGTCCAATGTTGATTTTTGGGATTACTTTGATATCTCATACCATGCCTACTGGCCAGAAAGAGATATCCTGGTCTCTAATACACAACATGAGAAATCCCTCTCTCATGTCATCTATCTCCTTTTGTTTCTTAGGGCACATGTCTTTCGATAGATGGATTCCGTTCCTGAAAGGTACAAAACCCTTCTTGGAATCTTGCATGTTGAAACGCTTCAAAACGGTATCTTTGTATGAAGCTTGCGATAAGTCGATAATTCTTTTCTTTTGATCTCGAGTGATCTTGATCCCTAGAATATGACCGTCTTCCCCTAAGTCCTTCATATCAAACTGTTTTGACTGCCATACCCTTACGTCTGACAAAACCTTTACATCGTTTCCGGCGAGCGAATATCATCTCACGATAGTACTAGGAATACCAAGGCGCCCGTCACACTTTCTATAAACACAACTCTCAAATCATTTTGATCAAACCCATAAGATTTTATTACATGATCAAAACATTGGTTCCAAGCCCGAGATGCTTGCTTAAGTCCATAAATGGACTTCCTCAGCTTGCACACAAGGTGTTCTTGGCCTTTTTCGATGAAACCTTCGGGTTGTTGCATATAGATTTCCTCGTCAAGACTCCCGTTAAGGAAAGCAGTCTTGACATCCATTTGCTAGATCTCAAAATCTAGATGCGCAGCTATAGATAAGAGAATACAGATGGACTTAAGCATGGCTACAGGCGAAAAGGTTTCTTCATAATCGATACCCTCTTTCTGAGTGTATCCCTTTCCCACAAGCCTAGCCTTAAAGGTTTCCACCTTTCCGTTCGATCCTCTTTTCCTCTTGTAGACCCACTTGCATCCAATGGATTTTACCCCATTGGGTGGTTAACTACCTCCCACACCTGATTATGATCCATTGAGCCCATCTCGGCTTCCATCGCAGTTTGCCAGAATTTCGAATCCTTATCTTGGACCGCCTCCTTGTAGGACCAGGGGTCTGATTCATTATCCCCGGGGACCAAATCTGAAGATTATCCTATCCCCATGAATCTCTCAGGTTGTCGAACAACCCTCCCACTATGACGAGGTTCCAATTGTGTCGGTGTGACGCTTGGTATATCTCTTTGTAGGTCCTTAATCGGGTTTAGTGAGGCGTAAGTCTAGAGGGAGGGTGAATAGACTTCAAAACTTTTGTGCAAATCGGTGTGAGGGCAATTAACTTTGATCGTGTGTGAGTGAATCGGTTTGGGCGATAACCAACTTATCGACGCTGAAGGCGGTCGATTCGGAAACTATCGGTTTAGTTGATGTGTCATGGAAGCTTAAGTTTTACCCGTGAAAAACCGGTTTTGACAAATCGATTCCAAAGTTAATCTTTTAATCGGTTGATTTGAAGTGTCAAGTTTGATCGGATCGAAGCTTGGTGCTAACGATCTCAAATTGGAATATGTATCGCTTTTAAAGGTTGTGTGCGATTGTGTAATCGCCAAGCAAAGCGGTAAAGGCACACAAGATTTATAGTGGTTCGACAAACCCAGGTCCTACGTCCCACTCTTCCCTATCGGAAGGGCACCAACTTAACCAAACTCGAACTTAGTTTTTATGTGTTAGTTCAACACAAGACACCAACTAGATGTTTAAGGAGTTCACACTCAACCGATCCCGCAGAGATCGGAACTAGAAACCCTAGTCTGAATCTTGCTAAACAACTTAACCTAACTTGGGGGTTTGGGTAAGATTGTTTTGGTTCCAACTATGAAATCTTTCTTGATTATAAAGCGACCCTAACAAAGCTAGATGAAAAGATTTCTATGCTAAGAACTTATGGGATGAACACTTAATAAAAATTAATCTTCTTGTTCGTGTTCTTGTGCGGAAATCGATATTAACTTGAGCTTCTTGATTGTTCAAACCGTTTCCGTTCATGTTTTTTCACTCTAAAGTGTAATCCCATATATATAGACCTTGAAATCAAAAGAGCCGTTGGAGAGCAATTTGAATTTCGGGCTATATTTAATGAACTTGCGGAGCTTGATGTGACGAGCCGAGGAACGGCATGGCCAAAAGCGTGACTTTGTACTTTGTGGCCGTTCTTAGAGAGAGGTAGCATCAAAATCCCGCAATTGTCGGCTCTCGATCATACGTGTCTTGTTCTTATTGGATAAGCGAGACTCACTTTTCAAAGGAAGTTCTTCCAACTAAGCTTGACATTCTTCTTGTTCAGATCATCGACGTATGATTAGGTGAAACATCGATTTCACTGGTGGTGACTTTGATCGATTCCGTAATCGATCGATCTACTGATGGAGTCTTCGGTGTTTGGTTGACTTAGCTTCAACTAGCGGACTCGGGTGATGTAGGTCTTCAGTCTGATCTTCCGAAGTCATCGATCTTCAAGTATTCGAGTTTGAGCTTCATGACTTCAGCTGAGATATCTGACTAGATCAGATCGATCTGATCTTCTATTCTTGTCTTGCATTCTGGCCTGTCGGATATCAGCTGTATTTTGAGTCTTCAGATCTGACCTATACATATTGAGTTTCCCCCTCAATATGTGACCTATCTATTTCATCGATTTGTTCTATACAATCATTATCAACCCGGTCTCCTATAAGCGGTAATATAAACATCGATCGACTAATGTGTCCGACGGTCCTATTACATGTGTTTTTGGAACTTTCATCAAAACTATAAATTTCCCAACAATTTCCCCATTTTTGATGAAACCAAAACACTTTGAGAAACCAAATACAGTTTATAAAAAATAGAACAGTTAAGAGCATATAATCAGAAGACAATGAGACTTTGTCTTAGGATCAGAAAATAAAATTTTCTCATTAAAAATGTTGATTACATGTTACGTCAGAAAAGTTTGAAAATAAGAACAGCTGATCCTGAGTAGTCTTCTGATTCTTCACTCTTTAGGCTTGTATCCTTCTGGCATCTCTCTTTGATCTTGAGGTACGTTGAAGATCTGATAAAGTTTCCATTTGACATCATTAGTCCGGCAAGATCGATTATATGCGTTTTGCTCAGGATGTCAAAATAGAATCTTTGAAATGCCAGTTTGTCAAATGAGCCATCTGCCTTCTTCGAGTACTCCAGCAGATCATACTCTTGGCGAGTTATTTTTACATTGATAAGTTTGGCCTCATTTTCCAGATACTTCAGAAAATCCGGGTATTTATTTTCTAACCGGTTGAGAATTCTTCATCGAGATTCTTCTTGTGGAACAAGATTAAGAACAAAGGCATCCGAAGCCATTCACTCCTCGATCTTATTCCATTCCTCAAATTTCTTAGCATCTTGTAGCAGCTTTTTGGGATGATCTCATCAACTCTTCTTTGGCGGCTTTTAGTTCTGATACGGATTTTCCAAATTTCTTCCTTTCTTCACTCTCGTCCCGAATTTCTTGTTCAGATTTTTACGCCTCTGCCATTTTTTTTTTTTTTCTTTCTTCTTGGCTTTTTTCGGGCTTCTTGACACCGCTCTTTGGACATCTTTTTTTTCAACAAATCAGAGTTTGTGATGTCCCTGCTGACTATTATGTCGGTTGGTTTCTCAATCTGTCCTTCCCCTTTTTGGTTTGATCAAAAGAGTAGTGAGGTGGGAGGTCGAGAACCAAAGTTGATCAAGATCGCCTTTGTTGAGATCTGCAAATGATATGCCTTGAGTTTGGCGCATTAGATTTTGAATTTTCGATATCACTCGGTCTTGGCAGATTCCATGGCAAGAGAGTGTCTTAATCGGTTTGTCAAGTTTCTCTTCTTGTTAATTCTAAGCAGCTTGTCGATGAGCATCGAAAAAAAACTTGTTGTTGATCCACCGAGTCGGTTTTGACATCAAGGGTCTTTATCGATTCGGTTTGTGACGATGAAGACCTGATTTGGGAAAACGATCTTTGATTGCCCTAATCTGGGAAATAGCCAATTCCCTTTGATCTGTTATTTCTTTGATGGCAATCTGCCTTTGATCATTATCGATCCTCAACTTCTTCTTTTTCAGAGATCTTTGAGACAAGATTTGATCTCCCGAAGTTGATCGATGAGTGACGTGTGATGTTGGAATGTTGGGTGTCACTTTCGATCCGGTTCGATTGTTTGTGCCTCCAATGGTTGGTCATGAACTGCAAACACCTCCCACTATCATCGGCGACTCTGCATCGTCATCCTTCATGATAGCATCTGCTTCAGAGCTTTGTCGTGATCTCCGATTAAATCTGTTCCGCACCCTAGCTTCCTCAAAGATCGAGATCTTTGACATTTAGCGATTATCACCTCATTTGTGATCCCACTTTAGCAATTTCCTCATGTCGAAATCAAGTCCGCAAACTCATCCATCACCGCCCATCCGCTTCAATAATTATTATAAAGTCCGAGAAGCTTTTTAATCGAAGATCTCTCAAGGTGAGGATCTCCATAACTTCCTCTCTTATGGCGGGATGGGCGACGATTAGCTCGATACAACTCATCAATTTCTCTTTTCGATTAGCATTCGACCAATTTCCCGGATCTTTGTTGATCCTGACTCAGAATTGTCTGGCCCGTTTAGTTTGATGAGATGTGGAAGGTTCTGGTTGTGCTTGAATAAGGCGGAAGATGGCCGACGGTTCGACTGCAGAGGTTCTCTTTGGAAGCAGTGCTTTTGGTTCCACATCGATTAAGCTTTTCGTTGAACCGATGCGATTTGTTCAAGGCAGGTGGAAGAATAAGAGAGACATGCTCAGCACCCAAGAGGTCTCGAGGGTGAATCACTCGAGCTTGAGGAGAAGGAGATTGATCGGCTTGTGCTTCCTTCTCGAGAATGATCCGGCGAGCTCTTCGAATTTGAGAAGCCCCGCTGTCCCCGATTTTTCACCGATTTTTGTGGTACAACAGACCGCTTCGGGCGCTTTTCTTCATCCGACTCATCTTCTAGCATTAGAGTCATGGAGGCTTGCTTCGCCTTCTTAGGCCTCTTCTGCTGGTCTTCACCAGTTTTCTTTTCTTCTTCTTCTGGGGGGCTTCTGGTGGGCCTTCTGATTGGCCTTCACCAGCTCGAGCTGATTCGCCCGCATCTGGTGTAGAAGAAGTTACTTTCTTGGTCTTTCCTTTCTTTGACTTTGGGGGTTTGGTCGATATCATCGTCTGGTGGCCCAAAAATGACTGAAGTGGGCGTGAGAAAAAAACTTTATAGGACTTGATCCATTCTGCTCCCATTTGGCCTTTGGCATTTTATCCTGTGGGATAACCGCAACCTTGTTGAGATTGGCGATCTTTTTCTTCGAGATATACCGCCTCCACTCATCAACTCCAAATTTCTCATGTTCTTGGAGTAGAATGGCCTTCGTAAAACCCATGCCAATTGATGTTCTTGCCGTCAAATATTGCACATCTTTGCTGCATTTTGACGGATGTAAGAGCATCCGGCTGAATGCAATACCCATAATTGTTTTTGACAATATGTCAAACAACAATCGGTATTTCCTCTTGAGCATTAGCCTGACAAAACCTGACGTATGATGTTTGTCAGCCTCTCTGAAAAGCTCTTTTCTGATCAGCTCATCTTCGTTCTCCCTGTAATGAGCGTAGATCCGTCCTTTGGGTAGGCTGAACAGACGTGTTATATCCGCATTCGTCAGTCTGATTTCTTCTCCGGTGACTGTCGAAAGTAGTTCTTCTCCTGGAGCATCCGTATCCACTCTTAAATTCCTTAGGAATTCTAGTGCTTCATATTGCATCACTGGATTTCAGCGAAAGGAGCAAAAACTCAAAATTTTCAAGGCACCTTTTTTTTCGAATTTGCTCGACCTCCATGGATTCCTGATCTGAAAGATATTGAACTGCATTTAACTTATCATCCACAATCTTTGTTGCGGATTCATATAGTTGCACATTATTTTACCCATACCGTGAGTGATCATCTACAGATAAGATAGATTCGGTTAAAAGGTTGTGCATTAATACAAGGAATATCACACAAGCGGAAACTAAGAAACAATAAAGTATAACACAGGATAAAAACATTTAAGATCAATGGATTTTAATAAGATACATCAAATAAACATAAATTACCAGATTACTCGCTTTTTTAGGAAAGATGATTTTGAAACTTAGGAAAAACACTTTGAATCGAGAGAAGTAATCTGAGTTTTCGGAGAATAAATCGCAAGTTTGTGAAATGGAAAACTCGGTATGGTTTTTGATGAACTTTATAAAGACGAGGAGGGAAAGAGAAGACACGATTTGGAAGATCAATCGTTTGAAAAAGATTAAACGCCCAGATTAAAGCGGTTTTGATCGTAGGTCGAAAAACACGCATTTAAAACCTTTTTTGGATTTAAAAGCACGTTTAATAGCAGTTAATACATGTTCCCCACGTCCGCATTAAATGATTTGCAGGGAATACGTCACAAGGATAATGGGTACAGTAAGGCAAATAATATCGGATAAGATCCGATAAATAAGCAAAAGAACAAGAGAAAAGAAAGGCGATTCGATTGGTCGATATTGTAATCGACCAATACCACTTGTCCATGTTGATTTCACTTGTTGATCTTAGTATTCTGCCTAAGCCTTAAATTTTCCAACTGATCCTTTTAGCTGATCTTCTTCACTTGCATCTGATCCGTTGAAGTTCCAAGCTCAACCGATCTTCCTTGAATCGTCGATTTCCTTCGATCCTCCTTGATGGGTTGAAGTTCCCCTTCAACCGATATTTTTTCATTTCCCATAGATCGATGTATCCGATTTGTTGGAGTTTTAAGCTCACCGATCTTCCTCATCTCGATCAACCAGTATGTATCGATTTTGGTTGACCTAATCTGATTCTTCTCAAGTCAATCCATTCTTGGAATAAGTGTTACCGCCAAAACTTAGTCTAGAATAGTAGTCTCTATTCCCTAAGTTGGTGCGATTTGACATCTTAATTATTATGCAGATCTTTCGATATGTCAATCCGCCAGAATTTATCCAATATCGATCGCGTGATTCCTACACATTGTCCTTTTTTGGTCAGATTTCTCTAAAAGGTTTTGAGAACTCGTGTTTGCATTTGCACCCTTTGCTTGGCCTCTATAAATTGGACCAATTGTTTTACACAACATAACCCATTCACCATACTTATCTTCTTTGTAGAATCATGTATCCCTTTGTGAACCCTTATTTCCTAAGTTAAACTTCCCAAGAAATACCTTTACCCTTTTTCAATGATTTCACTTCTCAAATCAACCCTTAAGTCCCCTTATCATTTGTTTTCGCGCCATCAAAGATTTCACATACGATTGTTGCAAAGCTTCTACTACCACCATGGCGGCGAACTCTTTGTTGCAACCGAGAAGACACTTCTCCTAACCAGATGCACCTTGTGTGTCTATCGTTATGACGTAACTACCATCAACAGACTTAGTCTGAAAATGAACGTGAGTTTGATATGCGATCTTGATCACTCAACAACTGATCTTCGTATATCAACTCACCATTTAATAGCTGGAGAGCCCACTGACTCTTTCTTAGGGCTCCTGGCTTAAAAATCCTATCAAGTCATTTGTCGCTCCACTTTGGTCTTAAATTTCCATTAATGGGTTTAGGATTTTTTTAAAGCCTCTCTCACCCTTGTTAAGTGGGGAAAATGAGAGCATCGATTTAAAATCTCTCTCCCCCCTCTACTTGGGTTAGGATGAGGGTTTAGGGTTATAGGTTTAGGGTTTTTGGTTATCACTTATGTCTTGACCTCCGGGTCCTTTGTACTTGTATCTTGTAATGTAACCTGACCTTCGGGTCTTTATCAATGAAAATTTCTATTATTCCATTGTTGTGTAAAATTCCTGTATCCTTATGCGATTTTAAGCTTTAATCTTGTGAATACCACTTGTGAATCTTGCTTGTTGAATATCGACTTAATCGACTTACAAAGATGTAAAATAACCCAACCGATTTAATCAGTATTCCTTTTAAATTGAGCGTTTCCTTTAATCCGATAAACCTTAACCGATCGATTCTTTTAACTCCGATAATCTTGTAACGATCGATTTCTCACATCAGTTCCTTGATCGATCTTCCGATCGATTGAGATACCGAACTAAATGATTCCTTTCAACTTTGGTCGATCTCTTAACCACCGGTTACGAGATCATTCCATCAAACATTTTAGGTGCATTTTCTCCAAGATCCGTAAGCCTAGCTCATTGCATAATTCTCTGAATCGATCTCATTAGTGGCTTGGTTAGAATATCGACTTTCTACAGATATCGGTATGAATCTTTTCCATTCGATATTCTTCTTTTCAACATGATCTCTTATAAAATGGTGTCTAACATCCACATGCTTGCATCTTGTATGTAGAAACGGGATTCGAAAGTGATTGCAATAAAGACTATTATCATCACAGAAAAATAGGTACATTGTTAGCTCAATGTTATAATCCTCACCTTGACTAAGCCGTGAGCAAATTAGGAACAACAACTTTTCCCCGCGGCCATATATTCTTCGGCTCAATGGTAGATGTCGCGAATCGATGTCCGCTTTTGAAAACCACGAGATCGGGATTTACTTCCTAAGAACCGACAAGTTCTGAGGTGGATTTTTCCGTCAATCTTGCAACCTCCATAATCGTAATCGAATACCCACTAAGCTCTAGATTATCATCGATGGGTAAAATAAACCAAGATTTATCGTCCCCTTCAGATACTTAAGAATCCGCTTAGTCGCTTCTAGGTGACTTATCATTGGATTTGCCTAAAATCGCACATACACCCTCATGCGAAGGTTATATCTCGGTCTGGCCACGCGCAACGGTATAGTAGAGATCCAATGAGAGCCCTATATTCCTTCCGATTTGTTTTTTCGACCATCCTCATCTCGGATCCATCTTGAATCCAATCATCATAGGAATTTTGGCTTCCTTACAATTTTGAACTCCAAACTTAGCCAATAAATTCCCGAAAGTACTTTGCTTTACGAGATGAATATCCCTTCGTACTTTTGCTTTTACTTGAAGACCCGTAAAGTAATTCATCGACCCATCATAGACATCTCGAATTTCCCTTGCATCGGTTTTTGCGTAATCTTTCACATAGACTTTTGTTGGGAGATCCAAGATGATGTCGCCCACGTAAATCAACCATCGTAATATCTTCTCCATCTTCTATTCTCGAATAAGGTTCTGTCCCTTCGCCCTTTAGTGAACCCACCGCCGATCAAGAACCGAGAGAGTGTATCATACCAAGCTCGAGGAGCTTGTTTAGAACCATAAAGAGCTTTTCTTAAACGGTACACTTGCTTGTTCTTTTTTTCGGCTCGGAGGTTGTTCGACATAAACTTCCTCACTAGTACCCCGCTTAAAAAATGCACTCTTTACGTCCATATGATACACGATGAACCCTCTGTGGGAAGCATATGCCGTAAACAAATGAATGGGCTTTCTAGGCGGCGGTCGGGTGCAAAGGTCTCATCATAATCAATTCCTTCGATTGTGAATACCCCTTAGCAACAAGTCTTGCCTTATTTACGGTGATGACGTTTTTCTCATCTCTCTTGTTCTTGAATACCAACTTCGTGCCAATAACGTCTTGATGACTTGGTCCGCCTACGGTTCCCAAACTTGATTTACATCGAACCCGTTCCGGCTCTTCCTGCATGGCTAGAATCCACTTGCGTCTTGTGTAGCTTCCTCTATTGTTGTTGGTTCCTTCATGACGGATAATGACAATACATAGCACTTTCACCAATCGATATCTAGTTTTAACTTTATCGGATGGGTCTCCGATTATCGAGATCAGTTGGATGATTGGTTATCCAGGTCCTTCTGTTCTGATTTGCGTCGGTTTGGAGAACATCGTCCGTTTCTGATAAAATTTCATTACTAGCGATTGGGGAGTGGTGCGATTTATGATCCACTTGATAAGAACAAGTCTCGGTGATGTTGGACTCATCATGTCTTGATGTCCATTCGTTGGGAACTTCAGATGTTCCCCCGAACCGGATGGTTCGATTGATCTTTATCTCACCAGACGTCGACTTCTTCATCGACAGTTGATCGCACCTTAGGATCTGATTGATCTGGTAAGTCAGCTAGATCTGGAATGTATACGGTTACGGTTTCTAATTCTTTTTCCTTGATCGTTAGCTGATCCAATTTTTGAACATCGTGTTACGGTTGATCGTGTACTTTTCTCGAAAGCAGATTTCTCTTGATCAGAAGATGCTTCATCAAAAACTACATGGGGTGTTTCTTCCACAACTAGGGTTCGTTTGTTGTAGACCCTGAAAGCCTTGCTAGATGAGGAATATCCCAAGAATATACCCTCATCTGACTTGGCCTCAAAGGTTTTCAACTGACTCTTCCCATTGTTGTGTATGAAACTCTTACACCCAAAAACATGGAAGTAGGAAACACGAGGTTTTCTGTCCTTCCACAGTTCATAGGGTGTTTTGTAGTGAGCCTTAGTCAGAAGACATCTGTTCTGAGTGTGGCATGCAGTGTTGATTGCTTCGGCCCAGAAACGGCTTGGTATTGCATGTTCAAATTTAACATCGTGCGAAAACTTCTTTTTGAGAGTTCTGTTCCTCCGCTTCACTACTCCATTTTGTTGTGGCGTCCTTGCAAATGATGTTTCATGTCAGATACCAAACTTAGAGCAAAAAATCAAGAATAAAAGAGTTCGTAAATTGCATACCTTTTATCGATCGATTTTTACTAATACTGACACCCTTCTCATTTTGTAATCTTTTTAGCGGCTAATGTATCTTCGTTTGTCGTCTCATTCTTCTTTTGTAAGAATATAACCCGTAAACTTGGAATAGTCATCCACGATTACGAGTGTATTTGCGTCCGTTGAGATCGATCGGTGTAATCGTCCAAACAGATCCATATGAAGCAACGCGATACTCTGGATGCCGGTCCGGAAATTCCTTGAATGAAGCTTTGACTGTTTTCCCTTCTGACATGAAGTACATGTCTGATCCTTTGAAAATACTTCATTCGAAGTCCTTCCACTAGAGACATCCTTGCAATCTTATTAAGAGTTTTAAAGTTCAGATGGCTCATTCTTTTGTGCGAGCCAATCGCTACTTTTGGAACTCTTGACAATCGAGCATGCATTTCTTGGGCAACTGCTCCAATCACCGTAGATCGTCCCTTTCCTTGAACCCGATTAAGAAAAATCATTGAGTGGCTCGATTCTTGATGGTGCATTGGTCGATCGAGAACTCAACACCGAATCCGTTGTCGCAGAATTGTGAAACCGATAAGAGGTTGTGCTTGATCCTTCGACATACGAGACTCCAGTTACTTGTACATCATCATTCTCTAAGGTTCGAACCCTTTGGTATAACCAAAGTTATCATCACCGAAGAGTACACGCGGGCCTTTCGTTCTATGTATGAGCCGAGGAGGTGCTTTGCTTCTGTCATGTGCCTTGAGCATCCACTATCGATGTACCGGATAGTTGCTTGCACACCTCCTTTGTTGGCGGACCCATCGCGATCCTGCGGCACCCAAATCGGGCTTTAGGTACCCTTTTGGATTGGGTCCCGAGGGGTTAGGATTAGTTTTGGGGATCCATACAAAAGAAAGCACTTCTATTGTGATCTGGTTAGATCGAAGGCTGATTTGTCTCCCATACTGTCCAACATAATCATACGCCTCTTTATATATGCTTTCTCGATTTGTATGATTATTAGTGTGAACCTTGGATGACTTAGAAGACTTGGGATTTATCTTTTACGCTTTGTCTTTTTTATCTAGTGTGGTTGGTCAATTGACCTAGATTTACGATTATAGGGGTAGGTACGATCGCTACCATCAAAAGATTCATATCTTTTTCGGCATAGGTGGTTTTTGCGGTTTACGAAGCATGCTTATTAGGCACCTGACCTTTATTGGGTCTCAGATTGGACTTCCCATTTACTGAGTTTGTCTTTTCGATTCTCGATCTGTTGATCGTTGAGGTCTCTTCGAAAGAACCGGGTTCTTCGCTGATTCCTCGATCGATGCTTTACCAGTTGGGGTCCATTTTGTTCCCTTCGTTAGGCACCCGCCTTACCCGCTCAACCGGGTCCTTTTCCTTATTAGATACATGTTTGGCTTTTGGTGTATCTTTGTAAACTCGTCTGATTACACCTTTTTGAGATGAATCAGCCGGGGCTTTTGAGGATGTGGAAGGGTTCTCATAGCCAAGTCCCTTCTTATTAATCGTTGTTTGAAAATAGGTGTTCATGTCTTGAACAGTTTTAGATGATTTTGAAAAAACCTCTATTTTCTTCTGCAGATAATCCTCGATGATTATAGACTTTCATGCTTTTGGAATAGCTCATCGAATTTTGCTTGCAGGATTTTGAAGTCATCGGCTTTCTTTGTTTGTTAATTGCCGGTGATCTTTGATCTCGCTTCTCCCGATCGAAGATTTAACTCGAGAATTTTAAATTCCTCGATTGCCTTCGAAAGTATTTCAAATTGATCTAAGTTCGGAGGCTTTACATAGATCATTTTCTTTTTAGCAAGTTTGATTATTTACGGTCCTCGACTTATCATTTTCGAACTTCCACTATAGCATAAGTGTCTCATGCGTTGGAGAGATCCTCAAGCAATTGCTCGAGTAGAGTTTTAAGTCAATCTCCCGCCAGAAGAAAGCTAATGATAGCAGTGTAAAGCGACAAGCGAATTTTGGAGGTTACCTCGATTGGTCCTCCCCGCCATCAGCAGATCTCATCATCGTCCAAGAGAATATCGGATCTTCATTTTCATAGAAGTCAACAAAGACTTCTTGATCGGTGAAGTTTTCTGAGAGGAGTATCGAGTCCTCGTAGGCGGATAGAATCGTCGATTCGACGATCCAGAACCATGGCTCTTTCTCATCCCTATAACGTTGCTCTCTTCTCGCTCTTTTCTTCCTTTCTCTTGGCGTCAGTCCAGGCGGTCTGGCGCTTATAGTGACTCGCTTCTCAAAGTTGAAGCCTTGCGCCTCGATCCACCGAACCTTTCCTTCCGTGAATCACTTTCCGTCTGTATGACCTATCGGTGACTTCCTTTCTTCGATAGTAGTAGTCCGAGCTTCTTCATGTCTCGATTGGTTATCTCTTCCTTCCTCGGTCCGATTATCTCTTTTCCTTTCATCTCTCGGATCCCTCCGATCATCGATCCGTTCTTTCGGAGATCCGTTGGCTGATCTCCTATCTCCCCTCTATTTATGTTGATAGTCCTTATAAAATCTTCGATACTTACCAAGTTGGACGTTCGACTTCTCAAAAACTTCTGGTAAGCGAGCGATCTGCTCGCCGACTTATTATATTCCCAACAGTTCGTTGGCCTTCGCTTCTATTTCTTTGGTTGCCTTAAAAGCAATCGATTTTGAAGTTGAGGCTTCAAAGGGCACCTCATCTTCATCGAACTGTCCTCTTTCAATCAAATCGAACTAGTGAGCTTTAAGGCTCAAGAACAAGCTACTTGGCTTCATTTTTTTGAAATGTCTTGGCAATCCTTGATTACCGTGACCTTCATATCCCATTTCTTGGTGAGAGACCTTAGGATTTTGTAGTTGATATCTTTATCGACACATCTCTACCAAGTTCTCGGCTTGTTTATAGACATTGTAATCCTTCCATCGAGTTCGTTGATGGTTTTGGTTTAAAGCGATCTTGATTTTTCGAACTTCACCGGTTAAACTTGTAGACTACCGTCTTTTATCCTGCTCATTTCCTCGCGATATCTCATTTAGAGTATCCCACATTGCTTTCGCAGATTTGAGATACTTAATCTTTTCCTTGTGACCTTATCCATTGTTTTTCATGATGATATGCCTTTGCGATAGTATCTAGAGTGTGCGACTTTCTTTCCTCTTGCATCCATCAAGGCCGGGCTTTTTCGCACAAGACTCCCGGTGCAAAGTCCGGATCTCCTCCCGATCGGGGGGTTGTCATAATAAATGATGATGGGTCCTCTTTCGATGACTTCCATCATTCTCGCCAACGATCGAGCCTAGATGGTTGGACATATATATGGCCCAATCTGCATACTCATCGATTGAGAACTTCGGCAGATCATGATACATACCGAGGTGTTATCCATGCTGAGTGATTTTTGGAAAATGAATGAGTTTTTAAAAATGGTTTTTCAAGATCGAGTTGATTGACCACAAAGATTCTTCCTCAAGAATCGATGATACACAGAGTCGTTGGTCTCGTAGAACCAACGACTCGATACCACTAGTAGGTCCCTTAACGGGTTTAGTGAGGCGTGTCTAGAGGGAGGGGTGAATAGACAAAAACTTTTGTGCAAATCGTGTGAGGGCGATTAACTTTGATCGAGTGTGAGTGAATCGGTTTGGGCGATAATTAACTTACTTGATCGCTTTGGCGGATCGGTTCGGTAACTATCGATTTAATTTAGCGATGTGTCGCGGAAGCTTAAGTTTTACCCGTGTGAAAAACCGGTTTTGATAAATCGATTCCAAAGTTAATCTTTTAATCGGTTGATCAAGTGTCCGAGTTTGATCGATCGTAAGCTTGGTGCTAATCGATCTCAAATTGGAATATGTATGCGCTTTAAAGGTTGTGTGCGATTGTGTAATCGCCAAGCAAAGCGGTAAAGGCACACAAGATTTATAGTGGTTCGGACAAACCAAATCCTACGTCCACTCTTCCCTATCACAAGGGCACCAACTTAACCAACCTAACTTAGTTTTATGTGTTAGTTCAACACAAAGACACCAACTTGATGTTTAAGGAGTTCACACTCAACCGATCCCGGAGATCGAACTAGAAACCCTAGTCGAAATCTTGCTAAACAACTTAACCTAACTTGGGGGTTTGGGTAAGATTGTTTTGTTCCAACTATGAAATCTTTTCTTGCAGATAAGCGACTAACAACTAGATGAAAAGATTTCTATGCTAAGAACTTATGGGATGAACACTTAATAAAAAATTAATCTTCTTGTTACGTGTTCTTGTCGGAAATCGATATTAGCTTGAGCTTCTTGATTGTTCAAATAAGCGTTTCCCTTCATGTTTTTTTTCACTCTAAAGTGTAATCCCATATATATAGACCTTGAAATCAAAGAGCCGTTGGAGAGCAATTTGAATTTCGGGCTATATTTTGGTAGACTTGCAGGCTTGATGTGATGAGCTTCGAGAACGGCATGGCCAAAAGCGTGACTTTGTACTTTGTAGCCAAGTCTGGAGAGGTAGCATCAAAATCCCGCAATTCTCGGGTCCGATCATACGTGTCTTGTTCTTATTGGATAGCGGACTCACTTTTCAAAGGAAGTTCTTCCAACTAAGCTTGACATTCTTCTTGTTCGGATCATCGACGATGATTAGGTGAAACATCGATTTCACTGGTGGTGTCGACCGATCGATTCGGTAACGTCGATCTACTGATGGAGTCTTCGTCTTTGGTTGACTTAGCTTCAACTAGCGACTTCGGCGATGTAGGTCTTCCGTCTGATCTTCCGAAAGTCATCCGATCTTCAAGTATTTCGAGTTTGAGCTTCATGACTTCAAATTTGAGATATCGACTAGATCGGATCGATCCGATCTTCTATTCTTATCTTGCATTCGGCCCATGGGATGTCACCGATTTTGAGTCTTCGGATCCCGACCTATACATATTGTGTTTCCCCTCAATATGTGACCTATCTATTTCATCGGTTGTTCTATACAATCATTATCAATCGGTCTCCTATAGCGGTAATATAAACATCGATCCAATGTAACAGTCCGACCGGTCCTATTACATGTGTTTTTGGAACTTTCATCAAAACTATAAATTTCCCAACATCTACCTGTACAGTTGGTATAGGAGTTTGCCCTCTTATTTCGTTTAAGGTAATCTCACTTTTTGGGCTTTCGATTGTTCATAAAGTCTTCTTCCAAAAATCTAAAGTCGTCTTATTACCACCTTTTGATCTTGGGACCATAGAACATGCATCCTTTCGTTCCCATGGGATATCCTATAAACAACCTTAGTTCTGATCGTGCATCCAACTTACTGGCTTCCTTGTCTAACACGTATGCCGGACACCCCCAAAGTCTGAGGTGTCTCGGGATCGGGCTTCTTGCCGGGTCCACAACTCTTTAGGGTTTTGGGAACCGATTTGGATGGCACCAGTTTAGAACGTGGCAAATGTTTCAAGGCATGACCCCAAAACGACTTGGGTAGATCTGAATAACTCATCATGGATCTGACCATTTCTAAAAGTGTTCTGTTTCTTCGTTCTGCAACCCTATTTTGTTGAGGGGTTCCGAGTGCAGTCAACTGGGAAATAATGCCCTCGTCTGATAGGTAGTTCAAAAACTCATCGCTGAGGTATTCACTTCCACGATCAGATCGTAGAAACTTGATACTCTTTTCCTGGTGATTCTCCACTTCGGCTTTGAACTCTCTGAATTTATCAAAGGTTTCCGACTTGTGTTTCATGAGGAAAATGTACCCGAACCTTGAGTAATCATCCGTGAAAGTCACGAAATACTCATAGCCACCTCTAATTTTGGTTGACATTAAACCACACACGTCATTATGAACGATTTGCAACACTTATGTGGCTCTATTCCCCTTGGCTCCAAATGCCCTCTTGGTCATATTACCCTCCAAACATGATTCGCAGGTTGGAAGTGGTTCTAACTGTAGGTCCGACAGTGAACCATCTTTCACCAACCTTTGGATCCTATTTAGATTAATATGACCTAGTCTTAGATGCCATAGAAGTGTCTCGTTCACATTTTCTGAACGTTTTCTCTTATTACATGAAATAGTCGATGTGTTATAAGATGCATTTTGTAAGTGGTGTGCACAGTTAATAGTATAGAGATTGTTCCGCAAAATTCCATGATAGATAAACACATCGTTACGACAAACAGTAACTTGCTTAGAAAAACGAACATAATATCCATCATTAATAAGTTTAGCAACTGAAATAAGGTTTTTACGAAAAACTGGAAAAGAAAGAACATCTCTTAAAACTAAAAACTCGTCTTCAAAAGACAGGTGCACGTCTCCCACTGCTTCAGCTGCTACTCTCGTAGCATCGCCCAGTGTGATGAGGACCTCACTCCCACTAAGTTGCCGGGTCAACTTGAACCCCTATAACGTGAAACAAACATGATCAGTGGATCCCGTATCCATTACCCACGAGTGGGTAGCATACGCCGCTAAACAAGTTTAAACAACTAGTGCGTGAGAATTACCTTTCTTTCCATTCCGCTTAGGATTGGAACAGGCTGACCTGCATTGTCCCCAACTTCCGCACTCTGAATGTTTCCTCTTACTTGAACCTTCACTCTTGAGGGACATTGAGCCCACTTGGTTTAGCCTCTCTTTATCATCGTTCTTACCACCAATTGGCCTAGAAGGAAAAGAAGACCCTTTTGTGACCAAGTACTTTTTCTTGCGCTCCGTTAACTCTTCGACCAATGTGAGAGCATTTACTAGATCATCCACAGTGAAATCTAGATCTTCCATTAGGTACTCTAGATAGGGATGATCATAGCTCTTTGATAGAGTGTGGAGAATGAAATCAACCTTAGTTTTGAAATCACATTTTTCGCCAAGAATCTCAAGTTCCTCAAAGAGAACCATAACCCTAAGAATGTGCTCCCTTGCGGTCGTTCCTTCTTCCATTTTTATCTTGGTCATATCAAGCCTTATGCTTTGGATAGCTATATGGGTCGAATCTGCAAACATCTCTTCGAGATTTCCCATAATGTCTGCAGCTGATTCAAATCTTTGATGAATGCGTTTCAACAAATCAGACATATTTGTCAAGATTGTTTCCCTCACCAATTCATTAGTCAACTCCCATTCACTATGTTCCATCTCGTCCCATATACCAATATCTTTAGCAGGTTTTTCGGGGTTTGGTGTGTCTAGCACCCATTTGGATCCTTATGCAGTTAGGACAATCATAATTTTTCGTTTCTAAACAACGTAGTTATCACCAGTTAATTGATGTTCTTTGAGTGTATATAACAGTGGATTAAAAGGTTGCGACATGCTGAACTGAAATAAATAACAATTTGTGTAAGCACAAAATTATCACACGATTCGATCACATAATTCATATCAAAATCTCAAAACAATATGAACATGCGTCAGCCGACATCTCAAAAATGTTTTAAATAGGTCACGTTGGGTGAACCTGGCCTATTTAAACACATTCAAGCGAAAGTTACAAACAAGAACGATTTACAAACCTTTTAATTCAAAATTAATAGTCGGCTCCATTTGACCAATATAAAATTAGACAGGGGACTTGAGAAGTATATGCATATCAATTTTATACCTAAGTAATAACCATGATTAAATCTGAATTATTACTTAAACTTTGTACGAGCCTCGTTGGGAGGTCATAAATGCCACTAATAATAATTCACAATCATCCTTTTGGGAATTTATTCATGTGAAATCCATCTTTTGGCCGTTCCGCTGGGAAATTTCTCCAAAAGAATTCACAAATAAATAAATCATGGAGGTCAATTTGACGTAATTTTATTATCCTAATAAAATTTGTCAATAATACATACTTAGTAATTGTCGAAAGTCAGATATTCATTTAGACAATTCTAAATCATGCAAACACATTTAACAAATAAAATTGCACGAATTTAAAACAAGCATCAAGACAAAATAAATCACGTTGGGCACATATATCCAACTGTCATAGTTTAAATTCCAAATCTTGATCTTGAGAAATCGTCCCTTCTTTTTGCTTTCATCATTCGTCTCGAAAAGCTCCCACTGAATCCGCAACAATTCTTTAAACGTCCTCCGTTTTGGGTTAGGACGACTTCCGGAAAACGAGTAGCTCGACCGGGCAAAGTCGCATGCTTAAAGCGAACGCCCGGTCCGGATCGGCCATCCCGCCCAGTCGCCCTTGGCACATTTGCGTGGATGTGTTTGGGGTCCTTCGCCCAGTTCAAATACCCACGCCCATTGCCGTCCCCGCAAGATGCCCAGCCAAGACGCGCCCGTATGAAGGTCGCCCACATGAGAGGTCGCCATGCCCGCTCAAGATAGCAAATGGTGGTGTGCCTTCGCGCTAGCGTTCCGCCTAGTCCGTGTGCTCCGCCTTGGCTCGCGTATGTTTGGGCACTCGGACGTCCGTCTTTAATTCATCGTCTCCATCTTCGTTGACGATCCGGTTATAATTTATTTACGAAAAATAAATAAACCTAGATCTAGACTAGTCTATTACACTGATCAAATCAAACAAATCCTAATCTACTGTGGATTTTCTCATTTAGGCAAAAAACGAATTCGAACGAATCGAATTAAAAACCAACAATTTATTTGCATGTAAATAAGCCCATTAAAATACCATGACAATTGGATACTTGCAAAACAGATCTAACAGTTCTACTATCCAATTTTAATTTTAATGAACAACAATTTAAATTACAGTTTAAAAGATCAGAGCCCGAACCAGGACTCTGATACCAGTTGTTGGGTTAACATATGCCAAGATCTATCGGGATGACCTCATAAACACAAATTTAAATTATCAATTATTACTAGCATGAATTTACCTAAGTGAATTCAAATAATAATCAATCCAACAACAACATGCAAATAAAATTTCACGTAAAAAATCCTGGCATGCTGTATTTATAGGAGTTTATGTAAACGTACCTGTTGGAGAGACGATCTAAGACAGACAGGATCAAGTATCTGGATACCCACCAAAAGTCCTTCTCAAGTATTCCCCAGTCCTCGTCCAATAACCCCGGTGGAGAGTTCTTCGATGAACGATTTATAAAATAAGGAAAATAAAAAATATTGTTGCACCACCGTTGTGGATTTCTAATATTTCCAACACATGGAACACTAGTTGGGAATGAAAAATTCATCCCATATTTATAAGTAGAGGGGTTGTCGAAAATTTCAAGGCAATTAGGGCTAGAAAAGATCTTTTCTTGATCTCCAAGAAATCTTGAATATATCCAATATATTCTTCTTTCCATGTGTATTTTTTCACAAAAATCTCACATCCTTATTTGGCCCTTATTTTAGAAAAAAACAAGAAAGAATTTCAAGATTGGATCTTTCTTGAATTTATGAGATATTCTTGTATTCCAAGAATACATATCTTCCATAAAATCTTTCCAAGAAAATCAAGAAAATCTATCTTCCCTTTCTTATACAAGATTTTCGAAAATTCACTATTAAAGAGGCCATGTGGGAGTTTTCTTGAATTTATGGGATAATCTTGTATTCCAAGAATACATTATCTCCTTTCCATAAAATCTTTTCAAGAAAATCCTTCTCCCTCTTTTCTTTAATATTTTTGAAAATAATAGAAAATATTACAACAATAAATTTATTTTATTTTAAACACCTTTTATTTATTGGGCTACTTGAGGGGCTTTTAGCAGAATTAAGATGGACCTTCCAATGGACTTCTGCATTCCAATATTGAGCCACAATATAATTCAACCCATTAATATTAATTAATACCACTATATAATTAATATTGCACTATCCAATCTTAACCCATATTACGGTAATATGGCTCCCGGTTATTATTTCCCCTGTTTAAGATTATTTAGTCCATTAATTAATTAAGCCACTGAAAAGCTTTATATTAATTAATATTTTTATCCTTGGAGTAAGGACAGCCCAGCTTTATTATCCATACCGGAAAATTAATTCCACTTGCAAGATTTGATATGATAAGGTTCCGGGCCCACCAAGAGGACCAATCAAGCAAGACTTTTGCAAGCACACGATTCTCTGTATTAATTTAGCAACTGTCGTGTAAATAATATTATTGCCCAAGATATAGAGTATCGAAGTCGCAATGATTCTCTTCCCATTTATAAGTCAAAGCAATAACTACTAATCACACACAGTCCTTATTAAGTGATAGAGATTAAGAAATCAACAACCACTGAGGTCTAACTCTTCATCCCTTAAGTCAGTGCGAATGAGTTTATCCTCTCTGTAGGTCCGCTTCAGCGCATCGAATGCACTAGTGTAATCTCTTGGTCAAGACAAACCAATCTGAGCCTTTCACATCAACTTCTACCAATAGATTGTTCGGATCTATCTAAGTTGTGAAACACGCACTCGTATACAAGGGAATGTTAACGTGATCTTCTGTGATCTGGTATCACCACGTTAACTACAATGTAACGCTTGCTACGAACGGTTTGCAATAAATATATATAACATTCAATCATATTTAAACCAACAGTGATAAACAATTTATTTCAGTAAATAAGTGTTTAATACATAGGTTATACAAAGTAAAAAGCATACTTTCACGTATAACCCCAACAATAGCCGCATCATTGATATTAAGAAGATCAAGCCAAAGAGTGCGGCGAAGAATACCAGAGTTCTTAGCATGAACGAAGACTATGACCGAATCAACCATCACCATGGCAACAAATTGTTCCGACATGGTCAACACAGTAGCTGTGGCAGCCAACTGTGGGCGGCAAAGGACCCATATGTTCGGCTTCATGTTAGCCCTTTGATTTTCTGCAAAGAATGAAAGGCGAAGCTTCGAAAGGAAATTGCGAGGCAGTCTACTGCTGCTGATCTTGGGCTCAAAGATAGAAACCCAATTCGGATGGTGGGTAAGGCAAAGGTGATCAAGAACTCTCTCTGTTTGCTCGTTACCCAACCCACATGCATTCCAAGCGAGACAGATCATAAATCACCAAAATACGACCCGTGCATCGGTGGGTTATTTTCCTGCTCACATTCATCTGCCCAAGAACTATAATGAGACATACCTGTGGTGTCCAGACGGGGGTCATCTAGACGAAAAGGGGTAGCTGATGTCGAAGTCGCAATAGTAGAATTAAGCCAAAGAAACTGACACACGACTCCGTGTATTATATGGAGCTATAAGAGCCTGCTTCATTTTCGCCCCGCACTTTGGGAGGCCTACTTTCCGTTTGGGCTGTTGAACAACTTTATCAGAGGAGTGAGGGTTGTTGGGGAAGTTGTCGACCTCATTATCGGAATCAGAGGCTCTTTCACCCTCCCTTTGAAGGTCGGAGGGCATGAGCGTCGTGAAAGCATTGGAAGTAGGAGGGGGCGGGTTTGGAGTGATCGTGGGGGAGACCGACTTCTGCCGTGGGACCCGTTCAAAACCATCATCGACCGTGACCATCCGAGGCAAAGTGGATTAACGTGGGCGGATCCATGCAAAGGAACCATATTGGCCGAGGGAGAGCGGATCAGGACAAATGGAGAGAGTTCGAGGTCAATTTGAACTTTGGCAAAGAGCTCGCCGAGGCCTCGTGTGTATCAACATAAGATGATGCGAGGAGTTGCGAGGTAGCAAATGGTGACCTTTAGCTATATATCAAAATGTAGCAGCCGGAGTCTGAATGTACCAGCAACGAGGGTGGTAGTGGGTGGTGGGAAGGCCTTTTGGACCCACTTTTTAGTGGTTTGGCGTGGCTTAGTAGTCGATGGCCCCGCTTAATCTAGGAGGCCAGGTTTATGCGCCCGGCCTCTCTGAGTCGTTTACACTCCGATGAAGCATGACCAACAGATTCACAAGCTGAGCAATAAGAAAGGTGATTCTCGTAACCCAATATGTTTTAATATGTAGATGTTTTAATAATATATAGATTCTTGAATAACTTTGTAACATCTCAATCTAATTGTCCTTATATTTGAATAAATATGTTGATTATGCAGCTAATATTTTTAAAAAAAATTAATTGTTGGTAACATTTATTTAAAGTATGTCATTATTCATATGTTTAGATAAGTTAATTTTTTTACTTAATATGTACATGTATTTATAATAAATTTTGAATGATTTTGTATGATTTGATTTTAATGTTATTTTAACATGAGTAATTATTTTTATTATGTTCTTAAATGATAGTTAATTTTATTTTAAATTTTTTGCATGCCTTTAAAATCATTTAATTTTTAATATTGTTGAATTAATTTGTTCATTATGACTTTTAATTTTTTGGATTTGTAACCTTTGCTTTTATTGATTTTTTTGTTGTATGAATATTTTTGTTATGTCATTAATTTTTGTTTAATGTTTATGTTTTTAAATGCTTGTTAGAATTCATTGAAATTTTAAAAGTTTCGTAATTGATAATATGTTGTTTCGGTATAGACTATTTTGAGAATTTTGTCCATGAGATTTTATAAATAAGTTGTTATGTTTTAATATGCAGTTGTTTTTATAATTAAATACTTGAATATCTTTGTAACTTCTCAATTTAATGGTCCTTTTATATGAATAACTATGTTGATTATGCATGTTATTTTTATTTTTTATTTAATTGTTGGTATCAGTTATAGAAATAAAAAATGTTACTATTTAATTTTGTAGACTTAATACTGATATTCATTTGAATGTTACTATTACTTAATGTATGTTGGTTATGGGTTTTAAGGTTTTTGAATTTTAATGGCCATATTTAATGATTTTTATCAATTTAAAAGTCACCGTCAATCACTCCACACACATAAATTATATTATTTGACAAAGAGGTAGTGGGACATCTACTCTGATTCTTCCATGTTCTGCATACTTACTTTTTTTCTGTTAAAAAAGTAACAAAAGTTATATTTTTTTGTTAAATTGTTTGGTTCTTTTAGCCTACTTCTTTAACACAAATTGAAAGTATATTTATCAACATTGTTGCTCCCGGTGCAAACGAGTCTTACACGTGTATGGGGGGGGAATACACGTGTTCAATGATTTTAAAACGTTTTCTTTACTGAGGTCAGCTTGGGTCAGGTTGTCCTGATGATTTGGCCCTGAGAAGCACAGATCGCCCTAAGTCAAAGTCTACCTGAGACAGTGATCCTGAGCTGCTTTCAGAAACCTCAGATAATCCCAACCGAGCCTGAGTTATCGAGAGAATCGAGCCTGCTTTGAAAAGCTACTCGGATGTCGCGAATGGTTGGCCCTAAGTTTATACTGTTTATGCTTTCTTTGAAAACCTTCATTTTAATGGAATAATGATTAAGGTTGTGATTCAGTCAGATGCAACTTCAGTGGATTGATTCCAACTGAATATCAGTGAAAATATGCTTTTAGTTAATGGTATGCAACAGTTAATCAAAGCAAAAAGCAAAAGCAAATAACACAAAGAAGTTATAGTGGTTCGTAGACTCAAGCTCCTACGCCCACTCTCTCTCGACTCTTGGAGAAATTCCTTAATCACCTCCTAAGGTTTTATGACTACCTCTGTAGTTTACTAACCTTTCTATTTTGAGCTTTCTGACTACCTCTGTAGTTTACTTACTCAAAACACACACAAGCTTTCTGACTATCCAAGATAGTTTACTCACTTCTTCTCTAGAGCTTTCTGACTACCTCAATGTAGTTTACTAACTCTTTACAACTCCAACTCACCAACAATCACACTCAAACTACCTTTACAAAGGGTTTGGGGTTTTCTTGGTTGGTTTCAACTAGGATGAGATATCCTTTACAATTAAGAACAATGCAAAGACTAGGATATCTCTACTAAGCTTTGGATATATCTTATCAAAACTAGGCTTAGTGAATGAGCTCTCTTCGATATAAAGCACTTGGGAAATTCTTGGGTTTTCGAGTGCTTCAAATTGCAATAATAAGTTTGAGCTCTTGAGTTGCTTACAAATTTCCCGTAACGTTCAATGTAGATGGTCACAGTATTTATAGGCAGACACCAAGGTCACTCTTGAAAAACTATCCGTTGGAAGAGATAGCTCCATGAGTTTCCTCTTATGGTGTGTGATGAACGGCTATATTTAGGGTTTGACACTCCCTAACATGTTTTAGGCAAAGTGCTTTTTATGCATCCAGTCACCACTTTTTGCGATGCGAACATAGTACTACTTGACATGCTTGATGACTGTCGCTTTCGAGGTCGATAAAAAGTACGATGATGTTTTCTTCGATTGGGTTGTTGTCTTGATTAAGTAGACAAACACAACGACTCTTTTTGGTCAATATCTCTGAGTGATATAACCTTAACAACACTTTGTTTTAGATCCTTTTGTCTGCATCTGAATGTCTTGGGCAATATCTATTTTTCTAATTAATCGCGTTAACTTCCGATTATTGTATCCTTGGATAGATTTTTTTTTGCCTCGAAACATTGAGTTTATCTTTGAAATTGATTACATTCTTGAGTCTTGATAATTCTTTGTGCCTTGATGTTCTTAGTCTTGATATCTTGATCTTGATCTTACATCTTACATGTGTCTTGAGTCTTACGAGTCTTGAGTCTCTTGTGTCTTGATGTCTTACGAGTCTTGATGTCTTCTGAGTCTTCACAGATATCTTGGTGATATCTTGGAAATCTTCATCTTGAGTCTTGATTTCTCGATTTCTCAGCAGGTCTTGATTTTCTCGATTTCTCATTTGAGTCTTGATTTCTCGATTTCTCCTTTGAGTCTTGATTTCTCGGTTTCATCTTTGAAACTTGAAACTTTCCATTTCATCTTGAAACTTGAAAACTTCTTGATCTTGAGAATCTTCAAAATCTAACTTTGATCTATGTCTGTGACTATACATTGTCTGGATAACATCCTGGGCTACTCTAAAAAAGCAGATTGACTCATCTATCAAGATTATCCTGAACATGTCATACTCAGGGGTTTTTGGGATCTAATCAAAATCTTCTTTATTAAATTCATCTCCCAACAAACATTAATAAAACCAAGATTTTCAATATAAATATTTTTATTATGCCTTTAAATGATAGGTAATTGTTCTTAAAAAAACTTGCAAGCATTTAAATGCCGTTGTATTTTATTAATGTACAATTAACTTTTCAATACTGATTTTTTTTAGTATTTGTATCTTTTATTTTTAATAATTTTAATAGATGCAGGTTTTGTTTTTAATTTTTTTTTAAATTTAAATGTCTCTACTTAATGATTTTTTATTATGTGTAACTATTTTGGTTATGTCTTTAATTTTAGTTGATTTGTTTTGTTTTAATATGTTTGTGAGACTCTTTTGAAAATGCAATAAGAGTTGTCAATGTGAATTTAATCCAATTTATTTTTTAAAATTGATTGCATTATGACAACTTATTTTTTGTGTGCATAAGTTATATTCTTTCAATTTAAAAGAACATATTATCAATCGTTTTGAAATTATATGATAAAGATCAATTTGGATTGTAATTGAAAATTTTCAAAATCATGATGCTAAATATGTCACCAAAACATACTACATATGCACACATTAACATTGATAATTGTTGGTTTATCCTTGTATGGAACCAGACTGTTTTTTAAATCTCAAGTTATTAGAGATGCAATCTTTTCAAACTCCATTCTGTAAGTATGACATGCATTTTAAAGTACATATATAAAGCATAAGCAAATAATATAATGCATTGACAATCAGCTGGAGCATTAGTAGCCATCAATGAAAGTCAATGGCTTACATCAAAATAGCATGCCAAGCTCATACCAACTTATGGTATAAAAGAATATACAATTCATAATATTTTATGATCTGATTAAAGTAGAGCAGATTACGCACCTGCATACGCAAAGCTTTCAAGTTATGGTCATCTTGAATTTCATGGATCCCACCACTTATTGTAGATAGAGCTTTTGAAGGAACACATCGGAGCTGTCGAAATAAAAGCAGGAATTATAATTTATTTTAAATTTCACAACAACAAAGAAAAATAAAAACACCCCAATGGCCAAATCTACATGGCCTTCGAAGATCTATTCAGACTCATAAACGCCGGGTTGATTGAAAATTCAATCATCAAACTTCTTGAAAGGAACTAATACTCAGTAGAATATGCAGGTGACTACAATAAAATCTCAACCACCGCACTAATATCTAAATCAATATGAGAGAAATTAAAATATTGACTTGTGTGATTTAGCACCTATTCTTGTATGTACAATAAAGAGTCTGAAATTCTAAAAAGATTTGAATAATACGGACTTTATCATTCATTAGGTGTTTCGACATTCAGATCGCCATCTCTTCTTGTTGGGAGATGAATTTAAATAAAATTTTGATTAGATCCCAAAACCCCTGAGTATGACATGTTCAGGATAATCTTGATAGTCTGAGAAGTCAGGTTTCAGTATAGAATAATTCAGGAGATATCTGCACCGTGTATAGTCAGCAGATATTACTCAGGATTGTTAGAAATCAGAAGACACTGAAGACTCAGATAAATGCTGAAGACTCAGAGAATACTGAAGAATTAGAAAACACTGAAAAATCAGAAGACACTGAAGAATCAGAAGACACTGAAGACTCAGAAGATACTGAACACTCAGAAGATACTAAAAGCTCAGATATTACTGAAGACTCAGACGACTCTGAAGATTACTTACCTGAGAACATATAAACTGAGGAAGACGCACATTTATAAAATATAAATGTTGCTCAAATAAAATGATTGCAGACAAAAGGAACTAAAACTAAGTGTTGAGTAAGGTTGTCTCATTCAGAGAGATTGACCTAAAAGAGCCGTTTTGTTTGTCTACATTCACTGAAGACAAGAACCAATCAGAGAGAGACAACACTGTACTTCAATGACACTGAAAGCGACAGGGCACTGAATTATGTCAGTTGTACTATGATCCAGACTGCAAAACTTGGTGGTTGGCTGCCATTGGTTACATGTTACCCAAACCATGCAAGGGCATTTTCAAACCCTAAAATAGTCGTTCATCAATAACCAAAAGTTGAATCCCTTGATACTATCTCTTTCAACGGATAGTTTTCAAGAGTGACCTTGGGGAAGTTGCCTATAAATACCAGTGACTTTCACCATTGGAAGGTTATGGGAAATCAAAGGAACTCCAGAGCTCATTCGTATTCTTGCAAATTAAAGCACTCGAAAATCCTAAGATTTCCCAAATGTTTCACATTGAAGAGAGCTCATTTACTAAGCCTATAATTGTTATATATCCAAAGCTTAGTAGAGATATCCTAGCCTTTGAATTTGTTCTTATTGTCAAAGGATATCTCACCCTAGTTGGAAACCAACCTAACCCAAACCCTATTATTAGGTAGTTTGAGTGCTTGTCTGATTGTTGGTGTTGGGAAATTCTGTATCTTAGTTTTGATGGAAGTTCCAAAACAGGTTGTAATAGGACCAGTCAGACCTGTTAGCTGACTGATGACTTAGAATCAGATTAAGATGACCAGCTGAAATGTATAGATAGCTGATGTAAAAGATAGGTCACATATTGAGGGGGAACTCAATATGTATAAGTCAGGTCGAAGTATCAGATGACCCAGATAAGGTCAGATGATCAGAAGGCTAAGAACTATCAGAAGACAAGAAGTCAGAAGATCAGGTGAAGACAGAAGACACTGAAGACTCAGATGAACCTGAAGACTCAGATGAACCTGAAGACTCAGATAAACCTGAAGACTCAGATAAACCTAAAGACTCAGATGAACCTGAAGACTCAGATAAACCTGAAGACTCAGTAACAAACCTGAAGACTCAGTATAACTGAAGACACTGAGGCTCAAAGTCACCTGAAGATCTGAAGACTACCACAAGACCTGAAGACCTATATCAGCCGAGTCTGCACATTGAGCAAAGACAATCTACTCAACAAGGTAGACTGATCAATTACTTGATCAAGTCAGCTCACACCTGGCGTCAATCAAAAAGATACACCAGACAAGACGAATCTTCTACAAAAGGAATATCAATCGTCTAACGGACAAATTACTGAAGTGTCGCCTCGCGAAGCCAAGGAGAAAGCGACACGTGTACAAAAAGAGCTGACATTGCGGGATTCGACGCTGCAGACATAAACGGCGCTAATCATGCCTACGGCCACGCCGATAATCGGAGCACGTCACAATCATATCCTACAACCTACCTAATATAGCCCGAAATTCAAATTGCTCTCCAACGGCTCTTTGATTTCGAGGTCTATAAAATGAGATTGCTCGTCAATTGAAGACAGAGGACCAAGGATCGAGCAGACTGAAAAAGAAGCAAAAACTATAGCAAAATTTCCGCTGGAAGAACACCATATTTGAAGATTATTCTTAGAGTGTTCATCCCATTGGTCTTAGCAAGAAATCCTATCCACTAGCATTTGGCTACCTAAAATACCAGGATAGATTTCCAGTTGGAACCCTCAAACATTCTTTACCCAAACTCAAGTTAGGTTAAGTTTGTTTCCGCAAGATTTCAGACTAGGTTTCTGATTTCTAGTTCGGTTGAGTGTGAACTCGATAAACATCTGTAGAGTGTAAACTCAGTAAACATCTATCGGCCATCCTGTGAGGGAGATAAATCCCGCAGGTTAAGTTCGGTTAAGTTCGGTTAAGATTCCCCTGTGTTAAGGGAAGAGTGGACGTAAGACGGGTTTCGTCTGAACCACTATAAAAGTCTTGTGCTCATTTACTTGCTTTCTTATTGCTTTACACTATTCACACAACTGAGTTTAAAAGCGCATACATATTCTAAGTTAAGCTCAGTCTGCACCAAGTAACTGATCTGATCAGGTTGACACCTTAGTCAGCTGGTTGAAAACTGACTTAATAATCTGAATTGATAAAACTAGTTTTTCACACGGGTATTCACAAGCTTCCGCACTCTAAGTTAAACTGACAGATATCAAACTGATCTACCCTCAGGCACTCAGTAAGATTGAGCATCAGTTCAAAACTTATACACTAGCACTCTTATCAGGAAATCTGCAATCACACCTGATCCGCACGAAAAGTTTTGGAAGTCTATTCACCCCTCCCCTCTAGACTTCCACCCTCCCAAAACCCGTTCGGAACCTAAAAGTGGTATCAGAGCAGTGGTTCTACAGACCACTGGCTTTGAGTATCAACAATTCTTGAGGAAGAATCTTTGTGGTCATTTGAACAGATCTTGGAAAACCGTTTTTAAAAACTCATTCGTTTTCAAAATCACTAAGCATGGATAATACCTCTGGTATGTATCATGATTTGCCTAAGTTTTCAATTGATGAGTATGCTGATTGGACTATATATATGTGCAACCATCTAGGATCGATAAGCGGCAGAATGATGGAAGTCATTGAACGAGGACCCATCATTATATATCACGACAACCCAGCAATTGGAGGAGATCCAGATTATGCACCGGGAAGTCTTGTACGAAAAAGCCCAGCCCTGATGGATGCAGAAGAAAGAAAGTTGTATACTCTAGATACAATCGCCAGCCATATAATCATGAAGACGATGGATAAAGTCACCAAGGAGAAGATAAAGTATCTCAAAACTACGAAACAAATGTGGGATACTCTTGCTGAGATATGCGAAGGAAATGATCAGATCAAAGATAGCCGACTACAAGCCGAATTGGTGAAGTTCGAAAAGCTCAAAATGCTGCCCAACGAGACCATCAACGAGCTCGATGGGAGGATCACCATGTCAGTAAATAAGCTACAAGAACTTGGAAGAGAGATGTCAGACAAAGACATCAATTACAAGATACTGAGATCTCTCACCAAGAAATCGGACATGAAAGTCACGGTAATCAAGGATTGCCAAGACATTTCCAAGATGAAGCCAAGTAGCCTGTTCCTAAGCCTTAAAGCCCACGAGTTCGATTTAATCGAAAGAGGGCATGCAGATGAAGACGAGACGCCTGCTGAAGCCTTAACATCCAAATCAGTTGCATTCAAAGCAACCAGCAGCAGATCAAAGGCCACTGAACCTGTTGGAAACATAATGAGTCAAGCAGAATAGATCGCTCTGCTTACCAGGAAACTTGAAAGATCAAATACTTAACTTGCTAAGTATAGCAAATTCTACAGAGACTATCAAGACAACAGAAGAAACAGGAGGCCAACTGACAGATCACTAGAAAGAACCAGATTTGATGATCGAAGAGATCAGAGAGAAGAAAAGAAAAGAGATGATCTGTCAGATGAGAGAAGAGATAACAGATCTGACAAAAGGAGTTCAGATTACCATCAGAAAGGGAAGTCACCTGACAGATCCTACAGACGGAGTGACTCACCTGGTAGAGGAAGTTCCGTAGATCGAGGATCATGCTTCAACTGCGAGAAACCAGGTCACTACAGCACCGACTGCCCTGACCTGACTCCCAGAGAAAGGGAAGAAAAATGGAACAGAAGAGAGCAACGCCTCAGAGATAGAAAATCCATGGTCGCTGACACATCTGGAATTGATGATTCCTATCTGCCTTCCGAGGATTCTGGCTACTCATCTGTAGAAGACTTTTGTCTGATAAGCAGTGCTGTTGACTTCCACGAACATGAAGATCTGATATTCTCTTCAGATGACGATGAAATCTGCCTGATGGCCAAGGAGGGAGACCAATCTGAGGTAACCTCCAAACCTTCTGCTTTTTCAATTTCCACACCTGCTATTATTAGCACACCTGCTGGAAAGATTGACTTGCAGCTCTACTCTGAGCAATTGCTTGATGATCTCTCTGATGCCGTAGACACTTATATAATAGTGGAAGCTGAAAATGACAAGCTAAGGATCATAAATAATCAGCTTGTTAAAGAGAACGCTGTCAGTAAAGCTACTGAACTGAAATCCACTGAAACTGCTCAAAAGGTAACTGAGGAACTTAACATTCTGAAAGTTAAATCTTCTGATCAGGAGAAGCAGATCAAAGATCAGCTAGCAATCAACAAACAGCAAGCTGATGATTTCAAAATCCTTCAAGCTAAATTTGATGAGTTATTCCGACTACATGAGAGTCTAAAATCTACTGAGGATAGTTTGCGCAAGAAAATAGAGGTTTTCACGAAGTCATCAAAAACCGTTCAAGATATGAACACCTATTTTCGAACGCCGACTAACAAGAAGAGAATTGGGTATGAGAACCCTTCTACATCCTCAAAAGCCCCGTTTGATTCACTTCAGAAGGGTGTAATCAAACGAGTCTCTGACAAAGATACACAAAAAGCTAAACATGTATCTGATAAGGGAAAGAGACCTGCTGAGCAAGTAAGGTAAGTGCCTAATCAGAAAGGGAACAGAAATGGACCCCAACTGATTAAGCATCAGCCGAGGAATCAACAGAAGAATCCAGTTCTTCTGAAGAAACCTCAACCTGATAAGCAGATTAGGTATCAAAAGAGACAACCTGTAAAAAAGGAAATTTAATCTGAGACCCAATCAAGGTCAGCTGCCTAATAAGCAAGCTATAGGTAAACTGCAAAGACCATCTATGCCAAGAAGATATGAATCTTTCGATGGTAGCAGTCGTACCTACCCTTATAACCAGAGATCTAGGGCTACTGCACCTGAGCCACACTGGGTTAAAAGAAGACAAAATATAAAGAAAAATCCCAAGTCTTCTAAGTCACCTAAAGCTCACACAAGTAATCATACTATTCAGAAAGCATATAAAGAGACGTATGATTATGTTGATTTGTATGGGAGACAAATCAAACCTTCTAATCTATCTATTTACCATAGAAGTGCTCTGTTTGTGTGGATCCCTAAATCCACCACTAACCCCCCAGGACCCAATTCAAAAGGGGTACCTAAAGCCTGATTTGATTGCAGGTTTGCGTGGGAATGGCCAACAAAGGAGGTGTACAAGCAACTATATGGTACATCGATAGTGGATGCTCAAGGCACATGACTGGAAGCAAACATCTCCTTATCTCTTACAAAGAACAAGAAGGCCCACGTGTACTCTTCGGTGATGATAACTTTGGTTTTACCAAAGGATTCGGAACCTTAGAGAATGATGATGTACAAGTTACTGGAATCTCGTATGTCGAAGGATTAAAGCACAATCTACTATTAGTATCACAATTCTGCGACAACGGATTCAGCGTTGAGTTCTCGAGTGAAAAGTGTACGATAAGGAATCGAGCTACTCAACAAATCCTCCTAACTGGTTCAAGGAAAGGCACGATCTACACAACAAATTGGAACAGTTACCCAAGAAATGCATGCTTAATTGTTAAGAGTTCCAAGAGTAGCAGTTGGCTCTGGCACAAAAGCATGAGTCATCTGAACTTCAAGACTCTTAACAAGATAGCTAGGGTGCCTTTGGTTGAAATGAGGTATTCTCTCAAGATCAGACATGTGCCGCATGTCAGTAGGGAAAACAAGTCAAAGCCTCGTTCAAGGGAATACCCGGACCAGCATCCAGTAGAGTACTGCAACTGCTCCATATGGATCTATTCGGACCAGTTACACCAGTCAGTCTCAGTGTACGCAAATATACTCTAGTAATCGTGGATGATTATTCCAAGTTTACTTGGGTTGTATTCTTATACAAGAAGAACGAGACAATGACAAAGATACCCGAGCTGCTCAAGAAGCTACAAAACGAAAAGGGTGTCAGCATAGTAAAAATCAGATCAGATAAAGGTACAGAGTTCCTGAATTCTTTTATTACTGATTTTTGCACTGAGTTTGGTATACAGCATGAAACGTCAGCTGCAAGAACGCCACAACAAAATGGAGTAGCAGAACGGAGAAACAAAACTCTCAAGGAAGCTGCTCGCACTATGTTAGCTGAACATGCGACACCAAGCCGTTTCTGGGCAGAAGCAATCAACACTGCATGCCATACTCAGAACAGATGTTCTCTGACTAAGACTCACTTCAAAACACCCTATGAACTGTGGAAGGGCAGAAAACCTCGTGTTTCTTACTTCCATGTTTTTGGGTGCAAGTGTTTCATACACAACAATGGGAAAAGTCAGTTGAAGACTTTTGAGGCCAAGTCAGATAAGGGCATATTCTTAGGATATTCTTCATCCAGTAAAGCCTTCAGGGTTTACAACAAACGAACCCTAGTTGTGGAAGAAACACCCCATGTGGTCTTTGATGAGACATCTTCTGAACAAGAGAAAGCAGCCTCAGAACAAGCCGTACCAGATCAACCACTACCTGATACGCAGAAAATGGATCAGCTAAGTATCAAGGAGAAAGAAGCTGAACACGTAACAGTGTACGTCCCAGAACTTGATCTTGCTGATTCAACAGGTCAATTAGACCCTAAGGTACGCACAACTGTCAGTGAAGAAGCTGGTACAGCTAAGACAGTATCAACTGAACCATCTGGTTCAGGGGGAACTCCTGAAGTTCCTATATTCTGTGACAGTAATAGTGCTATTGCAATCACTCAGAATCCTGTTCTACATACAAGATGCAAGCATGTGGATGTCAGACACCATTTTATCAGAGATCACGTTGAAAAGAAGAATATCAGGATGAAAAAGATCCATACTGACAAGCAGAAAGCTGACATCTTAACCAAGCCGCTAGCTGAGATCAGATTCAGAGATTTATGCAATGAGCTATGACTTCTGGATCTCGGAGAAAGTGCACCAGAAATGATTGATGGATTGATCTCCAGAACCAGTTGGTTAAAAGATTAACCAGGTTAAGAGAAATCAATTGAGTTAGGAATCTCAACTGATCAGACGACCAGACGAGGAGCCGATCTGAAGTTCAGATAAGGAGCAGATCAGAAAGTCAGATAAGTAGCCGATCTGAAGTTTAGACAAGGAGCAGATCAGTTCAAGACATATCAGATTAAGGGAACTGATCAGATTGGAAGATTACTTTATAAGTCGATTAAAGCTAAAGTCAACAAGCAAGTCAAGTTTAAAGCTACAGATTGCATAAGTCAGAAGAAGCAACACAACAATGAAATAATAGAATTTTTCATTGATAAAGACCCGGAGGTCAGATTTACAAGTTACAAGTGGCCTCTCTGACGCCCCTTCTAGGATCGAGGGAAAATGAGAGCATCATACCTTGAACTCTCTCTCTCCTTCCCTAACTAGGGTTGGCTTAGGGCTTATGGTTTATGTAGCGACCTCCGGGTCTTCTTGTACTTGTAGCTTGTAATACCACTTGAAGGTAGCTTGTAGGTAGCTAGTGATAGGCTTCTAGAATCCTGATCCAATCTCAAAATCTTCGGAGTGAGGAGTGAGAGAGGCTTTGAAGGATGTCCAAGCAAGGAGCCCTCAGACGTGAGATCAATGGGCTCTCCAGCTGTTAAATGGGACACAGTGCCACAGGTTTGGTCACAAGGATCAAACAGACACTAGTGTCGCATGAAAAAATTGAGCTTGATATACGAAGATCAGCTGTTATCTGATCAAGATCGTATACCAAACCCATGTTTTGTTTTTGACTGAGTCTGTTGATGCTAATTCCATCATCTCGATATGTGCACAAGGTACATACGGTAAGGAGAAGTGCCTTCTCATTTGCCTTAGCAGATCCGCCTCCATGGTGGTAAAGAAGCTTTGCATTGATCGTATGTGAAATCTTAGATGACGACGAAAGCAGTGTGAAGGAACACACAGGGTTGATTTGAGAAGCTGAATTCATTGGAAAAGGGCTAAAGGTTCTTACCGGAAGTTTCACCGGAAATAAGGAACTCATCGGAAAAGCATGAAGTATATGCTAAAGAAGATGAATGGTTTATGTTGTGTTGTTTGCCTAAACACCCCAGGCTAATTTATAGAAGGAAATTAGGGGTATAAATACAAATTTATTTTCTCAGAAGACCTTCAGAGAAATTTGCATCGACAACGCGTAAGGAACACGCGGCTAATGGTTGGATGAGTTGACGGTGTGAAGTAATCACAGCGTATCTATGCCATTATTACGGAATGTCAAATCGCGCCGATTTGGGAATCGAGGCAACTTTTGGACTCCCCGAAGTAAAAGTTTTGGCGGGAGTTGACTTCAGTAAATGCGGGCTGATTAGAAGAAGACTGAAGGATGAAGTGTATCAGATAAGTGGATCAGATAAGTGACGAAGTGTTTCAAGCAAGAATCTGATCAGATGAGTAAGATATTGTTGGGAAATGCTTAAGGCTACCATCAGTAAGGTCAACAAGTACCAGATCAGATCACAGTGGTAACTGGTTGATTACAATATCAATCAGTCAGATACGTTCTCTTATTTATCCCTTTCTGAATACCTTATATGCGTTATTTAAATAAAATGTTTTTGCTCTGTTTTCAGACTACTTTTCTCAACCGTGCGATCAAAATACTTTTGGGCCGACTAATCTCAGCCACTGATTTCAAAACACGGATACTTGAGTACTTTGGAAAGTTGTGCAAAAAGGGTTTTCCCTCGCATACTATAAAATCCAAATCTTTCTCAGAAAACTTCTTTCCACTACTTCGTCTTCTCAAAAGTTCTTAAAAGATCAAAACTTTCAAAATCTTCAGAGAATTACTTTCGAAATCAATTGATTCTACTCTTTCGATTTCTAAATCATTCGAATCAATATTTGGTAATTTCTTGTTTAATTATTGCATGATTTCAATTTCTCTCTGGTACCTAGGTTTACAAGTTGTGATGCTATGTTTCTGTAACTTGTATTAGATCTAAACGCTTACTTGCTAAATTGATGCTAAGATTACTGGTTTGACTGAATTTATTGAAACATCGTACTCAAACTAAACATCAATTTGCATATCGTACAGAAATGGCATATCTTGTTCCACGATCGGGCCAAGGGAAAAAGTTCTGCAACTTTGCATCGATGAAGAAAGACATCTTTTGTTGGGAAATCTGTATTTTAGTTTTGATGGAAGTTCCAAAATAGGTTGTAATAGGACCAGTCAGACCTGTTAGCTGGCTGATGACTTAGAATCAGATTAAGATGACAAGCTGAAATGTATAGATAGCTGATGTAAAAGATAGGTCACATATTGAGGGGGAACTCAATATGTATAGGTCAGTCGAAGTATCGGATGACCCGTATAAGGTCGATGATCGAAGACTAAGAACAAATCGAAAGACAAGAAGTCAAGATCGGTGAAGATGTAAGAAGACACCGACGACTCGGATGAACTCAAGACTCGGATGAACTCAAGACTCGAGATAGACACTAAAGACTCGGATGAACACTCAAGACTCGGATAAACTCAAGACTTCGAGAATAAACTCAAGACTCGAAGATGACCGAAGACACTTGAGGCTCGAGTCACCAAGATCAAGACTACCGTAAGACACAAGACCTATATCACCGGAGTCTGCGTATTGAGCTAAGACAATATGCATCAGAAGACTCAAACAAGGTAGATCGATCACATTCGATCAAGTCACCACACACCCTGACAATCAAAAAGATACACCGACAAAAACGAATCTTCTACAAAAGGAATATCAATCGTCTAACGGACAAATTTCTGAAGTGCCGCCTCGCGAAGCCAAGGAGAAAGTGATACGTGCACAAAAAGAGCTGACATTGCGGGATACAACGCTGCGGACTAAAACAACGCTAATCATGCCTACGGCCATGCCGATAATCGGAGCACATCACAATCTTATCCTACAACCTACCTAATATAGCCCGAAATTCAAATTGCTCTCCAACGGCTCTTTGATTTCAAGGTCTATAAAATGGGATCGATCTTCACTTTGAAGTAGAGTGACAACACGAGCAAAGAACGAAAATGGAGACACCGCAAAAGAAGCAAAAAACTACAGCAAAATCTCAGCTCGAAGAACACCATATTTGAAGATTATTCTTAGAGTGTTCATCCCATAGTTCTTAGCAAGAAATCCTATCCACCAAAGATTTTGGCTACCTAAAACACCGTGATAGATTTCGATTGAACCCTCAAACATTCTTTACCCAAACGCAAGTTAGGTTAAGTTTGTTCCCCGAAAGATTTCGGACAGGGATTCTAGTTTTCTGATTTCTAGTTCGGTTGAGTGTGAACTCGATAAACATCTGTAGAGTGTGAACTCAATAAACATCTCGGCCATCCCGTGAGGAATATAAGTCCCGCAGGTTAAGTTTGGTTAAGTTCGGTTAAGGTTCCCCTGTGTTAAGGGAAGAGTGGACGTAAGACGGGTTTAAATCTCCAACCACTATAAAAAGTCTTGTCTTGCATTTACTTGCTTTCTTATTGCTTTACACTATTCACACAACTGAGTTTAAAACTGCATACATATTCTAAGTTAAGCTCGACCGCACCAAACAAATCGATCGATCAAGTTGACACCTTAGTCACCGTTGAAAACCCGACTTAAGAATCAATTGATAAAACCGGTTTTTCACACGGGTTAAAACAAGCTTCCGCACTCTCAGTTAAACTGACAGATATCAAGCTGATCTGCCCTTAGGCACTCAATAAGATTGAACATCAGTCTAAACTGATACACTCGCACTCTGATCGGGTAATCTGCAGTTCACACCTAATCCGCACGAAAAGTTTTAGAAGTATATTCACCCCTCCCCTCTAGACTTCCACCCTCACAAAACCCATTCGGGACCTACAAGTGGTATCAGAGCAGTGGTTCTACAGACCACTGGCTTAGAGTATCATCGATTCTTGAGGAAGAATCTTTATGGTCATTTGAACAGATCTTGAAAAACAGTTTTTCAAAAGTCATTCATTTTCAAAATCACTCAGCATGGATAATACCTCTGGCATGTATCATGATTTGCCTAAGTTTTCAATTGATGAGTATTCAGATTGGGCTATATATATGTGCAACCATCTAGGATCGATAAGCGGCAGAATGATGGAAGTCATTAAATGAGGACACATCATCATATATCACGACAACCCAGCAGTTGGAGGAGATCCAGACTTTGCACCGGGAAGTCTTGTACGAAAAAGCCCAGCCCTAATGGATGCAGAAGAAAGAAAGATGTATACTCTAGATACAATCGCCAGGCATATAATCATGAAGACGATGGATAAAGTCACAAAGGAGAAGATAAAGTATCTCAAAACTGCGAAACAAATGTGGGATACTCTTGCTGAGATATACGAAGGAAATGATCAGATCAAAGACAGCCGACTACAAGCTGAACTGGTGAAGTTCGAAAAGCTCAAGATGTTGCCCAACGAGACCATCAACGAGCTCGATGGGAGGATAACCATGTCAGTAAATAAGCTACGAGAACTTGGAAGAGAGATGTCAGACATAGATATCAACTACAAGATCTTAAGATCTCTCACCAAGAAATGGGACATGAAAGTCACGGTAATCAAGGATTGCCAAGACATTTCAAAGATGAAGCCGAGTAGCTTGTTCCTAAGCCTTAAAGCTCACGAGTTCGATTTAATCGAAAAGAGGCAGATGAAGACGAGGCGCTTCTTTGAAGCCTCAACGTCCTAAATCGATTCGCGTTTAAGCAACCAAAGCAGCATCAAAGGCCATCAAACTTTGTTGGAAACATAATGACTCAAGGTAACGGTCGCAATGCTTACCGAAACTTGAAAGAACAAATACTCACCTGGTAAGTATCGGAGATTCTACATTGACTATCAAGACAACAAGAAAAATTCGAGGTCAACCCAGGAGGATCACTAGAAAGAACTGATCGATGATCGAAGAGATCACGAAGAAAAAAAAAAGAGATGATCTGTCGATGAGAGAAGAGATAACAGATCTGTCCGGAAGGAGTTCAGATTATCATCGAAGGGAAGTCACTGACAGATCCTACAGACGGAGTGACTCTGGCGAGAGGAAGTTCCAGATCGAGGATCATGCTTCAAGCCGAAACCAGGTCACTACAGCAAGACCGATCGCCTCGACCGACTCCCGAGAAAGGGAAGAGAAACGGAACGAAGAGAGCAACGCCTCGAGATAGAAAAAGCCATGGTCGCCGACACATCCGAATGGATGATTCCTATCCGCATTCTCGGACTCGCCTACTCATCTGTAGAAGATTTATGTCTAATAAGCAGTGCTGTTGACTTCCACGAGCATGAAGATCTGATATTCTCTTCAGACGACGATGAAGTCTGCCTGATGGCCAAGGAGGACCAATCTGAGGTAACCTCCAAACCTTCTGCTTTTTCAATTTCCACACCTGCTATTATTAGCACACCGCCGGAGAGATTGACTTGCAGCTCTACTCGAAAATTGCTTGATGATCTCTCGATCGCAATGAGGCACTTATACAATGGAAAGCTGAAAATGACAAGCTAAGGATCGAAAATAATCAGCTTGTTAAAGAGAACGCCGCCGAAAGTAAAACTCTTTGAATCGAATTCGGCGAACCGCCGGAAGGTAACTGAGGAACTTAACATTCTGAAAGTTAAATCTTCTGATCAGGAGAAGCAGATCAAAGATCAGCTAGCAATCAACAAACAACAAGCTGATGATTTCAAAATCCTTCAAGCTAAATTTGATGAGCTATTTCAACTACATGAGAGTCTAAAATCTACTAAGGATAGTCTGCGCAAGAAAATAGAGGTTTTCACGAAGTCATCAAAAACCGTTCAAGAAATGAGCACCTATTTTCGAACGTCAACTAACAAGAAGGGAATTGGGTATGAGAACCCTTCTACATCCTCAAAAGTCCCGTTTGATTCACTTCAAGAAGGTGTAATCAAACGAGTCTCTGACAAAGATACACTAAAAGCTAAACTTGTATCTGATAAGGGAAAAAAGACCTGGCGAAAAGTAAAAGGCAAGTGCCTAACCGTAAAAGGAACAAAATGGACCCCAATCGATTAAGCATCGGCCGAAATCAACGTAAGAACCCGGTTCTTACAAGAAACCTCAACTCGACAAAGAGATTAGGTATCGTAAGAGACAACCTTTGTAAGAAGGAAATCTAATCCGAGACCCAATCTAGGTCACTTGCCTAATAAGCAAGCTATAGGTAAACCGCAAAGACCACCTTATGCCAAAAAGATATGAATCTTTTCGATGGTAGCAATCGTACCTACCCTTATAACCAGAGATCTAGGGCTACTGCACCTGAGCCACACTGGATTAAAAGAAGACAAAATATAAAGAAAAATCCAAAGTCTTCTAAGTCACCCAAGGCTCACATGAATAATCATACTAATCAGAAAGCATATAAAGAGACGTATGAATATGTTGATATGTATGGGAGACAAACCAGACCTTCTAATCTATCTGATTACCATAGAAGTGCTCTGTTTGTGTGGATCCCTAAATCCACCACTAACCCCCCAGGACCCAATTCAAAAGGGGTACCTAAAGCCTGATTTGATTGCAGGTTCGCGTGAGACTGGCCAACAAAGGAGGTGCACAAGCAACTATCTGGTACATTGATAGTGGATGCTCAAGGCACATGTCTGGAAGCAAACATCTCCTTAGCTCTTACAAAGAACAAGAAGGCCCATGTGTACTCTTCGGTGATGATAACTTTAGTTTTACCAAAGGATTCGAACCTTAGAGAAATGATGATGTACAAATAACTCTGAGTCTCGTGATGTCGAAGGATTAAAAGCACGATCTACTATCGATATCACAATTCTGCGACAATGGATTCAGTGTTGAGTTCTCGAGCGACAAGTGTACGATTAGGAATCGATTCACTCAACAAACCTTACTAACTGGTTCAAGGAAAGGGACAATCTACACAGCAGATTGGAACAGTTTCCTGAGGAATACATGCTTAATTGTTAAGAGTTCCAAAAGTAGCGATTGGCTCGCACAAAAGAATGAGTCATCCCGAACTTCAAGACTCTTAACAAGATAGCTAGGATGTCTTTGGTCGAGGACTTCCGAATGAGATATTCTCCAAAGATTAGACATGTGCATGTCGGAAGGAAAAACAAGTTAAAAAGCCTCATTCAAGGGAATACGGACCAAAGATCGATGAAATCATCAAGAAATCGCTCCATATGGATCTATTCTATTCCGATTACACCAATCGGTCTCGATTGACGAAATATACTCTAGTAATCGTGGATGATTATTCCAAGTTTACTTGGGTTGTATTCTTATACAAGAAGAACGAGATAACGACAAAGATACCCGAAATTTGCTCAGAAGCTACAAAACAAGAAGGGTGTCCAAGACAAGAAAAATCGGATCGGATAAAGGTACGAGTTCCTGAATTCCTTTATTACCGATTTTTGCATTTGAGTTTGTTATCTGACATGAGACGTCATTACCGCAAGAACGCTACAACAAAATGGAGTAGCGAGCGGAGAAACCGAACTCTCAAGGAAGCTTCGCCGCACTATGTTAAATTTTAACATGCGACACCGGCCGCTTCTGGCGGAAGTAGTCAATATTGTATGCCATACTCGAGCAGATGTTCTCGACTAAGACTCACTTCAAAACACCTTATGAATCTGTGGAAGGGGCGTAAAACATCGTGTTTCATACTTCCATGTTTTTGGGTGCAAGTGTTTCATTCACAACAATGGGAAAAGTCGGGCTTGAAGACTTTTTGAGGCCAACTTCGGATGAGGGCATATTCTTAGGATATTCCTCATCCAAAGAAAGGCTTTCGAGTTTACAACAAACGAACTCTAGTTGTGGAAGAAACACCCCATGTGGTCTTTGATGAGACATCTTACAAGAGAAAGCTGCTTTCCGGAACAAGCCGTGCCGGATCAACCGCTACGTCGACACGCGAAAAAATGGATCGGCTAAGCATCAAGGAGAAAGAAACCGAACAAGTAACGGTTATACATCCCGAACTTGATCTTGCCGATTCAACAGTCAATCGAGACCTAAAGGTACGCTTAACCGCCGATGAAGAAGTTATTCTGGTGAGATAAATTATCAATCAACCATCTCGGTTCGGGGAACTCCTGAAGTTCCTATTTAACGTACATCAGCACATGATGAGTCCAACATCAGCTGAGACATGTTCTTATCAAGTGGATCATAATTCCGCACCACTCCCAATCACTAGTAATGAACTACTATCAGAAATGGATGATGTTCTCCAAACAGACGCACATCGAGCAGAATGACTGGATTACCACCATCCAACCGACCGATTATCGGAGACCCATCTAATAGAGTCAAAACTAGACATCGAGTTGGTGAAAGTGCCATGTACTATTGTTATCTGTCTTTGAAGGAACCAACTACAGTAGAGGAAGCTCTACAAGACGCAAGCTGGATTCTAGCCATGCAAGAGGAACTGAAACAGTTTGAGAGGAATCAAGTTTGGAAATTGGTGGGACGCACCAACTCATCAAGACGTGATTGGCACGGGCGGGTATTCAAGAACAAGAGAGATGAGAAAACTGTCATAACTAGGAATAAGGCAAGACTTGTTGCTAAGGGGTATTCATAATCGGAAGAATTGATTATGATGAGACCTTTGCACCGATCGCCGCCTTTGAAGCCATTCTCATTTGTTTACGGCATATCTTTTTTGCCTACGAGAGGGTTCATTGTTGTTAGGATATTTTAGTTTTGATGAATTATGCTAAAACATTATCAACTTGTGTTATTGAAGTTTAATTTACGATAAATAAGTTGAGGGGAACGAAAAGAACAAGTTGGAGGGGGAACTTACGAAAATCGTAAGAAGATGATCGAGATCGACGAGGTCGTTAGATGAGGATCGACGAGATCGATGAGTTAGATGAGTTCGAGTTAAACCGATGAGTCAGGCAAAATCGTAAGAGAAGAAAAGCTGCCACCGATCGGAAGATCGATAACTAACAGAATCGATCGGATGATCGGAAGAACAAATGAGTCGATATGGTGATCGGAAGAGCGGATAAGTTGATCGAAAGAGATCGACTCGTAAGATCGGAAGAGAAGGTTGCAAATCGGAAGAAGAAAGGATGAGATCGATCAAGATCGACGTGGATCGAGATCGATATATGAAGATGAGCGGATGAGATCGACGAGATCGACGCGGATCGGTGATCGATATGATAAAGACCTGATATGATGTACTTAGGCATGTTATCCTCGATATGTTGATCTGAAGATGTATTGATCGATCGGTCGAGTCGGATCGGAATAAAGAAGAAATCGATAACTGAGCAAAATAATCGAGACTTCGATAAGATCTGAGACTTCGGTAAAAAAAGTGACACAGGTCGGGATGTCCGAAGTCTGAAGAATCAACTCGGTCGGCTGAGGGTCGGTATGCTGATCGCATAAGGTCCATTTGAGAAGTCTCCATTTTGAATCAAGAACCCTAAGTAACCTGAGACTCAGAAGAACCTGAAGAATATAGCCGTTGCAATTCAGCTGACGTGGACCAATGAGAGGAAGACAACCAGCCTAGAAAAGCTGCAGAACGTACAAAGAATAGTATGGATTTGAATGTGATTCTCTCCAACGGTAACATTCAAATCCACACTATAAATACAAGATCTTACATCAAATTAAGTGAGTGGATGCGTGGAGAATATATCACACGATGCTACAGAGCCAAGAGCGTTATACTCAAAGCATTCCCACCCTAGAACACAAGTCTGTAGATATACAAATATATTCAAAGAGTGTTCTAGAACTCAATCTAAGCAACACATGATGTATCATAAGCTTAGAGAGATTTTCCCAACCTTAGCATTGAGGCTAAACAAATGTAAGGGAAAATCTCACCATAGTTGAAAACAACACCAAACCCAAACCCCATGGTGAAGTGAGGTAGTGTTTAGGCAATCCCGAGAGAGGGTGATAAGTCCCGTTGGAGTGTGAACTCGGTAAACATCTGTAGGCAATCCCGTGGAGGGTGATAAGTCCCAAGGCGAACCCGAGAGGGTGATAAGTCCAGTTTGAGTGAGAGCTCGTTAAATATCTAGAGGCGAACCCGAGAGGGTGATAAGTCCAGTTGGAAGGAATTTCCCTAGGATCAGGGAGAGTGGATGTAGGAGCTTGAGTCTCCGAACCACTATACATTGTTGTGTTCTTTATTGCTTTACGTTCTTATATTATCATATGCATTCGATTATAAGCAAAACACAACACATGAGCTTAAAACGCAAAAAATTGGAAACACTCTGCCCTCACCCTTGTTTTATATGCATTACATGTTTTTATATGCATCGCACGACATGTTTCGCTTCTGCACGCGCAAAATGGGTTTTTCCACCGGGACCAACAATTGTGTATCAGATGGATGTAAAGAGTGCATTCTTAAATGGGGTACTAGCAGAGGAAGTTTATGTCGAACAACCTCCAGGCTTTGAAAAAGGCAACCAAGTGTACCGTTTAAGGAAAGCTCTTTACGGCTAGAAACAAGCTCCTCGAGCTTGGTATGATACACTCTCTCAGTTCTTGATAGACAGCGGGTTCACTAAAGGAATAGTGGACAGAACCTTATTTAGAATAGAAGATGGAGAAGATATTCTGATGGTTCAGATTTACGTGGACGACATCATCTTCGGATCTCCCAACAAGAAGCTATGTGAGAAGTTCAGCAAATTGATGCAAGGGAAGTTCGAGATGTCCATGATGGGTCAGATGAATTACTTTCTGGGATTACAAGTCAAGCAGAGTACAGAAGGGATATTCGCGAAGTACACAAGGAATCTACTGGCCAAGTTTGGAGTTCAACATTGTAAGGAAGCCAGAATTCCCATGATGACCGGGTTCTAGATGGATCCAGATGAAGATGGTCATAAAGTTAATCAGAAAGAATATAGAGCTCTGATTGGATCACTACTATACCTGAGACATTACTTTTGCAGTAGGTGTATGTGCCAGATTTCAAGCAAATCCAATGCAAAGCCACCTAGAAGCAGCTAAGCGGATTCTCAAGTATCTGAAGTGGACTTTAAACCTTGGTTTATTTTACCTATCAGATGATAATCTAGAGCTTAGTGGGTATTCTGATTCTGATTACGGAGGTTGCAGAATCGACAGGAAGTCAACCTCGGGTTCATGTCAGTTTCTGGGAAATAAACTGATCTCTTGGTTTTCGAAGAAGCGGACATCAGTTGCGACATCTACTACTGAAGCAGAATATATGGCTGCAGGAAGCTGTTGTTCCCAACTGCTCTGGCTAAGTCAGCAGCTGAGGGATTACAACATCGTAGCTAAGAACGTACCTATATTCTGTGACAGTAATAGTGCTATTGCAATCACTCAGAATCCTGTTCTACATACAAGATGCAAGCATGTGGATGTCAGACACCATTTTATCAGAGATCATGTTGAAAAGAAGAACATCAGGATGGAAAAGATCCATACTGACAAGCAGAAAGCTGATATTCTAACCAAGCCGCTAGCTGAGATCAGATTCATAGAGTTATGCAACGAGCTATGGCTTCTGGATCTTGGAGAAAATGCCCCAAATATGGCTGAAGGACTGATCTCCAGAACCAGTTAGTTAAAAGACTAACCAGGTTAAGTGGAATCAGTTGAGTTTGGAATCACAACTGATCAGACGACCAGACGAGGAGCCGATCTGAAGTTCAGATAAGGAGCAGATTAGCCGATCTGATGTTCAGACAAGGAGTAGATCAGTTCTAGACATATCAGATTAAGGGGGAACTGATCAGATTGGAAGATTACTTTATAAGTTGATTAAAGCTACAGTCAACAAGCAAGTCAAGTAAAGCTACAGATCGCATAAGTCAGAAGAAACAACACAGCAATGGAATAACAGAGTTTTTCATTGATAAGGTCCCGGAGGTCAGATTTACAAGTTACAAGTGATATCACAAGCTACAAGTGCTACAAGCTATCTTCAAGTGGTATTACAAGTACAAGAAGACCCGGAGGTCATAAACCATAAGCCCTAAGCCAACCCTAGGTAGGGAAGAAGAGAGAGAGTTCAAGGTATGATGCTCTCATTTTCCCTCGATCCTAAGAAGGGGCGTCAGAGAGGCTTCCAGAATCCTGAGCCAATCTCAAAAGCTTCGGAGTGAGGAGCGAGAGAGGCTTTGAAGGATGTCCAAACCAGGAGCCCTCAGACGTGAAATCAACGGGCTCTCCAGCTGTTAAATGGGGCACAGTGCCACAGGTTTGGTCACAAGGACCAAACGGACACTTGTGTCGCATGCAAAAATTGAGCTTGATATATGGAGATCAGTTGTTGACTGATGCAGACCATATACCAAACTCACGTTTTGTTTCAGACTAAGTCTGTTGATGCTAATTTCGCCATCTCGATAGGCGCACAAGGTGCATACGGTTAGGAGAAGTGCCTTCTCATTTGCCTTAGCAGATCCACCTCCATGGTGGTAAAGAAGCTTAGCATTGATCGTATGTGAAATCTTAGATGACGACGAAAGTAGTGTGAAGGAACACACAGGGTTGATTTGAGAAGCTGAATTCATTGGAAAAGGGCTAAAGGTTCCCACCGGAAGGTTCACCGGAAATAAGGAACTCATCAGAAAAGCATGAAGTATATGCTAAAGAAGATAAATGGTTTATGTTGTGTTGTTTGCCTAAACACCCCAGGCTAATTTATAGAAGGAAATTAGGGGTATAAATGCAAATTTATTTTCTCAGAAGATCTTAAGAGAAATTTACATCGACAACGCGTATGGAACACGCGGCTAATGGTTGGATGAGTTAACGGTGTGTTTAATCATAGCATATCTATGCCATTATTACGGGATGTCAAATCGCACCGATTTGGGAATCGGGGCGACTTTTAGACTCCCCGAAGTAAATTTTTTTGCGGGAGTTGACTTCAGTAAATGCGGGCTGATTAGAAGAAGACTAAAGGATGAAGTGTATCAGATAAGAGGATCAGATAAGTGGCGAAGTGTTTCAAGCAAGAATCTGATCAGATGAGTGAGATATTGTTGGGAAATGCATAAGGCAACCATCAGATAGGTCAACAAGTACCAGATCAGATCACTGTGGTAACTGGTTGATTACAATATCAATCGGTCAGATACGTTCTCTTATTTATCCCTTTCTGAATACCTTATATGCGTTATTTAAATAAATAATTTATTTTACTGCTTCATGGCGCATGCTCGCAAAAAAACTTTTAATTGGACTTGGGAATATGTTTTCAAAGCATTTTATTGCGATTTTTCGAGTCTGAAAAACGAGAAGACTACTTTTCTCAACCGTGCGATCAAAATACTTTTTGGCCAACTAATCTCAGCCACTGATTTCAAAACACGGATACTTTAGTACTTTGTCTTCTCAAAGCTCTTAAAAGATCAAATTTTTTCAAAATCTTCAGAAAATTACTTTCGAAATCAATTGATTCTACTCTTCCGATTTCTAAATCTTTCGAATCAATTTCTGGTAATTTCTTGTTTTAATTAATTGCATGATCTCATTTTCTCTCTAGTACCTAGGTTTACAAGTTGTGATGCTATGATTCTGTAATTTTTATTAGATCTAAACGCTTATTTGCTAAATTGATGCTAAAATTACTAGTTTGACTGAATTTATTGAAATATCTTACTCAAACTAAACATCAATTTGCATATCGTACAGAAATGGCACATCTTGTTCCATGACCGGGCCAAGGGAAAAAGTTCTACAACTTTGCATCGATGAAGAATTTCTGATTCTCATGACAACTCTGGGATCAGATTTCTTTGTCGACTTGGAGCTGAAATGCTTGAACAATGCTGGGATTGAAAGTGCTTTGTTGAATTGGCATCCGCGATGATATCGATGGTTGATTCACGAAAGGTTCGAATTGCCGATAACAAGGGAGAAACCGCTCAACCTCCTACGATCATGAGGGAGTCGCCGATGAACCAAGAATGGGTGCTGCAGATGAGACCCGACTTGCAAGGCTTTAACATCCCGACCCGGCATCAAGTACGATGAGCTCGATACCCTAGATCATTACAATCGAGAAGATTCGAAATGGGATCAAGGTCAGATTTGAAGAAAAATTCGCGGCAGACTCACAAAGCAGACCGATGAAGCGATTTGAAGATGAGCAAGCAAAACTAGTTGACAAGAAACGAAGTCACACGGTTAGGATGCACAACGCCATCTTTCTTTGAAGTAATGCAACTAGTAAATCCTCTTTGCCGAGAAGCTCAAACTCCACCGACAAACTCATGATTCGTGACAGAGATGCTCAATCGCAACCGCAGTACTTTTGGAAAGTGTCCGGGCATCCTTGGACAAAACTAACAACCACTTGGATATGGGTTGAAACATTTTCTAGCTTCTCGGAACGAGCAAGACAAAAATCAAAATTGCTCTCAAACGCTTCTACACTCCTGCAAGACCGCCACTTCAGACATTCTCTTGTTGTCGAGGAACTCGTAGAGGAGATCTCACGATTAATTAACCTTTCCGAATCGAAGATGTCCAACCTCTTTGATGAAACCAAAAAGGGGAAGGAAAAAGAGAATAAAGAGAAGGAAGAAAAAAAAGCAGACTTCGCATTACGCTTGGTAACAATTTCATCTCTACCGAAAACCATCAGATCTAACTTGCCCGCCCACTCCATCTACCAATCTCGTTCGCGAAATGAAAGAAAATCATGGAGCAACATAGTAAAGAGATCATTTGAACGTAAAAATTGCTATTTCGAGGGTTCTTTGCCAGAGTCGACAAGATTGAAGACTTTTCTTCGCTCGTCTGAAAAAGAATGGAAATCATGATCGTGCCAAGAGCCTTGAACTCATTAAGAAATTAGTTGAAGAAGACGAACAAGATGAACCCGGAAAGCGGACTGAGGAGGAAGAAAGGCAAAGGCAAGATGGCAAAAGCTACCGCGGAAGATCGTAGACAAGGCCAATCACTCTCTACCAAAAGCCGATGACTCTGATCAAATTCAAGAGCGGAACAAGACGTAAAAATAAGAGAGGCCGCCATCAAGAAGCGAAAAGTTAGCAGAGGCTAAGGGATCAACATTGCTTACATCCGGAAGAGGAAGAACGAAAGGCAGCAGCAGAGGAGATTACTTGGGAGAAGAATGCCCTTCCGCAAGACCAAGAAGACATCCTCTCACAGACGGGCGAGATCTGCCTTCATGGGATCGATCGTAGAAGAATGGTTACGTGACGCCTACATCCTCGGAGAAGATTCCAATTCATCAAAATCGATCGAAAATGATGATGAATTCGAATCGGTTAGAAACAAAGTATCCGACTTCTACCGCATGATGATGAAAGAAGGCAAGATCATGTCACCGATACGGAAGCTCCACCCTTTTGAACTACTCCTTCCACCTTTAAGTCCCGGACAAAAAGCTAGATCCCTTAAGTTCAAAAATGCCTACTATGGATTTGTTTGAAAAATGAGGGATCCATAGAAGAGAAGAGCCGACAAACTAATGCAAAGGATGTACAAGATGTTTGGCATCCCCAAAGAGCTGCAAATGTTCAAGTACACCTGAAGAAGACAACTTGGAATCGGGATGATAGGTACGCTTATTCATGTATTCTATAATGCACACACCTACCCGAATAAAATATTCCATCTCATCGATTCTAAGACAACATCTCATTGTCTTCTAAGGTATGTACTAATTTCATTATCTGCATTTCAATTCATGGTATCTGTTTTTCTGATTAAGTGTTTTGGTTCCATAAAAAAGGGGGAAATTGTTGGGAAATCTGTATTTTAGTTTTGATGGAAGTTCCAAAACAGGTTGTAATAGGACCAAATGACACATTAGGATCGATGACTTAGAATCGATTAAGATGACCAAATGAAATGTATAGATAGTCGATGTAAAGATAGGTCACATATTGAGGAAACTCAATATGTATAGGTCAGTCGAAGTGTCGATGACCCAGATAAGGTCGATGATCGGAAGACTAAGAACAAATCGAAGACAAGAAGTCAAGATCGGTGAAGACGAAGACACCGAAGACTCGGATGAACCTCAAGACTCGGATGAACTCAAGACTCGGATAGACGAAGACTCGGATGAACTCAAGACTCGGATAAACCCGAAGACTCAAGAATAAACCCGAGACTCGGTATGATGAAAGACACCGAGGCTTAGAGTCACCAAGATCGAAGACTACCGTAAGACCAAGACCTATATCACGAGTCTCTGCGTATTGAGCTAAGACAATATGCATCGAAGACTCAAACAAGGTAGATCGACCGATTACGATCAAGTCGGCCACACTGTGACAATCAAAAAGATACACCGGACAAAGACGAATCTTCTACAAAAGGAATATCAATCGTCCTAACGGACAAATTTACGAAGTCTTGCCTCTCCCCAAGAAAGAAAACGACACATGCACAAAAAGAGTTGACATTGCGGGATACGACATCAAGGACAAAAACGGCGCTAATCATGCCTACGGCCACGCTGATAATCAGAGCACGTCACAATCATATCCTACAACCTACCTAATATAGCCCGAAATTCAAATTGCTCTCCAACGGCTCTTTGATTTCGAGGTCTATAAAATGGGATCGATCTTCACTTTGAAGTAGAGTGACAACACGAGCAAAGAACAAAAACGGAGACACCGCAAAAGAAGCAAAAAACTACAGCAAAATCTCCGCTCGAAGAACACCATATTTGAAGATTATTCTTAGAGTTTTCATCCCATAGTTCTTAGCAAGAAATCCTATCCACCAGCATTTTGGCTACCTAAAACACCAGGATAGATTTCCAGTTGGAACCCTCAAACATTCTTTACCCAAACGCAAGTTAGGTTAAGTTTGTTCCCGGAAGATTTCAGACTAGGGATTCTAGTTTTCTGATTTCTAGTTCGGTTGAGTGTGAACTCGATAAACATCTCGGCCATCCCGTGAGGGATATAAGTCCTGCAGGTTAAGTTCGGTTAAGTTCGGTTAAGGTTCCCCTATGTTAAGGGAAGAGTGGACGTAAGACGGGTTTTAAATGCGAACCACTATAAAAAGTCTTGTGTGCATTTACTTTTTCTTATTGCTTTACACTATTCACACAACCGAGTTTAAAATCGCATACATATTCTAAGTTAAGCTCGATCCGCACTGCTAACCCCGATCGTCGAAGTTGACACCTTAGTCAGCTGGTTGAAAACTGACTTAAGAATCTGAATTGATATAACTGGTTTTCACACGGGTTAAAACAAGCTTCCGCACTCTCAGTTAAACTGACAAATATCAAGATGATCTGCCCTTAGGCACTCAGTAAGATTGAACATCAGTCTAAACTGATACACTCGCGACTCGACGGATAATCTGCCGGCTCACACCGATCCATACGAAAAGTTTTAGAAGTGTATTCACCCCTCCCCTCTAGACTTCCACCCTCAGAAAACCCGTTCGGGACCTACATCATTGATGAGAAGTATGTAGTTTTTATCATCACCTCAGATCCTGAATCGCTGGAAATTCTGGAGTGCTTGCGAGCGTGTGGGCTAGAACGATATTGCTCTACACAACAGAACATCGTCCACACACATGAAGCTCTGGAATTTTTATACAATTTACAGAGGGATGAAGACAATGATGCTGACCTGATTTCTTCCGTTGGCGGACTGGAAGTTCGAGTGTCGAATGACGATCTCCAGAGGATATTCGGTCTAACTAGAGGAAGCATCAATCCAGAGACCTACACGACTGATGTAGGAGAAAAGGAATTTCTTGAAGCTAAGCTGTTGAGACCTGCAAACAAGGAGAACACGACAAACGTCAAAGCCTCCTATCTGAAGAGAAAATATCGCCTTCTCCTTGAGATCGTTCAGAAGGTGATCATGTGCTCAACCTATAGTCTTGATGCAGTCACTTCGTATAAGATCAGTGTTATGGCTGCAATAATCAAGAAGGCTTCAGATATCGATTGGTTGGGAATGGTCAAAGCAAGACTGAGAAAAGACTCCGGGAAGTTTGAACTGACCCAGAGTAATGAAGTGTGCTTATCTTCCAAGTGCTCCTTCATACACAAAATCTCTATCATTCTGTCATATAAGCTGCCACAGAATTATGAATGGAACGAGAATGGAGCGAAGATATATCAAGCAAAGCACAAGGCCATATTGGGCAAGGATTACTTTATATTTTGAATTTGGGAGTTTTAAGGAGAATTTTGGGTCTTTTACTTCTGATGGATTAGATAATTATATCGAATCCCCATATTATGATGGGCCACCTATTTATGACGAAGAGGAAGAGCAACTCGTAAGTGATTTTGTGCCTCCATTTTAGATGTCGAGCCCAAAGATGATCATTGCCAATTATTTGATAAGAAAGATGATTACGGTGCAAATTTTTGGGGTCTTACTATGGCGAATGATGAACCATACCTCGATGATGATAAAGGTTTTGACTTCAATAATAATAATTATTTTGTAATTAATGATAGTTATTTTGTTGGTAGTACTATGAAAAGATCGCGCTATCGCTTAAAGATTTTTGGCCACACCCAAACAGCTGATAATTTTGAGCTCAATTATTTGGTGGCAATAAGTTGGCGATTAGATGAAGAGGAGCTATATTTTCATAATTGGTCCTTGAGGACAAGGACGTTCTTGAAGGAAACGGGAATGATGCGAACAAGGAAAGATATGGTCCTTAATTTGACTTGGCAAGAAGATCTTCAAGATTTGGGGCAAGATTATCAAGAAGATTATATTAGATTATATTAAGATTTATTATTTTCAGTTTTAGATGTATTATTGCCGTTCAGTTTAGCCTTTGAGTATTAGAATTAGTCCTTGTTAGATTATATTTGGTCCTTTATTTGGTTAGGTTTATACGCTAGATTTAGGGTAAGAGAGTTGGTCCTTATTGGGCCTGTTTTAGTCCTTTTTGGATCCTCTATTTATAGTGGACGTGTTCTTCTTTATTTCGGAAGCAGAAAATTAATAAAAAAACCCTTTGCAACTTTGTCAAAACCTAATTGTTTCTTGCCAACCTGAGTTGGGGCAACAATTATTATCGTTCTTTGCGTATTATTTGTGTTTTGCAATCGCGGTTCTCACCAGCATCCTTCAACTTGCGTGTGTACGTAATAACTCATAAGATTAGTTTATATGTGTATTTTGTACTATCAAAATGCATGTATTTATTTAAGTCAAAATCATATTAATTAATTACACGAATTTGTTAATGGATTTACATACACATAGTATACACATGTCTAAAATGAATGATAATGTATATAGAATTTGACATGTAATGCACATGAATTTCAAGTAATAATCATACAAATCATTATCACATGCAACCAAGCTCATGCCGTTCTTCTTTTCAAAATACAAAGATTATTCATCAACATGGGTTTTATATTTGCAATACTTAGATTATTTAGTCTCTGATTTAAGTTTCTTTAATTGGCTTATTTTTAGGATTTAGGTATATATATTGGAATCCAAGGCCTTTTGATTTATACTCTCATAATAAATTTTGTAGGTGGCATACCAAACGAAATTGGATATCTCACCGCTTTGCGCTTCCTCAAATTTCGTGATAACAACTTTGCAGGTATGTCGTATTCACGTGTTATCAATCCTTGAATAGTTACGAAATTGATTTGTCAAAGAAAGGGAATGCTAAGTTATTTTATGTTGTTAAATTTTTGCCTCTTTATATTTCCCTCGTCTCCTAATTCTTATGGTTCATTTTGATTATAATTTCTTAATTATGATTAACTAGTTCAAGATGTAATCTAAAACTTATTTTTTATCATCACCTAAATTCTCCAATTAAATAATATCTTAATATATTCAAATTATAATAATAACAGTTGCTTTAAGTATATAAAAATATATTTTCTCTATTTATAATCATTTGTACTTCTTTACCAAGCTAAACCAATAATATATATATATATATATATATATGTTTGTGTGTGTAATATTCATTTGAACCTTAGGAGTGCACCATGCACTCCATAGTGTATATTAGGAACTTGCAATTTGTTACATTGAATATGTGTTCGTAAAGTATAGTAGCATATTTCAATTTAACAAGTCGCAAATTTTAATTAAACAAATTGCAAGTTTTTAAAATACACTATGGAGCGCATAATGCACCTAGTGCATACAAGACGAGTTTGAATCATAAATGGTCCTAAAACTTTAGCCTCAAATAGATTTAGTTCCATAAGTTTTTTTATCATCGATTTAATCTCAATAACTTTGACAATGTCCAATTTTAGCCTCCAATCGATAGAAAAACTCAAAATGATGTTGTTTTGCTGTTTCGATTTGGGGCTTTCAGGCGGATGTTGTTACTGGACTGCCGCATGTATTTTTAAATGTGTTTGACTAATTCTTGTCGTCAATTCTGTTTTAGTTTTAAGTTTTTTTTTTATTATTATTATATGCCTGAATTTCTAGTTATAAAAAAAAATTGCTTGTGGCATTCCAGCCACAGCTTCCATCGAAAAGCCTCAAATTAAAATAGCATAACGATGTCTTTTGAATTTTCCCATAGAAATTTAGACTAAAATTGGGCATTTTCAAAGTTATTGGGACTAAATCAACGATAAAAAAAATTGTGGGACTAAATTATTTTGAGGTCAAACTTATGAGACTAATTATGATTCAAACTCATGCAAAACCTAGCCTTAACTTAGTTTTTATAAAAAAATATATTTAACATTTTTATTAATACTCCCTTCATCCCAAAGTTATTTATCCTTTTGTTTTTTGCACGGGTTTTAGTGTGGGAGTTGTTTATTAATATTTAAATTGATAAAATGACTTTTGGTTGAGGGTATTGTAGATGACTTTTTGTGGGTAAAAGTAATAACATGAGATATAATTTTGAGATATTGGGAGGGGATTGTTGAAAAGAGTGTAGTTGCTTTATTGCTTTTTATAGAAATTGGTAAATAAGTTTGAGATGGACCTTAAGGAAAAAATTGGTAAATAACTTTGCAAATATTTCTGAATCAACAATTAATAAAGGTGTTTGTGAGTTGTTTGTTAAGGTTCATTAACATTGTGGTTATTAAATAAAAATTGGGGAATTTTTATTAAGAACTGTAACTTAAGGGGCAACAATGAAGGACGATAAATTTTCAATTTCCAATAACTTTTTTATAGCATTTGAGCAGTTAAAATATTTATTGAACATTTAGGCTGAAATACAGGTCTAAATATGTAAAAGATAAATTTTTATAGACCTAAATGCTCAGCATATCCCACAATTATGATATGTTCACCCAAAAAAAAAAAACTGACGGTCTACATTTACTATAACGTAAAAATATATATTATCTTTCACAAAAATTCATATGAGACGGTCTCATACATGAAACGTGGTACAACTAAACATAAATCACACCCGCCGTGTGACGGTCTCATGCAAGTGTGCCTCACTGTCCTTTAATTGCTATTCACATAAGTTACTACTACAAATACATAATTCCCTATTAAAAAAATTTAAATAGCATACATGGAAAAACTCACATTTGTTCATAACTGGTTAGTTTATTGAAAGGTAAATTGCATATTTGGTCCCAATATTGAGTCCAAAACAGGTTTGGTCTTTAGGTTTTAAAGTGGTCATTTTTTGAGTAGTTTTAGTCCCAACCGTTAGCCAAATGGATGGAAACCATTAGTTAACCAAAACATTATGGGACCAAATTTGCAAAATTAAAGTAAATGATATTAAAATTAATTAATTATATATGTAATTAACAAAAATTCATAAATTATAAATTAATTGTTAAAATTATATATAAAATTTTATTATGAATGAATACAGAAAATATATTTTTTTTTTTAAATGGAGTAATAATTTATATAAAATTCTTGATTTTTTTTTAAATATATAATTTAAAAAGCAGTGAATAAACTTTTTATAATCAAAATAATATAAGAATATAATATATATATATATATATAATATCTGTATAATTAATCTAAAATCTAAGAAATTTAAAAAATGTATCTATAATATTTATATAATTTGAAAATTATATTAAAAAAAATTATTTTTTTTGGGACCAAATCTGCAATATTTTTGGGACCAAATTGCAATTAACAGTGTGTGTGACTCACTTTCGTTAGAAATGGACAGAAAATCTTATGGGACCAAATTTGTCAGAAAAAAAACCATTTTGCAACTGACCCATTCTCTTTGGACCAAAAGTGCAATTTACCCGTTTATTGAACTTAATTCATTACATATATTCAACCAATCATATAATATATAATTCACTTTTTTTGAACTTGCAAGTTAAAATATTTGTGAATTAACAATTAATAAAGGTGCTTAAGAGTTGAATATAGAAATTAAGAAAATAAATAATCGTAAGAAATCAGTTAAAAATATTAAATACTAGTTAATTAATTTCTCATGAGTTGAAAATATTAAATAATTAATTATTTTCTCAAATTGATGATTGTCCATGCGCGGTTTCAATATTTTAAATAAAATTGGTTTCCAATCTAATGAGGTACGTACAATACCACAATTAAGAGCTTGGAAATTTTGTACACCTAGAATATTACTGAAATGTGGGAGACAATTTCTTATCAGGCTCCATACCGTCTTCCATCTTCAATTTATCAGCCTTGGAGTATCTAGATCTTTCTATGAATCAGCTTTCTGGCACTATTCCTTCAAACATTGGCAAGAGATTTTCACTTTATAATCTTCAACAGCTTAATTTATTAGATTATTGATTGAGCGGGGAAATTCCAAGTTTTATCACTAGCAATGCTACAAAACTTACCATCTTGAGCCTGCAAAACAACTCACTCAGTGGGCCCATGCCCAACTTTGGTAATTTAGTACTCTTACAGGAACTTTATATTTGGGGAAATCACCTGACAGCTGGAGCAGAATCCCCATCTCATGAATTGGAATTTCTCTCCTCATTAACTAATTGTCGGTATTTAAAGTGCTTGGAAATAGCGGGCAATCCACTTAATGGTATTCTCCCTACTTCAATTGGCAACTTTTCAACTTCTCTTCAGTATTTTAGTGCACGTGGATTCAACATTAAGGGTGTTATTCCATTCGAGATTGGAACCTTGAGCAACTTGATATCATTATCTTTCAGTGGAAATCAAATTACAGGTTCCATCCCAAGAAGAATGGGGAATTTACAGAAACTTCAGCGATTGTTTCTTTATGACAATCAATTACAAGGGGATTTCTCTGCAGACCTTTGTAAGATGAGTAAATTGGGGGAATTGGACTTGAGTGGGAATATGCTTACAGGTCCAATAACTGATTGTTTAGGTGATGTTAAATCCCTCAGAACAGTCAACTTAGGATCAAACATGTTGGACTCCACCATACCTTCCAACTTCTGGAACCTTGAGGATATTTTGATTCTAGATTTGTCCTCAAACTATTTGAGTGGTCAACTCTCATCTCAAATTGGGAATTTGAAGCAAATCTACCAACTAGACTTGTCCTCTAACCAGATTTTTGGTGATATTCCGACCGTAATCGACAGTTGTCTTTTGTTGCAAATTCTATCAATGTCGAACAATAAGCTCCAGGGATCCATCCCAGAATCACTAGGAAAGATTATAGGCTTAACCAAATTGGATTTATCAAATAATAATCTTTCTGGATTCATCCCAAAGTCTTTAGAACACCTCCACGATCTCCAGTATTTCAACGTCTCTTACAATAAATTGAAAGGGGAGATTCCAAATGGAATTGCTAACTCCACTGCTCAATCTTTTGTGCACAACTCTGCTCTGTGCGGTGCAACAAAATTTGGAGTACCACCATGCCCGAAATATCACGGAAGATCAAAGTCTTTGATCTTTTTCAAACTTATTTTGCCGCCCTTGGTCTCAGCTACCATTGTGGTGCTCATCGTAGTTTTTCTCATAAGGCGACGCAAGCAGATAATATCAATACCTCCGGTTCCTGATACTTCACTTGGAAATTTTGTTCGGAGAAGAATATCATACATGGAACTTGTGCGTGGGACGGCTTCTTTTAGCGAAACGAACCTACTTGGAATAGGTAGCTTTGGCTCAGTGTACAACGCGACACTTTCTGATGGGTTAAATATTGCAGTAAAGGTGTTCAACTTAGAGTTACAAGGAGCTACCAAGAGCTTTAGTACCGAGTGTGAGATATTGAGCTCCATCCGGCACAGGAACTTACTCCCAATAATCGGTTGTTGTACTAATCAAGAGTTCAGAGCCCTTATTCTCAAATACATGCCGAATGGAAGCCTGGAGAAATGGTTACACTTTGGTAGCTATGTTCTAGATCTGGTGCAAACATTGAATATAGCTATAGATGTTGCATTAGCCTTGGAGTATCTTCATCATGGTCATACGTTTCCCTTTGTTCATTGTGATATAAAGCCGAGCAATGTTTTGTTAGACGAAGATATGACTGCTCATGTTGCTGATTTTGGGATTTCCAAGCTTTTTGATGAAGGGGAGGTTATGACTCACACGACAACCTTGGCAACTATTGGTTACGCGGCACCAGGTGATGTATAATTAATATTGAGATTCTTATTCAATTTATATATTCTCAAAGCTGAATTATTTGATTTTTTTTTTTTTTTTTACTTGATGATGATAAAATTTAGAGTATGGATCGGAAGGTAAAGTGTCCAAAAATGGAGACGTATACAGCCCTAAATATTGGTGTTGGAGATGTTTTAAAAAAAAAAAAAGCCGGATCTATGGTATGTTCAATGAAGAAATGAATATAATCTTGAAGGATTGGGTGGAGGAAGCATTGCGAGATAATGCAATAAGCGAAATCGTGGCCTCAGGTTTGGTATCAACGGAAGATCAACATTTGAGTGCAAATGAGGAATGCTTGTCATCTATTTTGGATATGGCTATGAATTGTTTATCATTCGTTTTTCAAGAACGCCCTTGTCCCCAAAGAATTGACATGATACAAGTAAGTGCTCATCTCCATAAAATCAAAGCCAAAATAATATCAGCAACAGAGGTGAACACCAAGCATCGGACGCCTAACTGGCGATGAATGAAGAAACTTGATTGTAATATATATGGTCTTAATTGCATTTCCCATTTATTAGTTAACGATACATATCATATATGATGTTGTAGTTATATTCCTTGTTGGTCCCGTGTAAACGAGTCTTACACGTGTATGGGGGGAATACACGTGTTCCATGATTTTAAAACTTTTTTGGATTGCCTTCAAACTTAACTTGGGTGGCATAAAATCAACTAAGGATTGGGTTCATCATAAATAGATGGTCCATCGTAATATGGAGATCCACTTTATCCAGTCCAAAAAAATCTCCAATTGTTATCAAAATCATCCAAAGAAATTTTAGGCGCATTGTTTTTACTTCGAAGTTCCAATTGTGGTATAATCCTTAGCCGGCCTATTAAAATCACGAGGAATTGGCCCAACTTCATTATTTCCTTCAAACTTCTTAAACAAACTTGCTTGGATTCCATAAAAAACGACTTCCCCAATCCTCGAAATAATGTTCCCGATTTGATAACTAAATTTGTTATAGCTAAATATTTTTTTTCGTATCAAATGGTTGGCCCATCTGAATTATACTCGTTTTAAGCTCTGCATAAACCTTGTCTTTCCCCGAAATAGTGATTGATACAGGCGTCAAGATTCACTTATGCAACTTCGAGGGTTGATGATTCCAGCGGTCGAACAAAAATATCCTTTCAAAATCAAGTCAATGCAACGAGCTAATAGGGCACGGCTAAGGAAAGCAATAAAGAACACAAAGATTATAGTGGTTCGAATACTCCCAGCTCCTACATCCACTCTCTCTAACTCTTGTTGGAAATTCACTATCAACCACGATCGAGCTTTACGACTACCTTGCAGTAGTTTGCTTACTCAACTCGCCCCTGAAGTTTTACGAACTACTCAATGTAGTTTACTTACTCAACCCGACCTTGAGTTTTCCACTACCTCCGTTTACTTTTTGACTCAATCACACACAAGCTTTCGTCCTTGCTTCCCTATAACAGCTTACTAACTTCTCCTCTTAGAGTTTTCTCCTACTCCATGTAGTTTACTAACTCTTTACAACTCTACTAACCAACAAAACACACTCCAACTACCTTCTCAAGGGTTTGGGGTTTCTCGGTTGGTTTCAACTTGGATGAGATATCCTTTACAATGAAGCACAATCCAAAGGGTTAGGATATCTCGACTAAGCTTTTGGATAAATCTTATCAATCTAGGCTTAGTAAAGTGAGCTCTCTTCAATATAGAAGCACTTGGGAAATTCAAGGTATTTCGAGTGCTTTAACTTTTCAAGAATAAGTTTGAGCTCTTGAGTTGATGAGAGAATAAATTTCCCGTAACCTTCCAAAGTAGAGGGGTCACCAATATTTATAGGCATACACCAAGGTCACTCTTGAAAACTATCCGTTTTGGAGAGATAGCAAGGGTGAGTTCCCTCTTATGGTGTGTGAACAATGAAACCGTCCTATATTTTATAGTTTGAAACTCCCTAATATGTTTTAGGCAATAGCCTTTCATGTAGCCGGTCTTCAACTTTTGAATGAACTTTCGTTACATCCGAAATCTTTTTTATAAAATAAATAAAAACAGTCGATATGGCATGCGTGTCGAACTTCCTCTTTTTGACTTTTGTCTTCGGTTAAAGGTAGACACCTTCAACGGCTCTTTTGGTTACAAACTCGAAGTTTGATATAACCTTAACAACACTTTGACTTAGTTCCTTTTGTGCGCATTTGAATGTCTTGGCAATATCTAACTTTCTAAGGCATCTCTCAATTACGTGCATCCTTGATGTAGATATATTGAGATTCTTATTCAATTTAACATTCTCAAGTTCAATTATTTGATTTTTTTTTTTTACTTGATCTTGATAAAATTCTTTATGGATCGGAAGGTAAAGTGTCTTGATCTTGATTTCAGCTACGGAATATTGTTCTTGCGTCTTTTAGGGTCTTCCGAGTCTTGGTATGTCTTCGAAGTCTTGAGATCTATCTTGGTGGATATCTTTTCGAAGATCTTCATCTTTGATCGTGTCTTGGTTCAACGGAAGATTCAACATTTGAGTCTTGAGAATGCTTTAGTTTCATCTGGAAACTTCAGAATTCTTCGAAACATCTTGAGTTCTTGAGTCTTGAACCTATCAAGTAAGTGCTATATCTGGCGAATACATTTTGCGATATATCATCCTCAGAGGTGAACTCTCAAACTGAATCCTACTCAATTATCAAGATCATTATTGTAAATATATGTCATAATTGCATTTTGGGATCTTAATCAAAATCATATAATCTTTTATTAAATTCATCTCCCAACATTCCTGTTTGCAATATGCTTACTGTCGTTACTGATTCTGTGAAGTTTTTTATTTTTTTTCTGTGAAGATATATATGCAAATTGCGAGTTGGAGTGAATTTTAATTTAATAGTTGGGCTTTGTATTTAATTAATACACAAAGTTTCAAACTGTAATAGGCCCAAACTCGTACGTAGAGAGAGTGAATGAAAAAGTGTTTGAGAGTTTATGTTTCGTGTTACTTTAATATTTTTAAATTAATTGTGTACTTTTATTTCAAAAAAAAAAATATTCGTGTGTGAGGCGCTATTATACGTGATATTGATCAATTTTTGGGTAAAAATGAACACGTCCGTTAGTTTTAAATGACGTTTAATAGAAAGGGGGAGATCAAGAAAAGGATGTAATGAAAGAGGTGGATAAAGCCTGGTGGATATTTGAAAACTTTCAGAGCCATGATAGATGTCAAAGAAAACATAACGGACAATGAAGTGATTGATATGTATAGTGAGTCTATGGAATTTGCTATCAAAGGTTCGGAGTGACAAGTGGAGAGAATCCTGAAAACCTTCACAACCGTCGAATAACAACTTTTGTGACAGTATTCCCGAGTCCATGGGGAAGCTTAATTCTCTAAGGTACTTGAATTTATCACATAACAACTTCACAAGGAATATACCTTCATGTATTGGAAATATGGTTACACTTGAATCATTGGATCTCTCATCAAACCAATTGGATGGTGAAATTCCTGCGCAATTGACAAACTTAATGTTTCTTGCTAAACTAAATATGTCAATGAATAATCACGTCGGGTGGATACCTCAATCTCGTCAGTTCTCTACATTTGAGAATGATTCGTATGTCGGAAACCAAGGATTGTACGGATTTCCATTGACGAGAAAATGTGAAGTGGACAGTGGAGAGAATTGGGCAGAAGAAGGGGATGATGAGTCTGATTTTGTTGATGGATTATTATAAATTGGAAAGTAGTTGTTATGGGGTATGGATGCGGTTGTGTGATTGGAGTTAGTATTGGGTATATCGTTCTTGGATATGGATGCCCTAAATGGTTGTTGGAATTGTTTTTTGGCTTTGCGTACAAGATTAAGAGGAAATATGGTGCGACGTAGAACTTGATTATACAAGTAACAAATTGATTTATGTGTAATTGTCCAAGCATCTGTTGGATTTAAAACACTATATACGTTGTGTGATTGTGATGAGAACCGCGATCGCAAAACACAAATAATACGCAAAGAACGATAATAATTGTTGCCCCAACTCAGGTTGGCAAGAAACAATTAGGTTTTGACAAAGTTGCCAAGTGTTTTTTATTAATTTTCTGCTTAAAACAAAAGAAAAACGTCCCAAATACTTATAGGACAAAAACAGGACCAAATCTGCCCCAAAAAGGACCAAATCTCACCCTAAATCTAGTATAGATATAATTGAACGAAAGTTAAAGGACAAAAACGAAATCTACCCTAAGGAACGAAATAAAACTGTAAATCTAAGATAATCTTGATCTCCTTGCGAATCTTGCCCCAAATCTTGATTAAAATTATCCAACACAGAAGATACCTCAATGTTTAGGGCTGCGGAATGACGATTGTCGTCTTCGTCTCCAACACCAAGTGGCACAACGGCGCTACTCGAAATACCAGAGGGGACGGACGTTTCGCGGTAGGAAGATGCGATGGGCCCGGCGGTCAAATTCTTTGCCGTCGAAATGATGCTCGGTTGAGACGGCGTGAGGCTACGATCTGATTATGTTGCCTTGGCTGTGATCGTTTGCTTCTGTCGTGGTGGTCCGTGATTGATTCGGTACGGCGGTGAGGATTGTGCGTGATGATGGTGAGGCAGGTTCGTCGGATGACGAGCTGCTTTCGTACCTCCTTCTCCGATGACGTGAAGACTTCCTGGATTTGTGTCCCTGTTCCGCCAGCGTTGAACACACAGCGTCAAGCTTGACGTTGATGTCCTTCAAGTTGGCTTTGATGTCCTTCAAGTTGGCTTTGATGTCTGCTACATCGGATTTCAACGCTTTATTTCGCTCCTTGTGAGTTCCCACCATTGCTCGTATTCCTTTCGCGATTCTCGAATACTCTCAATGAAAGCACCAATTTGATGAGGACCGCAATCGCAAAACACAAATAATACTAAAAAAACGATAATAATTGTTGCCCCAACTCAGATTGGCAAGAAACAATTAGGTTTTGACAAAGTTGTCAAGGGTTTTTTTATTAATTTTCTGCTTAAAACAAAAAAAAACACGTCCTAAATACTTATTGGACAAAAACAGGACCACATCTGCCCCAAAAATGACCAAATCTCAACCTAAATCTGGAAGAGATATACTTGAACGAAAGTTAAAAGACAAAAATGAAATCTACCCTAAGGAACGAAATAAAACTGTAAATCTAAGATAATCTTGATCTCCTTGCGAATCTTGCCCCAAATCTTGAAGATATATCTTGCAAAATATAGGACAATATCTTTGATGACAACAAATCTGGGACAATTTTGCGAATAATCTTGCACGTATTCTTGGGTCCAAAACCTCATTCGCATCAGATTGTCCAAGCATCTATTAATTGGATTTAAAACACTATATACATTGGGCAAAATGTGTGATTAATGTTGTTGTGTTTCTATCATTTATTCACAAAAATAAATGACCTCTTTTGCATTGTGTGATCTGAATAATTTCATATTATAGTGTCTATTTGGTTCAAAAGTCGTTTCCACAAAGCTTACGCATGGTTTTAAGCTTTTATTTTATATTTTACAATTGGGTAGGAGATTATAGCTTTTATTTGATTTTTGTTCTTGTTTGCGGATGATTTTGTGTTTTATGCTTGTTTTTGGGCGACACCTGCAATCTGTTTGATGAAATGTTTTATCTAAAATTTATTTTTCATGTTTGAGGGTTTATGAGGAATTGTCTTTTTGGTTTGTTCAGTGTTTTCTCAAGACTCGATGTGAATTCTATCATGAACATAAATACTATTAACAGAATATAGGACCATCATCACTCCCAATTTCTTTCAACTGTTTAACTTTCTTTGCCATCAAAACTATAGAAAATTAGGCTCCAAAACCTACGCTTGTCTCAATTCCTGCCGACTCCTGCCGACGACCATTAAGTGCAACTTGTCCTACATCAGAAATACTAAATGGCATAACTTATTACTACAAAAACGATATTACTCGTGATGCTGAGGGTGTTATATCTACAACATGGTATTAATAGTGATAAGTGACTTATATTACAAAAGAGTATTTAATCGTGTGATAACTGAAGGGTCAAATCTGTAAATATTGAACCAGTTTCACAGTGACAACCAAATGCAAACTTTTTGTGTTTGAAGCTTTTGATTTCATGATTCATAATCGATAAATCAAACAGACAAATACATGGAATGGTTATCTTAGCTTTCCATTGGATTCTAGGTAGTCTTAGGTATAGGCTGCTTATACTATTATATATGGTGACAGCCCAACACCTTTCTCATCCAAAGTGTTAAAAGTGTCAATGCTCAAATTTTACCTTCACTTGCAAACCCTGGGGGGATGCCAACGATTGCAGCCCATGACTCGTCATTGTGGAGTTGGTCGCTGACGCACGACCCTCCACTTCTCCAGGTAAGCTGTGGCCGAGAAGACAACCTGTGCAGCCATTGACATTTTTCCTTCCCACACCGCTGTGTTTCTGTGTCGCCAAAGACTCCAAGCAATAGTCATGGCCCTTGCCGCCTCCTCTTCATTAAACTCTCAAATAATACGGAGAAACAAGGCTGAATGATCATTCACATTATAACAAATTCTGTTGATTTTATCCCAAACGCCTCCCTCTTTCCAGCAATTCACTGCAAACTTACAGTCAACAAAGAGATGCCACGCCAACTCATTCATACCATTTACTCAACTTCTGGCAAACAGCCACCCATCCCTTGCAAAGTCTCCAATAAAATGACTTGATCTTAGGCGAGACTCTCATTTTCCACAATGGCTTCCACTTAGACTCCAAATAAACCCATGTAACGACCCGTATTATTAATACACTAATATGGATGTTTGAGACTATTAATTTTGGGATGTTACTACATAATGAACTCAGTATTTTTCCTTTTTATGAAATAGAAAATAAATTATATTTGATACTTGTTGAATAAATTATTATCATGAACACAAATAGAGTTGCAGCGGAATAATAATAATAATTAAACATATTCTAGAATTGTGATTTAGGGCTAAAAGCTCATCATAGAATTACAAGCCATAAATTGTCTTCTTCTAGATAAAATAGACGGTGTAGTAGAAATTTATTATAATTATCTCTTTATTTCTTGGACATAGCATCCTGGATCATTCCTCCCTGTCGAACTCCTGCACTGAAATTATTAAAAACGGGGTGAGAGTGTGAAAGACACTCAATGGGGGTAACTTTATAATTGCACAAACTAATTTTGCCAATGTAAATAATAAAAAACTTGTAGAACTTGTAGTGATACTAGCGGTGTACCAGTCTTAACGTGAAATTTCTGGCTAGGCCAGACTTAACTGTACTTGTTGGTTGCAGGCTTAACTTGAATTCTTGACTAGGTCGGTCTTAACATGAAATTCTTGGCTGGGCCACACTTAACATGAAATTGGTGGATGAGCCAGACTTAACATGAAATTGTTGGTTGGACCAGGATTAACATGAAATTGCTGGTTGGGCCAGACTTAATATGAAATTGCTGGCAGGCCAGGCTTAACATGTATACTAAATACATAGCAAAATTTAGTAAGGACAATTATAACACCTGAATGTTAGGACTCAATTAAGAGTCGAAGTGATTCCCCACCTTTTGAAGTGTAAAACTTAAAGATTTTCTTGTCCCTTGTAACCTTCGTGATTTAAGTGTATGTGTTGATCTATCACAAAACCTTGCTATTTATAGCAATTTGGGTACTATCATCATTACATTCTACGATCATCTACCTATTCTATGGTATAATTGCCTAGTTGATAAGGTTAGTATTTGTCGCGTTTTACCTTTTTACGTTTTTAGTAATTAAGCATCCTCCGAACCCTTTAATTGTCAGCCCTAATTTGTGTTTTGCGGCCCAATCCGTGGCCCAGAATAATTAAATCGCAGTAGCCCAAACCACAGTAAAACTCATTAGCTCTTAATTCTCAAATCTTCATCTCCTTCAATCGCCAAATTTTTCCTATTCATTGCAGATATGAGCATCCCCGAAATTATGATCATGAGTGCAGATATTTTTATTATGAGAGTGACGATGTTTTCCTGTTCTTCCCAGATAAATTTCCAGAAACACTAATCATTTTGCTATTGTGTTGAAACGATATTCCTTCAAAAATTCAAAAATTCTTCTTTCATAGGTGCTGCTGTGATTCTTCATCATTGGCACCTGTAGTTGATTTAATCATTTTGCTATTGTGTTGAAACGATTTTCCTTTCAAATAAGCTTTCCCCATTATTAGTTGATGTTGTGTTTAATTAATTGATCGGGACATCACAGTATTATTTCTTGAAAGTAAAGGGTACATGATCACGTGGGATTCTGTATCAACTTGATCAACTTGTATTTGTTTAAAATAGATGCATGCATTTGCCTCTCCTATATACATTTATATATATGAGCCTACATATAAGCAACTAGGTTTACATTTACACGCATCATATTCTAATATCATGCATGCAATTAAATGCATTAACACGTATGAAATTTCCAATAGCTTCATGCAATATACCTACACGTCATGCATATATAGCTTAATTAATTGATTATTATTTTTGCATGCATTTATATTTATACACACGCCCATACTCTACTCATGCATATATCATGCATACATCTTTAGTATAACATTTATTTCATTTATTATAGTATTAATAGGTTTGTAGGGTGTGTGTATTAAAATCTATTAGTTATAATATCATTATTATTATAAGATTATAATATAGGTACTAATATTAAAAATATCTTATTAAATTAACTATATATATATATATTTAGAAAAAAATTATCTATATATATATATATATTCGGGGCGTTATAACCCAAGAATCCGAAATATGTCTCATGGCAAGGTGATATGCTGTCTTCACCGTATACAAACCCTTTGAAGAGAAATGCCAAATGATTTTATCGGGTACTCCAGCGGGTGAAGGCGACGTTTTCAAGATGCGTCCCACATCTCCCTCGAAGAAAACCTCTTCAATCAATTCTCTATCCCAACTATGAGTATCTGGGAAAAAAAAGTCGCCAACCAGCATGTTCTCGAAAGAAGGCACAACAGGGTGGATATACGGAATGATTTGTCCTCGTTTAACCAGCTATCTCCCCACATCCTAATAGTAGAACCATCTCCCACCTTCCACCTTGTACCATGTCGAACCAGATCTTTTGCCATATGGATCCCCTCCATGTATACTTGAGCGCACACTACAAAATAGTGAGCATTTAAAGAGGGATTTAAAGAGGAAATCTGATTTAACGAGGGTTTTAAAGAGGGAACGAATTCCTCTTTAAAATGCTCGTTGCTAACTGATTAACGAGGTGGAAAATAGGGCCTCGTAAAATAGCGAGGGATTTAACGAGGGCTGACATTGTGTCAGAATTAACGAGGGCGGTTAGACCCTCGCCAAATCTGACGCGCCTGCCCTCGCCTGGGCCCTCGCCATAATCAACAAAATAGATCTTCTGTATTACCAAAAACTCATGTCCAAGAAATCCTGTATGATGATGAACATGATTTCGGTCGATGTGTATCTCCTAATGATGTTAAAAGATCTCAAAGTAGTTTTGGCAGTAACCGATTTAGACGAGACAGAAGTTTGAGAATGGATCAACTTGAGGCTGAATTTGATTGTCTGCAACTCCAGATGGATGATGGAGGATTCATTTTAAACTACTCGCCACAGCCATACGTGGAGGTATACATTTTTATGGACTAATTGGAAGTTACTTCTCTGTGATGTATGTGAGTTAAATTTGTTTCCAGTTTGCTTCAAGTTTTGATTAATCAATGGAAGTAGAACTCATAATTATGATGAAATGAGTAGAATAGAGAACAAATAGTCCTAAAGCATCATGAAGTCAGATTCTTTCTAATTCATATCATCCCTTTTGGCGTTACTTTGGTAGAATTTTATAAAGTAAGTATAATGTGATAGCTCCTTTCTAATTTATATCATCCCTTGAGCAGAATCACACTATGTCATTGAGCATTTTCTTCGAAACAGGTAAGCTGGTGAGCACTTTGTGATATTATTAAAATTCTAGTTTAGTTGTTCCCATAATAATTTTTTCTAATGATGATTGTTTTATCTACTAGTAAACTTAATGTGTGTTTTTTATTTCTTTTGGTTGCGTAGTAGTATTAGTTATTGGTGTTTGTTTGTCATGGGATTGTGGGCATTCAAGATTTTGTTGGTGATGTTGATTCGTTGAATACCAATTAAATGAGGTTTGTAGTTATGCTACTCAATCTTATTACTATTGATAGTTACATCTAATTCAAGCAATTGTGCAACAACAATGACAAAGCATGGTTCTATATATATTCTGTTAGAGAATGAATAAAATTTGCCAACTATTGAATTTATTCAAAAAAAATTATTAGTCTTGTACTTTAAGGTTTTTATATCTATTGAGATTACTTATCCATGGTTTTTATATCTATTGAGAAACCTTTTGTAACATTCTTGCATATTGACAACTATGCTTCTTTTGTAACTGGTTCATTGACAACTATTTAAGAAGGTTTCTTGGGAAACGGGTTCCATATTTACAAATTTGACTCTTCAGTTATTACTACTAATGCTTCTTTTGTAATATAAATCATGCCCTTCAGTATCACAATTAATACCCTTTCTATAGTAATAAGTCATACCTTTCAGTTATCATGACTAATATCTTTTAATAATATAAATCATACTCTTAATTAGTTTCGTGGGTCTCTTATGTAAAACTTGTTCACTTAATATTTTGCATTTAAGGAGATGAGAAAAAAATTGATGTATTTATAAATTAATGCCTAACACTTTTTTATATGATAAAAGTAACTTTTAGCTATGATATATAGTGGATGTGGAATAAATAGTTAATAAATTCAACTATTTAAGTAATGGTGTATGGTTTAGAATAAATTTAAACCTTTTTAATATAGTTAATCTCATTATGAAGCCCGTTTTTTATTCTCATTATGGATAGATGGAGTGTATGATTTCTTAAGTCATATCCATCAATTATCAATTTATGAGCAATTTATTAATTTTGTTGCCTTTTAAATAGGCATTACTGTCATAGAAAATTATTTATTGGCAAACGGTTAGAATATTTTTTAAAGTCATGACGAACTGTGCTGGGAGAGTTGACACTGTTGTCGGCATGGAGTTGGCATCTGTTTCTAGTCGAAATAGTTGATATATCAAGTGTATTTGTAAAAAAAAAAAAAAGTATATAAGCCAACTTGAAGCTTTATTCATGCCTTATAAACATCTTGTAGGTCCCGAACGGGTTTAGTGAGGGCAGAAGTCTAGAGGGGAGGGGTGAATAGACTTCTGAAAACTTTTGTGCAAATTAGGTGTGAGGGCGATTAACTTTGATCGAGTGTGAGTGAATCGGTTTTGGGGTGATAACCAACTTCTTGACGCTGAAGGCGGTCGATTCGGTAACTATCGGTTTAACTGATGTGTCGCGGAAAACTTAAGTTTTACCCGTGTGAAAAACCAGTTTTGATAAATCAGATTCCAAAGTTAATCTTTTAATCAGTTGACTGAAGTGTCAAGTTTGATCAGATCAGAAGCTTGGTGCTAACTGATCTCAAATTGGAATATGTATGCGCTTTAAAAGGTTGTGTGCGATTGTGTAATCGCTTAAAAAGCGGTAAAGGCACACAAGATTTATAGTGGTTTCGGACAAACCAATCCTCGTCCACTCTTCCCTATCACAAGGGGCACCAACTTAACCAACCTGAACTTAGTTTTTATGTGTTAGTTCAACACAAGACACCAACTAGATGTTTAAGGAGTTCACACTCAACCGATCCTGGAGATCGAACTAGAAACCCTAGTCTCGAAATCTTGCTAAACAACTTAACCTAACTTGGGGTTTGGGTAAGATTGTTTTGGTTCCAACTATGAAGTCTTTTCTTGCGTATAAGCGACTACTGACTAGATGAAAAGATTTCTATGCTAAGAACTTATGGGATGAACACTTAATAAAAATTAATCTTCTTGTTCGTGTTCTTGTGCGGAAATCGATATTAGCTTGAGCTTCTTGATTGTTCAAATTTTAGTTCATGTATATTTCACTCTAAAGTGTAATCCCATATATATAGACCTTGAAATCAAAGAGCCGTTGGAGAGCAATTTGAATTTCAGGCTATATTTGTAGACTTGCAAGCTTGATGTGACGAGCTTGAGAACGCATGGCCAAAAAGCGTGACTTTGTACTTTGTAGCCATTCTGGAGAGGTAGCATCAAAATCCGCAATTGCTCGGGCTCCGATCATCGTGTCTTGTTCTTATTGGATAGCGGACTCACTTTTTGATGATGTTCTTCCAACTAAGCTTGACATTCTTCTTGTTCGATCATCATCGACGTATGATTAGGTGAAACATCGATTTCACTGGTGGTGACTTTGATCGATTCGAAACCGATCGATCCTACGATGGAGTCTTCAGTGTTTGGTTGACTTAGCTTCAACTAGCGGACTTCGGGCCGATGTAGGTCTTCCGGTCCGATCTTCGGAAGTCATCGATCTTCAAGTATTCTGAGTTTGAGCTTCGACTTTGGTTGAGATATCGACTAGATCAGATCGATCTGATCTTCTATTCTTGTCTTGCATTCTTGCCTGTCGGATATCAGGTGTATTTTGAGTCTTGAGATCTGACCTATACATATTGAGTTTCCCCCTCAATATGTGACCTATCCATTTCATCAGTTGTTCTATACAATCATTATCAATCGTCTCCTATAGCGGTAATATAAACATCGATCCTAATGTGTCCGACCGGTCCTATTACATGTGTTTTTGGAACTTTCATCAAAACTATAAATTTCCCAACAATTTCCCCCCTTTTGATGAAACCAAAACACTTTGAGAAACCAAATACTGATTGATAAAAAATAGAAACGATTAAGAGCATATAATCGTAATACAATGAGACTTTGTCTTAGGATCGAAAAATAAACTTTTCTCATTAAAAATGTTGATTACATGTTACATCAGAAAAGTTTGAAAATAAGAACAGCTGATCCTGAGTAGTCTTCTGATTCTTCACTCTTTAGGCTTGTATCCTTCTGGCATCTCTCTTTGATCTTGAGGTACGTTGAAGATCTGATAAAGTTTCCATTTGACATCATTAGTCTGGCCAAGATCGCTTATATGCGTTTTTGCTCGGGATGTCAAAATAGAATCTTTGAAATGCCAATCATTCGAATGAGCCATCCGCCTTCTTCGAGTACTCCAGTGGATCATACTCTTGGCGAGTTATTTTTTACATTGATAAGTTTGGCCTCATTTTCCAGATACTTGAAAAATCCGGGTATTTATTTTCTAACCCGGTTGAGGAATTCTTCATCGGAGATTCTTCTTGTGGAACAAGATTAAGAACAAAGGCATCCAGAAGCCATTCACTCCTGATCTTATTCCATTCCTCAAATTTCATAGCATGCGCAGCAGTTTTTGGGATGATCTCATCAACTCTTCTTTGGCGGGCTTAGGTTAGGTTCGCACGGATTTTCCAAATTTCTTCCTTTCTTCACTCTCTCTCTGAATTTCTTGTTGATTTTTACGCCTCTGCCATTTTTACGCCCTTCTTTCTTCTTGGCTTTTTTAGGGCTTCTTCACTCTTTGGACATCTTTTCAAAGAAATCGAAGTTTGTGATGTCCCTCACTTTGTTATGTCGATTAGTTTCTCAATCATCCTTCCCCTTTTTGGTTTGATCAAAAAAGTAGTGAGGTGGGAGGTCGAGAACCAAAGTTGATCGCGATCGCCTTGTTGAGATCTCGCAATGGATATGCCTTAAGTTTGAGCAGTTAGATTTTGAATTTTCGATATCGGCTTTCGGTCTTGACAGATTCCATGGCGATGAGAGAGTGTCTTATCGGTTTGTCAAGTTTCTCTTACGGTAATTCTAGCTTGTCGCAAGTGAGCATCGAAAAAAAAACTTGTTGTTGATCCACCCGAGTCGGTTTGACATCAACGGTCTTTTATCGGTTAACGCAAAGGGACACACGATTTAGGGGAAAACCCGATCTTTGATTGCCCCCCAACTGGGAAATAGCCTATTCCCTTTGATCTGTTATTTCTTTGATGGCAATCGCCTTTGATCATTATCGATCCCTCAACTTCTTCTTTTTTCGGGAGATCTTTGAGACAAGATTTGATCTCCGAAGTTGATCGATAGTGACGTGTGATGTTTGAATGTTGGGTGTCACTCGATCCGGTTCGGTTGTTTGTGCCTCCGGTGGTTGGTCATGAATGACACCGACTAGCTCCACTATCATCGGCTCTCACTGCATCCTTCATGATGGCATCTGCCTTGAGAGCTTTGTCGTGATCTCGATTAAGTCTGTTCGTGCCCTAACTTCGCGTGGATCAGCTCTTTTGCAATTTAGCGATTATCATTTCACCAGTGATCCCACTTTAGCAATTTCCTCATGTCGAAATCGAAGTCTGCCAAACTCATCCGCACCGCCCATCATTCAATAATTATTATAAAAGTCCGAGAAGCTTTTTAATCGAAGATCTCTCCAGGTGAGGATCTCCATAACTTCCTCTCTTATGGCGAGGATGGGCGACCCGATTCGATACAACTCATCAATTTCTCTTCGATTCGCGTTACGATCAATTTCCCGATTATGATCTTTGTTGATCTGGACTCGAGAATTGTGCATCGGTTCGATTTGATGAGATGTGGAAGGTTCTGGTTGTGCTTGAATAAAGTTTAAGATGGCTGATCGGTTCAACTTCTTGAGGTTACGATGTGGAAGCGGGTGCTTGCGGTTCCACATCGGTAAACTTCAGTTCATGACGTCGATTTAGTCATGGCGGTGGAAGAATAGGAGAGCATGCTTTCGGCCCGACGATGGTCGAGTGGTGAATTAAGCGGCTTGAGAGGAGAAGAGTCGATCGGCTTGTGCTTCCTCCTCGAGAATGATCTGGCGAGCTCTCGGCTTAGAAGCTGCTGTCGATTTTCACACGATTTTTTGTGGTACAACAATTTATTCGGCGCTCTTTCTTCATCGACTCATCTTCTAGCATTAGAGTCATGGAGAGCTTGCTTCGCCTTCTTAGGCCTCTTCTGTTGGGTCTTCACCGGTTTTCTTTTTTCTTCTTAAGGGGAGGCTTAAGTGGGCACTTGATTAGCCTTCACCCGTTTCTCGGTGATTCGCCCGCGTCTGGTGTGAAGAAGTTGCTTTTCTGGTCTTTCCTTTCTTTGACTTTGGGGGGTTGGCGCGTATCATCGTCAGGTGGCCCAAAAATGACCAAAGTGGCTGTGAGAAAAGCCTTATAGGACTTGATCCATTCATTCCCATTTGGCCTTTGGCATTTTATCCTCAGAGGATAAGCGCAACCTTGTTGAGATTGCTGATCTTTTTCTTCGATATACCGCCTCCACTCATCAACTCTAAATTTCTCATGTTCTTGGAGTAGAATGGCCTTGAAACCCATGCCAATTGATGTTCTTGGCTTCATCAATTATTGCGGCCATCTTTGTGCGGTTTGACAGATGTAAGAGCATCGGTCAATGAATCTGATACCCATAATTGTTTTGACAATATGTCAAACAACAATCGGTATTTCCTCTTGAGCATTAGCTCGACAAAACCTGACGATGATGTTTGTCGGCCTCTCACGAAGAGCTCTTTTACGTCGGCTCATCTTTGTTCTCCTGTAATGAGCAAAGGAGATCCGGCCTTTGGGTAGGGTGAACAGGGCGTGTTATATCCGCGTTCGTCGATCGATTTCTTCTCCGTTGGATCGCCGAAAAGTAGTTCTTCTCCGGAGCATCCAGATCCACTCTTAAATTCCTTAGGAATTCTAGTGCTTCATATTGCATCACCGGATTGCGTGAGCGGTATAAAATTTCTCAAGGCACCTTTTTAAATTTGCTCGACCTCCATGGATTCCGGATCCCGAGTGATATTGAATCCATTTAACTTATCATCCACAATCTTTGTTGCCGCCCAAGATAGTTGCACATTATTTTACCCATACCGTGAGTGATCATCTACGATAAGATAGATTCGTTAAAAGGTTGTGCATTAATACAAGGAATATCACACAAGCGAAACTAAGAAACAATAAAGTATAAACACAGGATAAAAACATTTAAGATCAATGGATTTTAAAAAAAAGATACATCAAATAAACATAAATTACCGATTCTACTTTTTCGGAAAGATGATTTTGAAACTTAGGAAAAACACTTTGAATCGAGAGAAGTAATCGAGTTTTCGGAGAATAAATCGTAAGTTTGTGAAATGGAAAACTCGTATGGTATTTTTTTTGATGAACTTTATAAAACGAGGAGGGAAAAGAGAAGACACGATTTGGAAGATCAACCGCTTGAAAAGATTAAACGCTCCAGTTAAGCGGTTTTGATCGTAGGTCGAAAAAACGCGTCTAAAACCTTTTGGAATTAAAAGCACGTTTAATAGCAGTTAATACATGTTCCCCACGTCCGCATTAAATGATTTGCAGGGAATACGTCACAAGGATAATGGGTACAGTAAGGCAAATAATATCGGATAAGATCCGATAAATAAGCAAAGAACAAGAGAGAAGAAAGGCGTATCTGGTTGACTGATATTGTAATCAGTCAATACCACTTGTCCATGTTGATTTCACTTGTTGATCTTAGTATTCTGCCTAAGCCTTAAATTTTCCAACTGATCCTCTTAGCTGATCTTCTTCACTTGCATCTGATCTGTTGAAGTTCCAAGCTCAACTGATCTTCCTTGATTACGTCTGATTTCCCTTCTGATCCTCCTTGATCAGTTGAAGTTCCCCCTTCAACTGATATTTCTGTTTTTCCCAATTTTGGTTGACCTAATCTGATTCTTCTCAAGTCAATCCAATTCTTGGAATAAGTGTTACCGCCAAAACTTAGTCTAGAATAGTAGTCTCTATTCCCTAAGTTGGCGATTTGACATATCGTAATTATCGTGCAATCTTCGATATGTCAATCCGTAAAAATTTATCCAATTATCGGTCGCGTGATTCCTACACGTTTGTCCTTTTGGTGCGATTTCTCTAAAAGGTTTTGAGAACTTCGTATTTGCATTTGCACCTTGCTTGGCCTCTATAAATTGGACCAATTGTTTTACACAACATAACCCATTCACCATACTTATCTTCTTTGTAGAATCATGTATCCCGTGAACCCTTATTTCCTCGTTAAACTTCCTAAGCAATACCTTTACCCCTTTTCAATGATTTGACTTCTCAAATCAACCTTTCTAGTCCCCTTATCGTTGTTTTTAAATCGTCATCACATATTTCACATACGATTGTTGCAAAGCTTCTCTACCACCATGGCGGCGGGCTCGTTTTGTTGCAAATCCGAGAAGACACTTCTCCTAACCGTATGCACCTTTGTGTGTCTATCGTTATGACGTAACTACCATCAACAGACTTAGTCTGAAAATGAACGTGAGTTTGATATGCGATCTTGATCGATCAACAACCGATCTTAGATATCAACTCACCATTTAATGTTGGAGAGCCCATCGACTCTTTCTTAGGGCTCTGGCTTAAAAATCTATCAAAGCGGCTGTCGCTCCCATGGTCTTAGCCCGGCCTAAGCGGCTTTAGGATTTCTTTAAAGCCTCTCTCACCCTTGTTAAGTGGGGAAAATGAGAGCATCGATTTAAAATCTCTCTCCCCTGCTCTACTTGGGTTAGGATGAGGTTTAGGGTTATAGGTTTAGGGTTTTTGGTTATCACTTATGTACTGACCTCCGGGTCCTTTGTACTTGTATCTTGTAATGTAACCTGACCTTCGGGTCTTTATCAATGAAAATTTCTATTATTCCATTGTTGTGTAAAATTCCTGTATCCTTATGCGATTTTAAGCTTTAATCTTGTGAATACCACTTGTGAATCTTGCTTGTTGAATATCAGCTTAATCGACTTACAAAGATGTAAAATAACCCAAATTTTAATCGAGATATTCCTTTTAAATTGAGCGTTTCCTTTAATCTGATAAACCTTAACTCTGATCAGTTCCTTAAATCTGATAAACCTTAAATCTGATCAGTCCCTAAACTCAAAAGGATATATCTTACGGGAAATGAACTTAATGGGGAAATACCAACAAATATATACAAGTGTAGGCTGCTCGAGGATCTACGCTTACCCAAGAACAATTTCAGTGGTGAAATACCACGAGAAATTGGGAGTTTGCCAATGCTTAAGGTTTTATCTCTACGGTCCAACCATTTCAAAGGTGAATATATATCTTTTTACTTATAGTATAATTTCAGAATATTGACTCAAGAAGAATTCAGACCTCTGTACATATGTTTATTAATCTAATAAGAATATTCATCTTAATTAATGGCCAATTGTTCTCTAGCACATTGGAGAGAATCCAAAAGACTCTTGTTTTATTAACAATATTTTACAGGTAACATTCCTAAAGAAATCTGATGCATATAAGACTTAACAAATTTTCTAAAGGGTTCTTTTTAAAGTCGGTGAAAGTTTTTTTTTTTTTTGAAGCTAATAAAGATGAATGATTAAATCAGTAACTTTTGCTATTGAGTTTTCTTTGTCTACTACATGACTTGATTGGGGTTCCAAAAGTGTAGCCCTATCTTGAGGCATACAATATTTCTTGATTAAGTTTGTTTGATTAAAAATAGAATAAGATAATGAGTACAAGTGGTGGATTTGCAGGTACTCCTACTCATTTCCATTTCTTGATACCAAAGGAATAATAAGAGTAGATGATATCATATGAAATCGGATACATTCCTTCACTTTTCAAGAATAAAATCGGATACATTCCTAAAAAATCGATCCAACACTTCACTTTTAGTTTCCTGTATGCATACGAAATCTATATTCTCCTTCCCAATCAACTCTCTAATTTCCTTCCTCTTAATTAGGCTCCCCCCTACCTCTAATATTATAAGATAGAAGATTCATTAAATACCTGAATTGACGTCCTCCTGCTTGCCCATCCGATCTTCTTCAAATATTCAGACCAATTTCACTCTTAAAGCACTAAACCATGGGTCATAATATATATATGTGATGGAAACACAAATTACAACCCAAAAAAAAAATTCTTGTGTCATGTATGAAACCATTCCGCATAACTTTTTTTTTTTTTTTTTTTTTCATAAACTAACTACCCTGCCAAATTAGGTTTCATAATGTGCTTCTTCTCGAAATTTAAGTACGTACGAAATCCATGAAGCTTTGCAGCCAAAATAATATTTATATCTTCACCAATTAGAATTTTCTTATCATTAATTTTTATAGTGAGCAGTTCTTGCAGGAACAAATATTATTTCACTATTACAACACTAAACATCATAGGTACATCCTTTCTAACAGAAAACATCGGGGCATAATTTTTTCATAATATGTTGGAGCTTCAAACGTTGGATCTTAGTGATAACAACTTGAATGGAATGTTTGGAAACTTTCTTACAGAAAAATGTGTCAATTATTATATCACAAATTGTACAAGTTTCAAAACATATATATATTGCACTAATTTGCAGGTTGTGTACCCAAGGAAGTTGGAAGTCTTACCTCCCTGGAGTATCTAGGACTTGACGGTAATAATTTGACAGGTACATATATAACAAGATCGACCGAAAACCGTACTCCTTTTTATTATTCTGCTACCTAATAACAAATTTACAGGTGATGTACCAAATAAAATCGGACATCTGACCTCCTTGAAGTACCTATATCTTTTAGGTTTTGCCTCGTTATGCACTTCACTCATCGTATCGTTTTATATACACACATATACAAAATATTAACAAAAATGTTGTTCAAAAAAAATGGGCAAAAAAGAATGGTTTTGAATCTTCACAAAAATCATGGGGAACGTGTGCGACAAATTGAATATTTTTGGATCATAGGCAGTCTTACTAGACCTGATATGACTACTTCCTCAATCAACAGACTAGCACAGTAGGGAATAATTTTTTTAAGGACAGTAACTTAGGGAGATGTGTTTTAAGGACAATAATTTTGCGGGCTTGGAAATATAGGACAATATATTTTAAAACTTGTAAATATAGGACAATATGTTTAACAATTTGTAAATATAGGACAATATGTTTTAAAAATATGTAAATGTAGGACAATCGAGCGCGAACCTCACATGATATTTCAGCCCGATATGAGTTTATTCGTGCTCAATTGTCCTATATTTAAATATTTTAAAACATATTGTTCTACATTTCCAAGTCCGTAGAATTATTGTTATTAAAACACAACCCCCAAAATTATTGTCCTACAAAAACATTTTTCCCTAGCACGGTGTACAAGTAATCCCAATCACAAGCACTAGAAAGAAGTGGTTGGAGTTTGTTATTTAAGGTACATTGCTAACAAACAAATTACATTTTACGAGATATACAGTTGTACTTGAAGAATGCACTAATGTTTATTGGATTTCGAACTCCAATAACACACTAGTGATTATTACCTCCGTCCCAAAGTTACTTACCCCTTTGCTTTTGATATGAGTTTTTGATTGGGACAGAAGGAGTAGTATTTAAAGTGATAAAGTGATTTTGGATTGAGGGTATTGTAGTTATAAATATGTTATTACTAAAACAGATGATTTTTTTGGGTAAAAGTAATGATATGAGATGTAATTTTGAAATGTTGTGACGGGTTATTTTTTAAAAGGGGTAAATAACTTTGGGACGGAGGGAGTACATCTTTGTTATTGGAAGAGCAACGGTTTCTTGGATAGCCGACCACTGGTGTTCTGGGTATGAGTGTGATAACATCAACGTTAATTGAAGCATATTACAATTGTTTGGCGTGTATGGTTAAGACTTAATTTTTATGTAGCTTATAAGTTGTTAAAGTGTTTGACTAATAAAAACTTATAAGTTAATATAAAATAATATATATATACATATACAAAATTTTAACACAATAATTGATTTAGATATATTGTATTACTTGAATATTATTGGTCCTCAACTTCTCTAACTCCCATCAAAATATATTAATATTGACTAAAATTAATCTTCACTACTTGACAATTATTTTATTTTAATTTCCAATACAAAGTTTAGTAGTATGTCATTTATGTAAAAATGTTGTCCAACAAAAAATGGACAAAAAAAGAATGGTTTCAATCTCCACAACAATGAGGAATTTTTTTAAGGACCGGTAACTTTGGGGAGTGGCAAAATAAGAATCGTAACTTTTCGGGCAGACAAAACAAGGAGTGTAACTTTAAAAATAATAATTTCAGGCCAAATTAGCCCGAATGATCCCAATTTGTGCCTGAAATAGGGTCACTGGGTCTAATTTGACCTGGAATTGCTACTTTATAAAGTTACGGTCCTTGTTTTGCCACCCTCCAAAGTTATGGTCCTTAAAAAAAATATCCCTACATTGTAAAAAAATCCAATTTTTTTTAATTCTAAAATTTTTATATTTAAGTAAATTTGTAATTTCTTAATTAATTTAAAAATAAACATAAAATGTGAACATTATAAAAATTTTGAATTAAAATAAATGAGAGAAAATTGTCTAATAATTTTAAGAGATCTAAAAATTTAAGATAAAATTAAAATTAGTATATATATATATATATATTCAAGACACAAATCAAAATGTGAAAATATAATACAAAAAATCATTAAAATATAACTTGTTTGATTAACATGATAATTACCAAAAGAAGGTGAAACTTTTTTAACAATCAAAGAAAAAATAATAAAATTTGAGAAAATTATTTATTTTTTAAAATAATATAATAAAAAAAAATGACAAAACGATTTAATGTGATTTAATATGGCGAATTCTTCAGTCAACAGACTAGCTCGGTATACAAGTATTCCACATTACAAGCACTGAAAAATGGTTAGAGTTAGATATTTAACGTAGAGGCACACTTTTGTTGACGGTTTACCGTGTATAATTTGGGTATGATGTTTGAACACTTTGGAAGAAATTAATGTTGATTTGTACTATTTTATACCTCATCTCTTGTATGAGAGCGCGCGTCTCATACGAGTTTTTGTTCTTTAAGGTGCTAACATCGAATTACACTTTACAGAGATATCCAGTTGTCCTTGAAAGATGCACTAATGTGTTTACGTCTTTGATATTGGAGGAGCAACAGTTTCTAGTCGATATGAGGGCGAGTTTATTGCACTTTTGGTCCCACAGGACACGCCTCCTCATGCTTTTGGTCCCAAAGCCGAAAATTTTGACACTTTTGGTCCCACAGGACGCGCGATTTGGGACCAAAAGTGTCAAAATTTTCGGCTTTGGGACCAAAAGTGTAAGCTTTGGGACCAAAAGCGTGAGGAGGCGTGTCCTGTGGGACCAAAAGTGCAAAAGCTTACGTCTTTGATAACATCAGTACCTTTCATTAATTTGTTAATTAATTTACAGTTTAATTAGTTAGGTTTTGTTAATGGGCTTCTTCTTATTAGGAATACAAAGCATTGCTGCCAAACTATATCCAATACTCATTTCTTCTTATTTAGTGAGGAGTTCCTGCAGAAGAATAATTATACCACTATTAACGCAATAATCATTGATCATAGATAACTACTGAACAATTTGGATTGAATTTTTTGGTCTCTTATAAAAAAATATTTACATGTGACGTACCAAAAGAAATTGGATATCTCACCTCCTTGAAGGAGTTATATCTTTATGATAACAATTTGGAGGGTAGGTGCATCATCAATCCTTGGTTAATATTTAAATTAATCTGTTAAAGCAAGGGAAGAGTCATAGTTATGTTTGTATTTTGTGAATATTAAATAATTTGTTTGTTTATCTTATTATATGATACAGGTCACATACCAAAAGAAGTTGGATATCTCAGTTCTCTAGAATATCTAAACCTCCGTTCTAATCACTTAACAGGTATATTTAACTTGTCAATATTTAATGAATATTTTCCAAGTATCGGTATATTGAGAGATTATGCTTATTCTTATTTATGGCATGATTTTGGATTGGAGGTTTGTTTACCATATATGTCTGCATACAAGCCAAGGTAACAAAATTTCTAGTAATTAAAGAATGTAGTAATTGTGGGACCCTATTGAAAGTTTGGGCTTGTTTACAGAGTGTTGTCAAACATGTTATACAAACATACATGAAAGAAGTGGTTGGAGTTTGATATTTAAGGTACATTGCTAACAAACAAATTACATTTTACGAGATATTCCGTTGTACTTGAAGAATGCACTAATGTTTATTGAATTTCGAACTCCAATAACACACTATTGATTAGTATATCTCCGTTATCGGGGGAGCAACAGTTTCTTGGATAGCCGGCCCCTGGTGCTTTGAGTATGAGGATGATAACATCACCGTTAATTAAAACAGGATACAATTGTTAATTAATTTACACTTAAATTAGGTTTTGTTAATAGTCTTCTTCTTAGGTACAAAGCTTTGCTTATAGTATAATTTCGGACCTCTATACATATGTTATTGTATTTATTAATTAGTCCAATAAGAATATTCATCTTAATGGCGAGTTTTTTCTCTAGCACATTAGAGGGATCAAAGACTAACGCTTCGTGGAATTGATTGGACCGGAACTTGAATGTTTTATTACTATATATTGTCTTCTTATTAGTTATTACCAATATTTTGCAGGTATCATACCTAAAGAAATTGGAAACCCACCTCTTTGGAAAATCATGAACTTCATATTGAAGATATTGAACAATAACCATGCCAATTTTTTTTTTTTTAAATCTATAAATATATGGTTGTTAAATTTAAGATATATCAAGATAATCTAAAAAAATGAGGTCCAAAATAAATGAACAAAAAAGAATGGTGTACGACAATTCGATTAATATTCTAGGATAATAGGCAGTTTTATGTTCCTAATGAATTGTATTAGATCAGATATGGCGAATTCATCGGTAAACAAACTAGCTCGGTATACAAGAAATTTTGTAACTCAAGCCTTTGGAAAATGCGTGGTTAAAGTTAGATATTTAATATACATGCACGGCTAACACCTAATTACACTTTTTAGGGATGTTTGTTGCTTGGAGGGTGCACTAATGTGAATTGAATTTCAAACTATAAGAACACACTAGCTGAAGCAGATTACAATTGTTAGGCGTGTATGGCTAAGACTTAATTTTTAATTAGGTATTTAAATTGATTTGGTCCTATAACTTTGGGCCTTTATTGAAATGGTCCCGTATATATCTCACGTTTCAATTTAGTCCCGTATTTTTTCAATTTGTGTCAATTTAGTCCAAAAATTTATTTATCTAAGACTGGTCAAACTAAACTAAAAGCGGCGATATTTTGAGGGCGTGTATCACACGCAATTATTATCTAATTCCGCGTTGTTTTAGGGGCGTATCACATCCTGCAGCCCTAATTCTGGCGAAAATGCCGACTTGAATCGATTTGGACACGTGGCACTACACATGTGTATTTTACCTATTAAAAAAAAAAATGAAAAAATAAAAAAATAATTACACATCATTTATTACAAATAAAAAATAAATCAAATTTAAATTAAATAAATATATATATTAAAATATCATAAAAACAATAAAATAAAACAAAAAAAAAAATGAATATAGGAAGTTTCGAGAAACTTCCCCACCCCAAAATTAAATAATAAACAAAATTAAAATAAATTAAATTTCCAAATTTATTTTTAAATAAAAAAAAAAAAAAAAAAAAATAAACACCAAAATTTGAATACCTCCCAAGAATGTGAACCATTTTTTTTTTTTGCCTTCATCCACCCATTCTCCCTCCATTCAATCCATTTCACCAAATACTCCAAACTCTCCCCTTTCCCCATTATCTCCCCAACCTCCTAGGTCATAAATCGCCCCTTCGGCCTCTAATCATTCTCTCCAACCTTAATCTTCTTGGTGAATCGCAATTGCGATAATCGATTTCCTCCAAATCTCGCTTCGCCAAATTATCAACGTCGCCCCGCGTCGCCCCCAATTTCAACGTCCGCTCCATAAAATCAACAACAATTTAAGCCCTTGGGTTTGGCGTGCCGTGACCATGTGCTTGGCGCCGTTAATCCGTTGTTGTTGTCGAAGATGGTTGGCGTCGGCGCCCGCCTCCGCCAGATCCGAAAGCATCTGACGTCGATGTCTATGTAGCCAGAGGAAACATAGTAGGGCACCCGGCTCTAAATTTTGCCCGTGTTTTGAGGGAGGGTGGTGGAATACCGAGAATCCCGGCGGGGCTAGATTGTGATGTTAAAAAAAGCTCTAAAGGAGGAAGAAGGTGCCCTTTTCGGTTTCGATTAGGGATTGAGATTTGGAGCATTTAGGAATTAATCGTGGGTTTTGAATTTATTTTTTTTTTTTTTTTAATTTAAAAATAAATCTAGAAATTTAATTTATTTTAATTTTTAATTCTCTCTTTTTTAATTGTTTTTAATGAGTTGTAATTTTTTTAATTTGATTTTTATTTTATTTTATTCAATTTATTACCCATGTGGCGCCCACGTGTCCAAATCAATGCAAGTCGGCATTTCCCGTCGAAATTAGGGGCGTGTATGATCGCCCAAAAACGCTTCGCCGTTTTAGTGTAGTTTGACCGGTCTTGGCGTCTTGGGACTAAATTGGCACAAATTGAAAACATATGGGACTAAATTGAAACATGAGATATATATGAGACCATTTCAATAAAGGTCCAAAGTTATGGGACCAAATCGACTAAATTCACTTTTTCAAATGGCGTTTGTTGCTTGGAGGGTGCACTAATGTGAATTGAATTTCAAACTATAAGAACACACTAGTTAAAAGATTACAATTGTTAGGCGTGTATGGCTAAGACTTAATTTTTAAATAGCTTATAAGTTGTTAAAGTGTTTGACTAATAAAAAACTTATAAGTTAATATAATTTATTTATTTTTTGTATATTGAGTTGGATAGACCAGGACGGTTTTCGGGCGGGGGTTCGGTGAGGGAATGGGGTATACTTTCAGATAATTTTAGTAAAATAAGTTAGGATATCAACTTATTTTTTTTTTTGACTTATAACTTTTATATGCTTATTTTAAGATCTTATAAATATTAAAAATCTTATGTTCTGAAAACAAAATTAGACAACATATAACTTATATTTCAGAGCTTATAAACTGGGTCAAACAAGCTCTTAATTCATTTACACTTAACTAGGTTTTGTTAATGGGCTTCTTCTTAGGTGCAAACCTTTGCTGACAAAATATATCCAAAACTCCTTTCTTATCTTTTTTTTTTTTTTTTTTTTAGAGAAGCCAATGAATGAATCAATTAAAATGAGTACAATGGGTACTCAACACTTATAAGAATACAACAATAGCTACAAGAAGTAATAACACAGCTGCACTGTACTACATTCCTACCAGACATTCCATTGGATTATTCATCCACTCGTTGACACTATATATCATGCTACTGCCTTTTTTATGCTTGAACCAATTCCAAAATCTAACTCAACAAATGTCAGAATAATAATTAATGATGTATATCTTGTTCTTGAAAATTATGTTATTACGGTTCTTCCAAATTCCCCACAGCCATCCGAGCCAAGATTGCATCATATTTTCTTAGAGACGAACTTCGGACGAATACCCAAATGACTAATCAGGTGGACCTCAGCTTTGATCGAGTAGATCGTACAAATACCTCAGAATAAAAATGCAAACTTACAATTAAAAAACAGGTGCTCTTCATCCTTGTTGCCATTGTAGCAGATTGGACAAAGAACATTGCCAAGGTCGACTCCTCTTCTTGCTAAATTAATCTTTGTAGGAACTCTGCTCTTGATACATCTCCACGCGAGAAACTTCACTTTTCCAGGTACTTGTGCCTTCCAAACCAGATTCAAGAAATTCTTTTCCACATTGGTGCCTTCGACATTATCATTAAGGAACACATATGTTGATTTTGTTGAGTAGGTTCCATCACTTTCCAGTTTCCACATCCACGAATCTTCACGATCATGTTTCGGTTTGTAACCTGACAATATGCTTTAATAGAGAAACTTGTAAATCTTCTTCCCACACAAAGAACTCACGTCTCCAGCCAAGACTCCACACTCACTCACCCTCCGTACTCCATTCACCCACCTTCCTCACACACTTCCCTTTATCTTTTGACAAGCTAAATAACCTAGAATATAACTCACACAAAGCTCTCTCACCACACCAATTATTCCCCCCCCCCAAAACTCATTCTATATCCTTTTCCCCAATTTATTTAACGTACATTATTGTTGAACCACGCACCCTTACACCCTCCCTCAATGTTGAACACATCCTTCATGAACTTGACACCCCTCTACTCTCTCTTACTCTCTCTCTCTCTCTCTCTACCCCAATCTTCCCCTCCGGCAAGACACCCTACCCCATATTTTGAAATTAAGACCTTTCATCAAAGATGGTTAACATCTACCAAACTTCTCCTTAACCATTTACCCAACAATGTGTTATTGAACACACTCAGATTTTTATGCCAAACCCCTCTCTTACTCTCACAAACCTCATCTCATTTAACCTAAGAAATTTTAGATAAACATTCTTTAATCCAACGAATCGATTTCGGTGGAAGTTCATCTTCCTCATAACTTCCTCCAAAAAAAAATCCCACATGATGGAATCGTAGCTTTTTAAAATTCACTTTGAAAATGAATGTCATCTTCTTCTTTCTTTTGATCTCATCGATAGCCTCATTAAGCACCACTACTCCATCAAACACTTGTCTTCCTCCAACAAAAGCAGACTGAGCATGTGAAATCAACCCAACAAGAACCACTCTAATTCTATTCGCCAGAAGTTTAGAAAGTATTTTGTACATACAACCAATGAGCGATATAGGTCTAAACTCATCCAAAGCTGTAGGGTTTGTCTTTTTCGGGACCAGAGTAACAAAAGACAAGTTACTCCCTCTAACCAATTTACCATTTCTCTCAAATTCTTTCATAAAGTTAATCACATCAGCTTTAATAATGTCTCAAACCTGCCTAATAAAATGGAAGTTTAATCTGTCGGGGCCAGGACTTTTGTCAATGCCGGACTGCCAGACCACCTTCTTGATTTCTACTTCTGTAAACTCACCGACGAGAAATTCGTTGTCCAAGGCACTAACTTGATTAAGAGCAATGCTACCCAGAGATGGTCTATTCCAGGATTTGACCGAGAAAGCTTCTTCAAAAGATTTTAATTCGCCAATTTAGTTTCCTCTACTTCCTGAACCCATGCTCCGTTAACAAATAATCCTTGGAAGTGATTTTGCCGCTTTCTTTGATTCGCAATAGCATGGAAGAGTTTGGTGTTTTCCTGTCCATGCTCTGATCCAAAGTGCTCGAGCTTGTTGAAAAGCTAAGCACTCTTTTCTTCGTCCAGCCTCTTTTAAGGAATCAATACTAGATCTTCTCACATCGGCATCCTCCTTAGAGAGTTTTCCAGTTTCAGCCTTAAGCTCGAGGTAAAGGATTGATTTTTTTGCTTCCTCCATCTTCCTCGTGAACAAACAATCATTCTGTTTACCCCACAATCTCAAGTCTGCTTTCAATTGTTTTAATTTCTGCTTGAGTATGTAGCAATATCTCCCACTTACTTCTGATGAATTCCTCAAAGTTTGAGTTCAGAAGCCATCCATTATTGAATCGAAAGGGCTTAGGGCCCCAATCCTTCCGGTGGTTAAGCATGATTAAAGCACAGTGGTCAGACAGAGTTCTCGGTAGAGCCCAGAGCGAAGCCAAATTCCATCTATGAAATCCACCGGCACTAAGAAAGCATCTATCAATTTTGGACATAGCTACCCATCTTCCTTATACCACGTAAACTTTCTCCCTGTCAAGTTTAATTCTTCCAACCCACGAGCCGAGGTGAAATCTTCAAATTTACTACACTCTGAAGCCGAAGTAGTCGCTGCTCTGCCTCTTCTCTCCGCAGCTCTTCTTACGCAATTATCCCAACTAAACACAGAATTTACTCCAAATACTCGCTGAATATATATACTAATCCAATTTTCCAGAATTTCCAACCTCTTAGCTTTTAAACACGGTATGTAAACATTCACAATCGAGCACTTGATATTGCTATCATTCCACCTCCCCTTAATTTCCAAAGCTCCATCTCTATCAAGGCACGATTACATCGTGAAACATGTTTTCTTCCATGTACATATAACAGCCCTCCCGAAGCCCCAATAGAACCAATATTATAAGCCCAATCAAACTCCACACTCCCCCACAGTTGCCCACAAAAAGTTCTATCCAACACTTCACTTTTAGTTTCATGTATGCATACGAAATCTATATTCTCCTTCCCAATCAACTCTCTAATTTCCTTCCTCTTAATTAGGCTCCCCCCTACACCTCTAATATTATAAGATAGAAGATTCATTAAATACCTGAATTGACGTCCTCCCTGCTTGCCCATCCGATCTTCTTCAAATATTCCGACTTGTCTCTTAGTTTCAGCTCCACCAATTTCGATAGTGAGGAGTTCCTGCAGAAGAATAACTGTATCACTGTTAAAGCACTAAACTATGGGTCATAATAATATATATATATATATGTGTGATGGAAACACAAATTACAACCAAAAAAACAAATTCTTGAGTCATGTATGAAACCATTCCGTACAATTTTTTTTTCATAAACTAACTACCCTGCCAAATTAGGTTTTTGAATGTGCTTCTTCTCGAAATTTAAGTACGTACGAAATCCACGAAGGTTTGCAACCAAGATTAATATTTATATCTTCACCAATTAGAGTTTTCTTATCATTAATTTTTATAGTGAGCAGTTCTTGCAGGAAGAAATAATATTTCACTATTACAACACTAAACATCATAGGTACATCCTTTCTAACAGGAAACATCGGCGCAGAATTTTTTCATAATATGTTGGAGCTTCAAATGTTGGATCATAGTGATAACAACTTGAATGGTATGTTTTGAAACTTTCTTACAGAAAAATGTGCCAATTATTATATCACTATTAAAGGTTCCGTTTGTTTGATGTTATTAGAGAATAATCATCATACATCTCTGTCGAACAGGAAATATCCCGTCTTCTATCTTCAACATTTCTTCTTTAGAATACATGGACTTGTATAAAAACAGTCTCTTTGGAAGCATCAATGGGGGAACTTTTCATAATATGTTGGAGCTTCAAACGTTGGATCATAGTGATAACAACTTGATTGGTATGTTTTCAAACTTTCTTACAGACAAGTGAACAAATTGTACAAGTTTCAGCACATATATTGCACTAATTTGCAGGTTGTGTACCCAAGGACCGTAATTTTAAAAACATCGATTTCAGGCCAAATTCGACCCAATGACCCAATTTCAGCTCAAATTAGGGTCATTCGGGCTAATTTGGCCTGAAATTGCTATTTTTAAGTTATGGTCCTTGTTTAGCCAGCTCGAAAAGTTATTCTCCTTATTTTGCCACCCCACTGATGTTACAGTCCTTAAAAAAATCCCGTATAATCTCATAATTAATTAAAGTAGAATTCAGATCTCTATACATATGGTTATTACTTATTAGTCTAATAAGAATATACATCTTCAATAACACCCATGTGAACCAGGTCTATACATGAACATTGTCACTGTTAGGCATAAAAATTACCACTATTATGTACAAAAAATATCACTGTTTAAACAATGTTTTATTTCTTAAATCTGGGGCTTGACGGTAATAATTTGACAGGTACATATATATATACACAACATGAATTACATAAAATATATATGGAATCCGTAATCTTTCTAATTTTTACTCTCTTATAATAACTCTATAGGTGACATACCTAATACTATATGATATTTTACCTCCGTGGAGCAGTTGTAAAAGTCACTTTATCATACCCCTCCTGAAAAGTCACTTTATCATTTCAATTACTAATACAAAACTCGCTCGCAAAAACGCGTGTAAAAGTCAAACAGGCATAAGATTGGTGGATGGAGGGAGTATTATTTATAAAAAAATTATATATAACTACAATAAATTTAAGATTGACTAAAATATTTAGCTATAGTCGATTCACAAACATCTTAATTTTATGGTTTATCAATGCATCTGATGCGAACAAGGAAATATATGGTCCTTAATTTGACTTGGCAAGAAGATCTTCAAGATTTGGGGCAAGATTATCAAGAAGATTATATTAGATTATATTAAGATTTATTGTTTTCAGTTTTAGATTTATTATTGCCGTTCAGTTTAGCCTTTGAGTATTAGAATTAGTCCTTATTAGATTATATTTGGTCCTTTATTTGGTCAGGTTTATACGCTAGATTTAGGGTAAGAGAGTCGGTCCTTATTGGGCCTGTTTTAGTCCTTTTTGGTCCTCTATTTATAGTGGACGTGTTCTTCTTTATTTCGGAAGCAGAAAATTAATAAAAAAACTCTTGGCAACTTTGTCAAAACTTAATTGTTTCTTGTCAACCTGAGTTGGGGCAACAATTATTATCGTTCTTTGCGTATTATTTGTGTTTTGCAATCGCGGTTCTCATCAAATTGGTGCTTTCATTGAGAGAGTTCGAGAATCGCGTTAGGTACACGAGCAATGGCGGGAACTCATAAGGAGCGAAATAAAGCGTTTAAATCCGATGTAGCAGACATCAAAGCCAACTTGAAGGACATCAAAGCCAGCATGAAGGACATCAACGTCAAGCTTGATGTTGTATGTGCAATGCTGGCGGAACAAGGACATAAATCCGGGAAGTCTTCACGTCATCGGAGAAGGAGGTACGAAAGCAGCTCGTCATCCGACGAACCTGCCTCACCGTCATCACCACACCAGGCGAATCACCACCGTCCGCCTCCTAACCTCTGTCCAGTACCTGAACCACCACCGCCTGTTACACCCCCACATTCAGTTCGCCCGCCACCAACAAATCCGCCCGCAAACACTGCGCCGCGACCGCATCACCAGCCCCACCGAACAGCAGTGCAACCCACCACGCCACAAGCCGTCGTGACTGCGGTCGCTGCAACCACGATCCAACGGCCAACCGCCTCTGCCCGTTCCTTCAGCGGCGACGCACCGACAACTGCGCAACCACCGCCGCAAGCCACAGCGAGAAAGGAGCACGGCGATCTGCGCCGGAACGGTACCTGTTGGTCCCTGCCGCAAGATATCTTCACTGCTGCTGCCATTGATGATGATGACTGCAGAACCGATGCCCTAATTCAGCGATTTGGGCTTCCTGTGTCTTTTGGTGAGTACGGGCCCTTTTGTAATGTTAATACTGTCCCTTTTGAGCCTGGAAATTTACTGTGCGAATCTGGAATTAGTGAGTCTAATAGAGGGCCTAATGAATATTGTGAGAAGTCAGAACTTAGTTTTGTTGGGCATATTACACTTGATGATTTTGTTGGCCCAAAGGTTATTAATGATTTATTTACACCTTTGACTAAGCTTTCGGATGGTTTAGAGGATGAGTCAAGTGGGCCTCCAAATTTGGATGAGGGAATTAGTCAGTTTGTGCCTGGGAATTATGTGGATGATTTATGTGATAATGGACCCACAATATATTTGGAAGAGTTTGAATTTGGGAGTTTTAAGGAGAATTTTGGGTCTTTTACTTCTGATGGATTAGATAATTTTATCGAATCCCCATATTATGAACACCTATTTATGACGAAGAGGAAGAGCAGCTCGTAAGTGATTTTGTGCCTCCAATTTTAGATGTCGAGCCCGAAGATGATCATTGCCAATTATTTGATAAGAAAGATGATTACGGTGCAAATTTTTGGGGTCTTACTATGGCGAATGATGAACCATACCTCGATGATGATAAAGGTTTTGACTTCAATAATAATAATTATTTTGTAATTAATGATAGTTATTTTGTTGGTAGTACTATGAAAAGATCGCGCTATCGCTTAAAGATTTTTGGCCACACCCGAACAGCTGATAATTTTGAGCTCAATTATTTGGTGGCAATAAGTTGGCGATTAGATGAAGAGGAGCTATATTTTCACAATTGGTCCTTGAGGACAAGGACGTTCTTGAAGGAAACGGAATGATCTAAACAAGGAAAGATATGGTCCTTAATTTGACTTGGCAAGAAGATCTTCAAGATTTGGGGCAAGATTATCAAGAAAATTATATTAGATTATATTAAGATTTATTGTTTTCAGTTTTAGATTTATTATTGCCGTTCAGTTTAGCCTCTTAGTATTAGAATTAGTCCTTATTAGATTATATTTGGTCCTTTATCTGGTTAGGTTTATACGCTAGATTTAGGGTAAGAGAGTCGGTCCTTATTGGGCCTGTTTTAGTCCTTTTTGGATCCTCTATTTATAGTGGACGTGTTCTTCTTTATTTCGGAAGCAGAAAATTAATAAAAAAACCCTTTGCGACTTTGTCAAATCTAATTGTTTCTTGTCAATCTGAGTTGGGGCAACAATTATTATCGTTCTCTGCGTAATATTTGTGTTTTGCAATCGCGGTTCTCATCAGGATCCTTCAACTTGCGTGTGTACGTAATAACTCATATGATTAGTTTATATGTGTATTTTGTACTATCAAAATGCATGTATTTATTTAAATCAAAATCATATTAATTAATTACACGAATTTATTAATGGATTTACAAACACATAGTATACACATGTCTAAAATGAATGATAATGTATATAGAATTTGACATGTAATGCACATGAATTTCAAGTAATAATCATACAAATCATTATCACATGCAACCAAGCTCATGCCGTTCTTCTTTTCAAAATACAAAGATTATTCATCAACATGGGTTTTATATTTGCAATACTTAGATTATTTAGTCTCTGATTTAAGTTTCTTTAATTGGCTTATTTTTAGGATTTAGGTATATATATTGGAAGCCAAGGCCTTTTTGATTTATACTCTCATGATAAATTTTGTAGGTGGCATACCAAAAGAAATTGGATATCTCACCGCTTTGCGCTTCCTCAAATTTCGTGATAACAACTTTGCAGGTATGTCGTATTCACGTGTTATCAATCCTTGAATAGTTACGAAATTGATTTGTCAAAGAAAGGGAATGCTAAGTTATTTTATGTTGTTAAATTTTTGCCTCTTTATATTTCCCTCGTCTCCTAATTCTTATGGTTCATTTTGATTATAATTTCTTAATTATGATTAACTAGTTCAAGATGTAATCTAAAACTTATTTTTTATCATCACCTAAATTCTCCAATTAAATAATATCTTAATATATTCAAATTATAATAATAACAGTTGCTTTAAGTATATAAAAATATATTTTCTCTATTTATAATCATTTGTACTTCTTTACCAAGCTAAACCAATAATATATATATATATATATGTTTGTGTGTCTAATATTCATTTGAACCTTAGAGTGCACCGGTGCACCATGCACTCCATAGTGTATATAAGAACTTGCAATTTGTTACATTGAATATGTGTTCGTAAAGTATAGTCGCATATTTCAATTTAACAAGTCGCAAATTTTAATTAAACAAATTGCAAGTTTTTAAAATACACTATGGAGCGTATAATGCACCTAGTGCATACTAGACGAGTTTGAATCATAAATGGTCCTAAAACTTTAGCCTCAAATAGATTTAGTTCCATAAGTTTTTTTATCGTCGATTTAATCTCAATAACTTTGACAATGTCCAATTTTAGCCTCAAATCGATAGAAAAACTCAAAATGATGTTGTTTTGCCGTTTCGATTTGGGGGGCTTTTCGGTGGGATGTTGTTCTTGGATCTGCCGATGTATTTTTAAATGTGTTTGACTAATTCTTTTTCGTCAATTCGCTTTTAGTTTTAAGTTTTTTATTTATTTAATATATGCCCCAATTTCTAGTTATAAAAAAAATTGCTTGTGGCATTCCAGTCACAGCTTCCATCGAAAAGCCTCAAATTAAAATAGCATAACGATGTCTTTTGAATTTTCCGATAGAAATCTAGACTAAAATTGGGCATTTTCAAAGTTATTGGGACTAAATCAACGATAAAAAAATTTATGGGACTAAATTATTTTGAGGTCAAACTTATGACACTAATTATGATTCAAACTCATGCAAAACCTAGCCTTAACTTAGTTTTTATAAAAAAATATATTTAACATTTTTATTAATACTCCCTTCATCCCAAAGTTATTTATCCTTTTGTTTTTTGCACGGGTTTTAGTGTGGGAGTTGTTTATTAATATTTAAAGTGATAAAATGACTTTTGGTTGAGGGTATTGTAGATGACTTTTTGTGGGTAAAAGTAATGACATGAGATATAATTTTAAGATATTGGGAGGGGATTGTTGAAAAGAATGTAGTTGCTTTATTGTGTTTTATAGAAATTGGTAAATAAGTTTGAGATGGACATTAAGGAAAAAATTGGTAAATAACTTTGCAAATATTTCTGAATCAACAATTAATAAAGGTGTTTGTGAGTTGTTTGTTAAGGTTCATTAACATTGTGGTTATTAAATAAAAATTGGGGAATTTTTATTAAGAACTGTAACTTAAGGGGCAACAATGAAGGACGATAAATTTTCAATTTCCAATAACTTTTTTATAGCATTTGACCAGTTAAAATATTTATTGAACATTTAGGCTGAAATACAGGTCTAAATATGTAAAAGATAAATTTTTATAGACCTAAATGCTCAGCATATCTCACAATTATGATATGTTCATCCAAAAAAAAAACTGACGGTATACATTTACTATAACGTAAAAATATATATTATCTTTCACAAAAATTCATATGAGACGGTCTCATATACTAAAACGTGGTACAACTAAACATAAATCACACCCGCCGTGTGTCTCATGCCAGTGTGCCTCACTGTCCTTTAATTGCTATTCACATAAGTTACTACTACAAATACATAATTCCCTATTAAAAAAATTTAAATAGCATACATGGAAAAACTCACATTTGTTCATAACTGGTTAGTTTATTGAAAGGTAAATTGCATATTTGGTCCCAATATTGAGTCCAAAACAGTTTTGGTCTTTAGGTTTTAAAATGGTCATTTTTTTAGTAGTTTTAGTCCCAACCGTTAGCCAAATGGATGGAAACCGTTAGTTAACCAAAACATTATGGGACCAAATTTGCAAAATTAAAGTAAATGATATTAAAATTAATTAATCATATATGTAATTAACAAAAATTCATAAATTATAAATTAATTGTTAAAATTATATATAAAATTTTATTATGAATGAATACAGAAAATGTATTTTTTTTAAATGGAGTAATAATTTATATAAAATTCTTGATTTTTTTAAATATATAATTTAAAAAAGCGCTTAATAAACTTTTTATAATCAAAATAATATAAGAATATAATATATATATATAATATTTGTATAATTAATCTAAAATCTAAGAAATTTAAAAAATGTATCTATAATATTTATATAATTTGAAAATTATATTAAAAAAAATTATTTTTTTTGGGACCAAACCTGCAATATTTTTGGGACCAAATTGCAATTAACAGTGTGTGTGACTCACTTTCGTTAGAAATAGACGGAAAATCTTATGGGACCAAATTTGTCAGAAAAAAAAAACCATTTTGCAACTGACCCATTCTCTTTGGATCAAAAGTTCAATTTACCCGTTTATTGAACTTAATTCATTACATTTATTCAACCAATCATATAATATATAATTAACTTTTTTTGAACTTGCAAGTTAAAATATTTGTGAATTAACAATTAATAAAGGTGCTTAAGAGTTGAATATAGAAATTAAGAAAATAAATAATCGTAAGAAATCAGTTAAAAATATTAAATACTAGTTAATTAATTTCTCATGAGTTGAAAATATTAAA